>CM043021.1:2048503-2648503 GCA_023690525.1 Holotrichia oblita
ATTGAGATGAATACTAATACGCCGTTAAAAACATTAGCGTCCATTAGCCAATGAGTTCTCATCCGTTCACCCCGCCCTATACAAGAATTACGCTTTACATAAATTTATCCTACATCTAATTTCGTTGATGACAGGTTGACAGGTCGTGAAAATATATGTGACGAATTACGTCCCTCCTATATACAGTACGACCAACCTTAAAAAAAAACATTTTCGTTACTTTTTTACACCGGTACGCGTTTAAAGTAAATTAAACAGAATTCAATATCCCAAACATAAATACCGATTTGCAATTATCATTAACGACGCCGAAGCTAATATCATGCAAACAGTAATAACAAGAACCGGAGAACATAAAAGCCTCCCATCCGAATTAAAAAAGGTATATACCTGCAAAATGAACGGGGGGAATCACCGTCTTCTTAAGAAGAGAGAAAAAGACGCTATAGGGAGGATGGGGGAAAGAGAGGGGAGGGGATAAAAAAAAACAAGCAGAAGCTCGCGCGAAATGTACGTAGACGAAAGCAAGCAAGAAACCCTGGAGGGAAGAGATAAAAATGCTAAAAGCTAAGGCCTCCGTATCTCACGGGCAATTTAGCATTTTTAATTAGTATTTCGTAAAGGGGGTGGGTCGGTGGACACGAAGATTTATACTCCTTTTGGCGGTAGAGTAGCGTTTCTTTAGAGGGAGATTTTTAAGAGAGGGGATTCGTCCTTTTTCTTTTAGGGGGAAAACGTTGAGATTTTAAGATGGGAGAGCGGAGACGCGAGGGGATTAACGAGTAACGGAAACAATGAGAAATTGCCAGGCTGAGTTAGGGGATGTTTAAAACATAAATTATATATTTTTTTTATTAGTTAGTAAGGGGGAGTTGGAATAATTAAAATTAAAGGAAAAACAAAAACGATTTTTCTTATTTTTAAATTTATTTATCGTGTTAACACGTTCGAGTGTAACCGTCCCGTTACACACAGCTCTCGATCATTTTTTTTAAGGGTTTCTGTCGAAAAATAGGACGAAATAGAGAGGGAAAAAAATAGCATGTGTCTATCGCGTTCCCGCATTGCGAATGCCCCACGTTTTTGTGGAAAACGAAGGCACACTCTTGTAGAGAATAGAGAGCACATGTGTCACCTGCCCTGGGGTGCCTGCTTTGGTCTAAATTCTAAATTTTCATCTGTGTAGATTGCTATTCTCTTCTTTATTGTTAGGTTTATTTGTCTGTTGTTCGTACTTCAACTGTTATGTGTGTATGTATGTATAAATAAAAAAAAACGATTGATGGATGTTTTTGGAAAACTCTCTTTGGAAAGGTTGTTTTTTATATTTGGTTAAGATTATTGCATGTTTTCTTTTTATTTGATTTGATACATTGTTTTGTTATGTTTTTATAAATTCATATTTGTCAGTTGTTTTCGAAATTTGCGAAGAAATAAGTAGGTTCTGGCAAGCCAGATTATAACCTTAAATGTCAAAAAATAAGATAGCAGATAATAAAGCCCGCTAAATATTTAATGGTCCTCATTTCTAATATGATTCTTCTCATTATCCAAAGAAATAATGGGTAAAAAATATCGTGCTATTCATGCTAATGAGTGAGAAGAAGATATAAAAGAAGCATTAATGTTAATTGAAGAAGGAAAGTCTCAGAGAAACGTTGCACAACATTGCCGAATTCTTCATCGTACTTTTTAAGGAATCATGTTCAATATATCTGGGAAATCTTCAAGATCACCTGGAAGGCCACCAGTTTTGAGTAAACAGAAGGAAGCAAAAATAATCCGGTTCTCACAATTGGGATTTCCCTAACTCCCAAACCCTTAAGAACAACTGTTTATTCTTTCGTTAAAAAATGACAAATTTCAGATAAATTTAATAAAGTTTGAAAGTTAGCTGGAAGCTACAGTTCGTTCATGAAACGACATTCGAATTTATCTCAAAGAAAGGTACAAAATATGATGAAAATATGATCTGGCTTAGAAATTGAACAATCCTATCGTAGAAGATTATTTCAATAAATTGGAGGTTCTTTTGGAGAAAACTGGATTGAAGAATAACCAAGAGAAGCTTCATCACCAACAAAATGTTATTGCAAAAAGAGGTGAGAGAAGGGTACATTTGCTGTCTCAATTGCATGTCGAAAACGTCATGATTCTATTCAAGGGTCAAGATTAAAACCAATTTTTGCCGATGGACTTCCGACTGGTTCTACGGTTTCCATTACCATTAACTGGAGCATGATGCCCGAGGTTTTTCTTAAATGGCTGGACCATTTCGCTAAATTCATATCAGCACCTCCAATCATTCTGATTTTTGACAGGGGCTTCCTGTTACCTATAGGGTCATATTTATAGTCCGTGCTTGAGGTTGTGTCGATGCTTGAGCACGCGATTTTGACGTAGATTTAAATGATAAATATGACCCCTAGATATTTCTATTGTCGACAAAGCAAAACAATTAGGTATTAATCTGTTGTGTTCACCCAGGGCCTTCGAACATTACTGGGACGAAGAACTCCTTCAATACTGGGAAAGCTATCCTCCTAATTGAATAAAGAAAGACCTATAGCCCCCAGCGACTTTTTCCTATTCCCAAACCTGAAAAAATCGCTGGCATGGCAAGAGATTTGCTTCGAATGAGGAAGTCATCGGTGCTGCAGATGATTATTTTGCAGACCTCGAAACATCCTACTTTCCCGACGGCTTGAAGAGACTGGAGCACCGTTTGAAAAAGTGTACTGATAAAAATAAGAAACCACACCAATACAATAACCGTGTTTTTCTTGTCGATTTCGGAAACATTTCAGTTCGTCCTCGTACACTATCGCTTTTCCTGGTCCAGTTTTCCCATAGTAACTAGATCGGATTTAAGTCGAGGCTCTGAAGTAGCAAGGCTATAGGAGCATCAGAACAGTCAATCGAGTGAACACGCTGTAGTTTTGACAGCTAAAACCTGTGTAAAACCAGCAAATTGTCATAATTATGACAGTTTGACAGGTTTCAGCTGTCAAAACTACAGCTTATACAGCGTGTCCACGTCGATTGACTGTTCTGATGCGCCTATAGCCTTACTACTCTCTGACGTGGTCATGACATAATTTTAAAAGTTCTTTCCTCCTGTAAGGGTGGGTTTATCAATGTGTTAGTTAAGTAATTGACAGATATTGCTAACTGGCAGATAAAATTTAGCAATTACAATGCTTTATCTTGCAGATAACTTCCATTTAACACTCAATAAACGTTTCATTGTTAATTATCTTACGAATAAAATTTTATCTGCAAGTTAATTTATTTATCCTCACATTGATAAACCCACCCTAAATGGGGGTTTTGGGTCATTATCTTGCTGAAAGATAAAATTTGAACTTCTAAGAAAAATTCGAGCTTTCTGCTTTTGGTTGTAGTGTACCGTCAATTTCCACAATATCCCCTAGAATAGTATGAGCAAAACAACTCCGCAACATGACTCAACCTCCTCCGTGGAAATACGAGTACCGAACAGTTCAAATTTGAACTCATCCGTCCATGAAGCCCATTTAAGTTGCTTCTTCTGGACTTGAAGTCTTCAGTTGCAAAAAGAACGTCTTTTACGAGACATCCTCTAATCATCTTGAGCAAAACAAGCAAGCTTTTATTATTTTACAATCAATTCGATACACATTGAAACTCTTTCGGTTAGATTTCTGAATTAAAAAAAAAGTGTCGTTTGACGTATGTCAAATTTGACATATGATGTTACCAACATCAGATAACTACAATAGGCGTTTTCGGAAACTCAACCTGAGCGACCTGGGTTAGTTCGAAAACTTAACACCCTTAAGTTGTTTACTTGTTCGTAAATAAGCTTTTTCTTCTACAGGTGAATCTGTAATTAATAATTAATTCTGTAATTAATAATTAATAATTTTCAACATGAATTTTCTATTAACGTTTGGGCGCCCTAATCGATGACTTGTTGATTGGTCCTATCATTCTTCCTGGGAGGTTAAGTCTACTTTATACTCGTAAAATTTGTACATAACGATACAAGACAGTAGTAAGGTTAAGTCACCATCAGAACAGTCAATCGACGTGGACACGCTGTATAAGCTGTAGTTTTGACAGCTAAAACCTGTCAAACTGTCATAATTATGACAATTTGCTGGTTTTTACACAGATGTCCACGTCGATTGACTGTTCTGATGGTGACTTAGCCTTACTACTCAAGACACCTTGTATAGTGATAACAATTAATAACACTCAAGATTATAAATTCCCATATTACATAAGAAGGTCCCCAAATCGACAACTCCTATCTATAATCCTATAATCAAGTTATTACCGGCATATAGAACGCTGTAAAAGGAGTGTGTACGATGACACAGCTTGTTCAATCCCGGGCTTCGTGCCCTAAATACGTGGCAACGTTGTCAACTTTAACATGATTAAGCAAATTCTCTGAAGGCTAATTTGATGATTTAATTTGAGTTTGAAGGAAGTTTACCCCCCGAATGTGCTAACGATACACTCTCCCCTTTAATCGAAGGAGCTAAGTAGGTACACCGTGAGAATTATTAATGATATCCCGAATCCATTTCGGAAGGGGGTATTTTATAACAATTTTTCGTAAATTTGAAAATCTAGATTATCCTGTATATTTCAGCATTGACGACGATGAAAGGTATCTCCTGGACGACAAAGCTCCTTTCATCCCACCTACCAAAAAAAAAAAAATAAAAGGAAAACGGGAGCTCTTTTCTCGATGGAAATCCCTTCGATGGTGGTGATGTCGACGTAAGGGGAAGGGAGGAGACAGAGATCCACCTGCAGTAATTAGTCAAGGAGGACGGAAGCACGGCGTATAATCTCGCTGTAATGGCGCTAGGGCCGGTAAAGGCATTGCGGCGCTATAGCCTGCTTGAAAGCCGGCGGGGGAAACGTCCCTTCATCTTCTTCTTCTTCTTCATCTTCATCTTCGCTCTATACCGACGCACCGGGGCCTCCACTCTTTGTGAGATATAATTAATGTTTTATTCGCGAAATTTTTACTCAAAGCGTTTCCCTCGTTCCCTTTTTTTACCCGCCGTTATCTCTTTTTGTTCTTCAGCTCCGATAGATTTTTTCGTTCTCTCTTGCTACGGATACTCGCGTTTCTTTTCTTCCTCGTCTTAAACATCCTTTTAGGTTGAAATCCTGGGAAGTCAAACGTTATGTCTTATACAGGTTTCTGTGTGTATTATCTTCTTTTATAGATATTACTTGCGTGCTGTAACGTTATATGTATAAACAGTATTTAATATATTAGAGTTAAATCTATGTTAAATTATTTAAAATTTGATCTACTAGAACGTATGAAATTTTAAAAGTGGGTTTGGCGTAATTTTGACATCTTTCTTTGGTCTTTTATTGTGTACCATATCACACTGATTCTACATTCATTTAAAAGCGACACCGTCGTCACCGACGTCAAGCACTACGTCAGTTTTATTTGTTGAACTATAAATATTTCAACAGGTTTTAAAAACGTGTAAAAAATAATGCCGTACAGCTGATATCAATCAGATGTCACATCGCTTGTTTCATAATGTAATTCTTCAAATTATGATATTAAAATTACATTAGGTAGTTCATTAATTAAGCACCCAAGTGCCACACTAAAATAAACGTGACGTTCTATTCAACATTTAAACATCGTAAATATAATAAATTGTCAATCATCGCTGTTATATTGACAGATTTGGTTCACTCTCTCTCTCTCTCTCTATCCAGCAACTCTAAAACGTTTTATAATCTTTCTGTATCTTAAGGGTGTCATATTTATAGTCCGTGCTTGAGGTTGTGTCGATGCTTGAGCACGCGATTTTGACGTAAACGTCATTACAAATCTGTCAAAATCGCATCGACACAACCTCAAGCACGGACTATAAATATGACCCTTACGCGGTTAAAAAAAAACCTTTCCTTGTCATTTTTTGCATTGTAAAATAGCTCTTGATCTGTCATATAGATCGTATATAATAACTGTCACATTGACAGATCATATTTGGTGCACTCTCTCCCCACCAACTCTAGAACGTTTGTAATCTTTCTGTATTTGAACACGCGGTTAAAAAACCTTTCCTGGTAATTTTTTGCATTGTAAGTTGCTCCTTGACCTGTCCTATGAATTGTCAATCATGGCTGTCACATTGATAGATCATATTTGGATCACTCTCTCTGCCCACCAACTCTAAAGTGCTTGTAATATTTTTGTATCTAAACACGCGGATAAAAAAAATCTTTTCTTGTCGTTTCTTACATCGTAAACTGGTTCCCCATCTGTCATATGAATTGTTAAACATCGCCGTCACATTGACAGATCATATTTGGTTCATTCACTCTTCCCTCTCCACCGACTCTAAAACATGTTGTAATCTTTCTGTATTTAATTACGCAGTTAAAAAAACCTTTCCTTGTCATTTTTTGTATTGTAAAATAATTCTAGATCTGTCATATGAGTTGTCAATCATAGCTGTCACATTGATAGATCATATCTAGACAGCTCTCTTTACCACCAACTCTTTGTGCTTGTAAACTTTTTGTATCGAAACACACGGTTAAAACAACTCTTTCTTGTCGTTTTTTACATCATAAACTGGTTTCCCAACTGTCATATGAATCGTTAAACATCGCCGTCACATTGACAGATCATATATGGTTCACTCTTCTCTCCACCGACTCTAAAGCATGTTGTAATCTTTCTGTATTTGAACACGCGGTTAAAAACCTTTCCTGGTCATTTTTTGCATTATAAGTTGGTCCTTGACCTGTCATATGAATTGTCAATTATGGCTGTCACATTGATAGATCATATTTGGTTCATTCACTCTCCCTCTCCACCGACTCTAAAACATGTCGTAATCTTTCTGTATTTAATCACGCAGTTAAAAAAAACCTTTCCTTGTCATTTTTTGTATTGTAAAATAATTCTTGATCTGTCATATGAGTTGTCAATCATAGCTGTCACATTGATATATCATATCTAGACAGCTCTCTCTTACCACCAACTCTACAGTGCTTGTAAACTTTTTGTATCTAAACACACGGTTAAAACAACTCTTTCTTGTCGTTTTTTACATCGTAAACTGGTTCCCCAACTGTCATATGAATTGTTAAACATCGCCGTCACATTGACAGATCATATATGGTTCACTCTTTCTCTCCACCGACTCTAAAACATATTGTAATCTTTCTGTATTTGAACACGCGGTTAAAAAACCTTTCCTGGTCATTTTTTGCATTATAAGTTGGTCCTTGACCTGTCATATGAATTGTCAATTATGGCTGTCACATTGATAGATCATATTTGGTTCATTCACTCTCTCCCTCTCCACCGACTCTAAAACATGTCGTAATCTTTCTGTATTTAATTACGCAGTCAAAAAAAACCTTTCCTTGTCATTTTTTGTATTGTAAAATAATTCTTGATCTGTTATATGAGTTGTCAATCATAGCTGTCACATTGATAGATCATATCTAGACAGCTCTCTTTACCACCAACTCTACAGTGCTTGTAAACTTTTTGTATCTAAACACACGGTTAAAACAACTCTTTCTTGTCGTTTTTTACATCGTAAACTGGTTCCCCAACTGTCATATGAATTGTTAAACATCGCCGTCACATTGACAGATCATATATGGTTCACTCTTTCTCTCCACCGACTCTAAAACATGTTGTAATCTTTCTGTATTTGAACACGCGGTTAAAATAACGTTTCCTTGTAATTGTTTACATTGTGGAATGGCTTCCCATCTGTCATATAGGTTCTCAATCATTGCTGTCACATTGATAGATCATATTTTGACCACTCTCTCTCTCCACCAACTCCAAAACGTTTTGTAATCTTTCTGTATTTAAATAGGCGGTTAAACAAAACCTTTCCTTGTCATTTTTTGCATTGCAAAATGGTTCCCCATCTGTCATATAGGTTCAATCATCGCTGTCACATTGACAGATCCTATTTGCTTCATTCCAACCACCAAAACTTAAAGGCTGGTTCACGACGCGTCAATTTAATCAAAATGTCGTTAAACGTCAAAATGTTTGGACGAATTTTTTGACCGCAAGTTGACAAGTGACGTCAACATTTGACGGATACTTAATATCAATCATCGTTAGGAGGATATGTTACAAGTACAATACGAGCATTCTCAAGTGAAGTGTAGTGGCAGCATAAAAAATCCCTGGTTCGCTTAATTTTTTACATTCTACAGTTAGCTTTATTGAATAAATATTTATTTTTATATTGTCATTTGGTTGTTTTCGTTTGCTGTCATTTTGTCGTTTCCGGTTGCAGATTACTGAAGCAGTATACCTAACCTTTACAGAAGCTGTCAAAACAATTTATGTACAAGTTAGTCCACGCTATCATTGCTGCCAATTACTCACTGTTTGCAACTGAAAATTTTAGGTGACTCACCCTTCACTTGACTTTGTTCACCTTGTACCATTTTGTACAACGCAAGCAAAAGGAGTCCCGTATTCTTCCTATCCGCCGACTAGAGAAATTTCGTGGATGGCAAGGGGAGGCGGAGTGTGGGAAGTGGCGGCAATTACTTCCTATATTCATGTTGTTATTGTTGTTATTTCGCAAAAACGTGAAAAATTCGTTAAAAAATAAGTTTACACCTATGTAACAGTTAGCAATATTCAAAAAAGAGGTTAAAACTAATCAATCTATTAAAGATAAATCTATAATTGACGTACGATTGCAAAACCAAATAGAGAAGAAATTTTGTACTTTCTGAACGTGACTTTATTTAGAAATGTCATTAATTGTTAAAAACTGTTTCTGACTCACTTAACTCTTCTATTAGCTGAATGATATCATTAAAAGTACTACCAACCTTCTCAAAATAGTCACTGCATTTATTAGTCGCTAACATTATTAAATGAAATATTAAATTATTTTAAAAAGTCTTTTATTTGCTTAATATGAATAAGAATACAGATTTGAAAATAATATTCGCTATTTATTTAACGGTTTTTGTGATCTATCGGGAATTAACCAGTTGTAAAGCTGTCAATTTTGACAGGTAACTGAATATTGACAGGTAACCTTGAAACCGCAATCATCACATGCAAAATCAACATGAAGTAGTCTACGATTTCCTCGTTTTGCCCTTACAATCTCTAGCTTGATCTTGATCAAACTACAACGTGATTTGACGTTAACGTTTCTTAAAAGAGTAAATCTTGCTTCAATAATGAATCTATAGTAGACTTAAAATTTTGACGCCCAACGTGGGGGCCTTTAATCTGGGTTCATTTCAGACATTTTTATTGATATAGTCTTGGTTATATTTTAATTCTATTTAATGGGGAATTGTATAATGCGAGGAAGTTTGCCTTAAATTATTTCCTTTTTTTGTCAAGCATAATATAGCGTGAAATCTCTACAGTTCTCGTTCGCTTCTTATTTACTTTCTTTTCTTACTCCACCGTCTATTTACACTAATCAACCCTTAATTGGACCATTAGCGGCTCGCAGCTCCCATCGATTAACCTTCCGCTACCACCACCACCACCTTACCTCCATTAACTCCTCTTCCTTTCTTTTTTTTTTTTGTTCCTTTCGCCATTCCGACAGGAGAAGAAAGCAACTTACCTCTCAGCGCTTATCGGCAACCTCGGCAACCTCACCTGACAACATATATACATATACGAACCACCACCACCACCACCTCTACTATCTCTCCGTAAAAACCCTGATGTGTGTAACTGTTTCGTCGCGCGAAGAAGAAAATGACATCGTGATATCTATGTTGCGTGTTCGCTGGCACCTGCTGTACAGTTGCTATAGTAACACTCATCCGGGGATGGAAAAAAAAGCGAGGGTGAAAAAAAACCCGTGGGGGTGACTCAAATAAAAAAACGGATCAATATTAACTCTTTGCTGCCTGTGTGCCCGCTTCTTTTTTTTTTTCCTTTTTCGCCTCTCTCATCTATGTGTGTGTGCGTGCGTGTGTTCGACGACCTTGCGGAGAAGACCACCGCAACGCGCTTGATTGTGAAAACCCTGAAGAGGGACACGTTCGAAATCCGCGATTATATCCGAAGGTTACTGAAAAAAGATTTTCCGCTAAATTATGTTGTCTAGACGGTGGAAGGGGTAGAGGGGGACATTTATTAACGCGAAAAATAAACTTTCTCTTTTTATTTTATTCTATTTTTTTTTCGTTATTCAACCCCCTCCTTTACAATATGGTGTTTATATCCGCATGATTTCACCGTTTCTTTTGCGGACTTTGTGTGCTCTGCCACCCGTTAGACCCGAAAAATGTAGGGCACATTCCGTACGGTTTCCTGGAAAGACGGCCGATCGACATATGCGACTCATTATACACACGTCGAAGAAAAAGGGGCAAAACCGATGATTCTCTTATACAATGTTGAGCCGCAAGGAAGAAGATTTTTGCCTGCTGTGCGAAAAAAAATTATAAGGAAAGGGGACAGAGCGATTCTAGTACAGCAACACCTTTTTTTTACCTCTTCTGTCGTGTTCAGCCGAAAAGTTTACAACACTGCTTAATAAGTACGAAATTATGATTTAGAAACGTCCTAAAGTTGATTACACTGATTCTAATACGTCAAAATTGTGCAATTGGCAAACATGTTTGTTTATTTTCATAGTTAGGTTTTACTATTAACGAATTGACGTTTGATTTGTGACAGATACTTCATAAAGTAGACTTTGCGTTGCTTTACAATGCTATGATCCAGATTTATATTTTATTCTTCAGATTGTACCGAAGCTTGAGCACGCGATTTTGACAGATTTCTAATGACAAAATAGCGTGCACAATTTTAAGCCTGAACGATACGTTTGCGGTTATGTTATCGCCTAAATATGACAGTTATTGACATTGACAGTTAGAAAGATGTGATTAATCATTTAATCAGTGCTCCCAACTGTATGATATTCTAATAATAATTACAAATATAATGGAAGATTAGAAAAAAACTTACCTTAACTGCAGAGGCGATCTACTTTCCTTTCTAGATATCTATGCATCTTGTGGGGGTAGAAAGCGTCAGGGTTAAAGGCGAGCTACCCCACGCGTACACACAGTTCACCCCACGGAAGAGTTATATCGATCTTATGTCTTACCCAGAGGAGCATTGATAGGGTTACCCCACGCGCATTTTTTTCTTCCCTAACATTTCATATTAAAAGAGCTAGAGACCAGTGTGTGTGTCTGTGTGTGTGTGTATGCATGGACTCAGGGCTCAAACTAAATCGATATTTGCATTTTTTATTCCCCCGGCACGACTTTAAAATACAAAAAAATACACCGACTGGACTGGAGTGAGTGTTCTCTTTAAAAGTATGCACGCACAAGATTTAAAAAAAATCGTGATAATCATGCATGGCTTTTACGAACAAAATCAGATGATGTGATAAAGTTTAAGGACTAATCAACAGCTTTTCTATGTATGTTCTGAAATTAATTCCCTTCTTATAATATGGTTGAAAAATATTATCTTATAGAAGCACTTATTATCTAATTTAGATCAGATTGGAACAAAACACAATTTTCAAGTCAGGAGATTTAGTGAGCCATCTCCGAAGAAGAGTCTTCTTTGAAGAGTCAAGAGCACTTGATGTTTACACTAATTTGTCATGGAAGACTACTCGAGATGATTTATCTGAAAACTCCTTGTAGGTACATTTTCCCAAAGAAATAACACGGCCAAAACCACAAGCATCAGCATCACAATCGAACCCAACCATTTTCACCGAAAGCAGTATCACAATTTCCAAAGTTTCGCTCAACATTCCTTCCTAAAATGAAAATAAATTCTCCAAACACCGAAACCCAATTCATTCAAGACTGCTCAAGATTAATGCTTCATCTTGAGTTGAGCATTACAACCAAACCCAACAATTTTCAACCTTTTGTTCAACATTCTTTCGCAGAATGAAAAGAGATTCCCGAAAACTCAAACCTAATTCATTCAAATTTGCAAAGACAGCAACAACAGTTTGACAACTGGAAAGAAGACATCAATCAACGTAGTAATGCCACTGAATGACACCTTATTCCCAGGAAAAAGCACTGGGTCTTCCAGCAAGATCCTGCACAAGCCCACAAGGGCAAAATCCACGCAGCGTGGGTTAGAAATAAAGTTACCCGAATTCATCGCCGCTGAAGATTGGCCTTCAGGAAGTCCCTTTCGGTCATAGTATGGTCAATTGACGTCACTATATTTTAGCTTCCAGCATAGCATCCATTATTGGGAATCCCTACAATGCACTCATATATAGTGCATTGCCACCTGGTGCTGAAAGCCAGTAATAAAAAATTAAAATTTTTATGTTGGTGGACGACTTATTGTTACTACTGTGCAGAGTAGGGAGGGGGTGAGGTCCAATAGCCTTGTTTAAATACTATTTAAGCAACATCTTATAGATGAACCGTTGAATAAACATGGATTATCTCTCTCACTCATCTAAGAATCCTACCTCCACCATTTTCATGGTTTCATGGTCATTTTGCGATTACGTTGTCGTTCGTTAATAAATCTTGGGGAAATTTCAGTCATGTTGATTTGCATATTTCATACAACAAAATCAGAACTATTTGTGAACGTATTTTGATACAGAGAGCAAAAGTAGAACGAGGTTATCATCCTGCTGCGGCGATGGTTTTGGCGAGGGAGTGGCGTATGACGGTGTCACTCAACAAAGTGCTGCGAACTTCCAAACTAATATTTTGGAAAACGTAGTAATGACACCTTATTAGCAGGAAAGCACTGGGTGTTCCAGCCAAACGATCTTCCTTTCAGATTTTTTCGTTCAACACCACCTCAAACCAAGTAGACATCTTGGATTTTTCAAACAAAAAATAGATAGATCAATCGATGGCAGACAAAATTGAAGATCAAGCACACGATTGAAGAAATTAGAAAAAAAAATGGACAAACAATACCTAACAAAAGCTACGTTTTAACTAGATAAAAACTCAAGAACAAATGGTTGCAAATGAGTGTTAAAGGACGAAACTCTAGAGCATCTAAAACTCTATAAGAAATCACCAAATCAACAGGAAGAGGTCAGAAAATAAATAACGAAATTGCGAACAATTTTATTGAGGACAAGATGAGCTGTACTCGTCAATAAAAGCTCTATTGACAGGTACTTCCACCAAAATTTCAACCATTTCGGACGTTCAGTTTAACAATCGTCCGAATAAGTTGATGAGTGTGATCAAAGATGAGTTGGACGTTGTATGCAGGGGATCCACACCTTCATTTACAACAATAAAAATGTTGGTAACAATATTTAAAAACATGGCCTCGTACAGGCTTTTGGGAGACGATCCACAAACTGTCACCGCCGACGATGACATCAATGAAATTCCTTAAGTAGAGCTAAACGACCGCCGAATTAAAATAAGAGAGGTAGCAGAGGTTATGAACCTGTCCGAAGGACGTGTTTGTCACGTACTGAATCCAGATTTAGACGCGAGTGGACGTGAGAAAGCTGTCAACACATTGGATGCCGTGCTTGCTCACGTTAGATCTAAAAACGTGTTCGAATGACGCTCTGTTGGGACAGTTTAGGCGAGTTTTGGCATTGATTAATGAAACTTGGATACGCCTGAAACAAAAATACAGTCGAAATAGTGGATTGCAAGCGAGGGTGGGGGAAGGGGAGAGGCACCATTACTTGACAAGCTAGGGGTAGAAATTGCTGAAAAACGACTACAAAAATGACAATGCGACGTCTCAGATCTCAGCGATTGCCATGGTGGAAATCTACGAATTATGGTTTGAATCGCTTAACCATCCTCCTCGTTTTGTTCCCTAGTTTAAGAATTATCCTTGGAGGACAGAGATTTTCGACAAAACAGGAGGTCATCAGTTTTGTAAACAGTTATTTTATCGAGTATCTTTGTTGGGTTCCTAAGCATTCTAACGATAAACAACGTAATGTTGATTTAGAAAATCCAATTAGATTAAAAAAGGAAAATAATTAATCTATTCTGATCAACCGTCATACGTCATTCCCCTCCCCTCCATAACTTTAACCATCACAATTTAAATAGGAAAAGTACTAAAGTGTGATAGATCATTGACAAGGAAATTTTATGGAAAATTCAACAGCGTGATTGATGGTTGCTGATGACACTTTTACGTCATAATTTGGTCATCGGTTACGTCCTTATAACTTTAAATATGACGCCTAAATGACGGTGGGATCACGTGATTATGTCACAGACGGATCACGTCAAAATTAGACGTTTTATAGATGTGTTGAGAATTATATACAGGGTGTAACAGGACGAGCTTACGTTAGCCGTATCCCAGCAATTAAGCAAGTGCCATATTTGTAAATTTGCAGAGTTATTTTGGGCATGGGGGCAAACTTTTAGAAAATATTAGTACATATTTCCGGTTTCGCCGGAAGCACAATCAACTTCATTTTTTTTAATGGATTACCCAATTTTTTTTCAAACAATTGAATTCAGCAACAAATTTGGCGTATAGATCATTTATTTCGACTGTTGTAACCATTACCGTTTTATAGCTAACTTGATTTTTATGAAAATTTTATCAAATTGCATCGTAGTACTTAGTGACGTATTTCTTCGGTATGCAGAAGAGTTGATGAATGATTATTGGAAGGTAGACAGCTACTAAGATGGGCTATCGAAAATTATTTTCACTTGTGTGCAAATACTATACAGGGTGTTAGTAATTACCGACCTAATATGTTAAATTTCAAACACTAATAACTTCATAATTTTTAATGGAATACCCTGCATATTTTTATCGAAGACGGTAGAAAATTAAATTCTTTATCAAATGATATCACATTTCCCTATACCTAAAATGAATATTTTAGGAGCTATTCGCAAATTATGTGAATGTATTCAGAAACTTCGCGTGAGCGCTAAAGGTGGCTATGAAAATTCGTCACAGTTTTAGCGTAATGTCTAATTTTCTAATGACAGTTTGATAGCGTGTTAATAAACTTCCTAGTATATCACACAGTTCCTAATCTAGTATACGAAAATGTCACGTTTAGAATCGACAAATCAGGATCACCTGAATTTATTGATGATTTATGGAGAATCCGGAAAAATTTTAAGTCGAACATGTGCTTTATTTCGACAAAGGTATCCGGACAGGCCAATTCCATCTAAAGATGTAGTGCGACGGTTAGTTAAAAATTGTTTAGAACATGGACAGTTTAGGCCAAAATTTAATTAAAAAAAAAAAATTGATGACGAAGTAGTTGAAATTGGTGTTATGGGATATTTCTATGCCAACCCCACTGCATCTCTTCGACAACTGTGGAAATTTCAACAATGTCCATTCAAAGAGTACTAAAAAGACATAAATGGAGACCATTTTCATACCAGCAGGTACACCACTTACATCCGCAGGATTTCTTAAATAGGGTCAACTTTTGTGAATTCTTCACCATAGCTTGTCAGGACGACGAAAATTTTACGAAGAAATAATCACTACCAAAAATGGCCTCTTTAATAAACATAACAGTCATTTTTGGGCATCCGAAAATCCCCATGTAACGAGAGAAAGGGGATATCAGGAAAGTTGGCAATTTAATGTTTTTTGCGCTATAAAAAATAATCGCATACTTTGTCTACATTTTTATAACGAAAATTTAAATGGGGAAAGGTATTTAGATATATTGCGCAACTGCCTATTATCGAATCAAATACTGCGTGGTATCGAATGGATGGTGCACCGGCTCACAGAACAAGAGATGTACACTTGTTCTTGAAGAGGTTATTTGACGGAAAGTTTATTGCAAACGTAGGTCCATACTTGTGGCCTCCACGTTCACCAGACTTGACCCCTATGGATTTTTTCCTTTGGGGCTATGTTAAGGACAAAGTTTACAGTACTCCGGTGACAACTGCAGAGGAAACAAAAGAAATAATACGAGGAGCACTAAATTCATTAACAGAAGCGCAAATACAAAAGGTCACTAGTAATCAAGTGCTAAAACGAATTAATAAATGTTTGGAACTGAATGGGGCTAATTTTGAACAAAATTTGAATTAATTTATAACTTTTTAATACCTTATTTATTCAATCTTAACATAGTTTTCTTTAATGTTATCTTGGTTACGAAATAAATTTTACTATTCTGTTTCTTCTTTACTCGAAAAATATATTTCTTTTTTATTTCTTTATTAATACGCTATCGAACTGTCATTAGAAAATTAGACATTACGCTAAAACTGTGACGAATTTTCATAGCCACCTTTAGCGCTCACGCGAAGTTTCTGAATACATTCACATAATTTGCGAATAGCTCCTAAAATATTCATTTTAGGTATAGGGAAATGTAATATCATTCGATGAAGAATTTAATTTTCCACTGTCTGCGGTAAAAATATACAGGGTGTTCCATTTAAAATTACGAAGTTATTAGTGTTTGAAATTTAACATATTAGGTCGGTAAATACTAACACCCTGTATAGTATTTGCACACAAGTGAAAATAATTTTCAATAGCCCATCTTAGTAGCTCTCTAAGTTCCAATAATCATTCATCAACTCTTCTGCATACCGAAGAAATACGTCACTAACTACTACGATGCAATTTGATAAAATTTTCATAAAAATCAAGTTAGCTATAAAACGGTAATGTTTACACCTTACACCAGTCGAAATAAATGATCTATACGTCAAATTTGTTGCTGAATTCAATTGTTTGAAAAAAAATTGGGTAATCCATTGCTGCAACTTGCTTAGTTGCTGAGATACGGCTAACGTAAGCTCGTTCTGTTACACCCTGTATATTGTTTACACAGTAATGAATACTTTAAATTATTTATTAAAATTAAAGAAAATACCATATATGAGCACATATACAGGGTGTGGCATCATTCTGGGATCGGCCGATTGTAACTTTGCTATTTATTTTATCGAAAAATGTATTTTCTTGTATACAGGGTGTTCATTTTTGTCTGTACGATAGATTACTTTGTTTTTTTTTTAATGGAACGACCTATATTCGGCCACACCCTGTATAATATAGAAGGGTTTGTAGAATATTTCTAAAATTATAAATTGAGGGTTTTCTTTTTGTTTAAATAAAACACAGGTATTAATTTTTATAAACGACTTTTCTTTAATAATAAAATAGTGATTCACATAAATTTTACATCGTATTTTTTTTGGTTTGTAATTTTTTTTTTTTAATTTGTTTTTACATCGATTTCAATTAGACCATTACAATTCCAAAAAAGAGAGCTTCGTCTTCACACTTCCATCCATTCAATTTATTTATTGATCACATATAAGAATATTTCTTTTTTAATCCGAGAAAAAAACAACGCTTATATTATTAAGTAATAATAACGTATAGATATACAATATTTGACGGAGTTTTTATTTTAAATTTTATTTTGAGGTTTGTAAAAAACATGCTATGATCGTTTAGAATCAATCCTATTTACAATTCTTTCGTTTCTTCTTTTTTTAAGCAGTTTTAGGGAATTGTGACAAATAGGGTGTCGAATTGTGTTCGGTGAAGCTCTACAAATTTTTTTTAGGGGAATTATAATATGTAGGAAAAAGAAAAAACAAAGTAACCTGATTAAAGAAACCTTAGAACCGCATAAAAATATGAGGTGATCAATGCTACTGTTTTGTACTATTGTTTCGAATAGAATTTTAATTTGAGGTAGATTGTAGTAAGTAAAAAAATGTTTAGATTTAGTTTTGTAAATATTATTATTAACATTTATCTTGATCTTCTTTTTCTTTTAATATTTTTTAATATACAATATATAATATAATATCAAGTTAGCTACTTATTTTTAAGGATTAAGTCTAATAAAAAATCAGTCTTGTCTTGTGATGTATAATATAATAATGTACAGATATAAGAATTTGAATTTATATTTCTCATATAATATTTCATTAATAAAAAATGAAGGTACTCGTTTTTATCGGAGGTAGTTCTGTGCATTTTTAATTTTGTACCATTCTTCGATTAAAAATTAAATTTAAACCTTTCAATAGGGAAGGGGGGTCATCTTGGAATAAGGTTTACCCACATATTTATCATAGCATCGAGGTAAATGGTATACATATATAATATATTATTAATCTTATGTATGTACAACATATAATAAAAAGACACTTTTATATAGAAAGAAGAAAATATATGAGACACCCAGTATATTTACACTTACAATCGCCTTACACATACATATATTTAAAAAAAAAACGTATTAAAAAGGAAATTGCTGTGTTTGTATATACTTTTGACACATCCTGTATATACATATTCTTTATAATAATAGATTAATTCACCGATTCTTTTGTTTCATTGTTAAAAATTGAAAAAAATATAATTTACTAATTTTTTCTTTCGTATTATTTAGTCTTATCTACAATATTAATTTTATTATTTACCAATGGTAACCCTGTTTTTTTCTTTCTTTTTTTTTAAACCTTATATTTCGTTATATTCAAGAATATACAAGAAAATGGCACTGTAGGATTTCCCGTTTTCGTGTTATAAAAAATATACATACATATCGGTGGGGGAGCGTAAGTAATCTTCCTGTAAATATCGTGTGTTTGTTTTATTAACATTTATTTAAATAAAATTCGAAATTATCTCAAAACTTTAATTTCGGTAAAATTGAACGATCCCAATTCGTTATCGAACGACTATAAATGTTTGGTTAGGTTAGAATTACTTTATGACGTTTAAATTGTCAAATATTTGACGGATCTAAACTTAAAAATCAGGCACCTCAACATAACGCTGTAAAATTGCCGCCATCTTTAAAAATAAAAAAAAAACCGTTTCATTTCAATCATTTAAAGTCACTGTATTTACAAAAAGAGGGAGACAAAATTCCGAAGCCCAAATTACAATATATCATTTGCAAAATAAATAAGATTATGTGACACCCAATGTCAGAACGTTTGACAATGAATAGAAATAACAAAACGTTGCATAATATGATTTTGCCTTGCTTTGTCTCATTTGGATCTGTTCAGAATTTTCTCCCTGTCTTTTTAAAATAAGATCTAATATAATCAAATTGTCAACTTAATTTAAATTCTATTAATTAAACTAGGTTTAGGAAAGAAGAAATCGTAATAATAATTCGACAGATTTGTGAAAAAAAACAAATTATTGTCAGAAATATGTCAAATTTGACGTTTGTCAGAACTTTTCTTGACGATTACGACACTCAAATTAACATAGAAAGCAGCTGATTTGTTTTAATAGAAGCCTAAGTTCATCTATTTTAAAATTTATCTATTATTATTCTTTATTTGATTCGGTCAATATTCTTTTCATAAGAGAAGTGTTCTAAAATTATTTTTGACAGCTGTCAGATTGTAAAAAAAAACAGTAATTTTTATTTTTCGGATTTGAAAAATGTAATTATCAACAGACGTATTAAAATAAATGGGACAACTAATAAGCGATTTTGACAGATTTATGATGACATTTACGTGAAAATCGCGTGCTCAAGCATCGTCGATCATTTTCGAGTACAATTTTAAATGTCGAAAACATTAAAAACGGTTTGCCGTCTGTCTAATTCTACAAACAGATTTTTTTTGTCCTACTTTCAAACTTGCAAGAATTAAAGTATATCTGACAGCTGTCAAATTATGGATACCAACATTTGTCACGTTTTCAAATTGTACAATCGCGTGTTGTTTTGAAAATATAACGAAAAGAATACTTCTAAATAGCTACAAAACAACAAAAGGTTGTGGCGATGCTTGAGCAGACGATTTTGACACATTTATAATGACATTTACGTCAAAATCGCGTCCTCAAGCATCGACAAAACCTCAAGAACGAACTATAAATATGACCGTAAAAACAGACGGTTTTTTTTAAGTTTTAAACGAAATAACAGTGTCAAAAACCGTTCCTACCATCTGTAAAACTATGAATAAAGTGCAAATTTCGAATTATAACTGTCAAAATACATTTGACAATCAAAAAATGTCAGTCGGCTGTCAAATTAAACAAACATGTATTTCGATACTGAAGATTTTGAGTGTGGTAACCATAAAAAAAAAGTTTACCACCTGTCAGATTGTACAACTGTCACTTAATCGCCCCTATTTTAACCATTGCAAGTATTAAAATGCACCTGGCAATTATTAAATTGCAAATGCGAGTATTTTTCAACATTACATTTCTCGGCGTACATTCTGTGAAAACTGTCAAATTATAAAAGCATCAGTTTTCTTCTGACAGTTGTCAAACTATGAAAACGGAGCTGGTAAATGTCGACTGTCACAGTCTCCACCCTTGCAGACGTTATAAAGGTCCCGAAAGCTGTTAAATGATAAGAACGATTCTTTTGATATTAGCGGGAGGGAGGGGGGAGGGGGAGAGAAAGAGAGGCGGTGGGAGATATTAAAAAAATCGAAGTACTTCTGATGGATGGCAAAACGGTAAAAACGGTTATACGGTTACGTGAGTACAGAGCGGAGCAATTTCAAACGAAGGAGATTTTGGCCGAACACAATACTAAACAATCGTTGCTCCTAAAGTAACCTAAGCTCTTGCGGTCAAATATATTAAACATAGAAGTACAGTGTCTTAAACTTTCGATCAAAAAATTGTCCCAAAGCAGGCATCCAGACGTTATTTTAGGACGATTTTGAGCACCAATCAGATTTTTTTGTTACAATTTAAATCGAGGCAGTATCCCTTTTGAAATACGTATTTCGGAAGAAAGAATTCTAATTCTAATTTTAAAAATAATCACGAGAAAGAGATTTGTTGATATAAATAAAGACACTTTATTTCAAAACGTCATTTAGCTGTCAAAATAATGTTCATCTTAAAAACACGAAGAATTAATTGTTTATGTTTTATTAGATTTTATAAATGTCAAAAGGGGTGGTGGAAGATTTTATTTGAAACAACAAAGATTGTGATCGATTCCTTTTATTTTATTTTCGGACGATTTTAATCGCTAATCAAACGAAATGAAGGAGATTGACAGAACAAATTTTTGTTGTCATGGTAATCATACATTGTTTTAAACTTTCAATCAAAAAATGGTCTCAAAGCAGGGATTTTGCTGCCAAGTGCTGTGTTCTAGATAAAGTTACAGACTTTCTTCTAAAACGTCATTTAACTATCAATAGTACCATAATTAGAATTTAAAAATGTCAAAGTGTATCGAAGGTTTAATTTGAAATAACAAAGTGGTCGATTCCTTTTATCTCCATTTTCTGATGATTTTTATCGCTAATCAAACGAAATTAAGGAGGTTGACAGAACAAATTTTCAGTTAGCAGCACTGAATAAGTTGTCATAGTAACCCTATACAGTGTCTTAAACTTTCGATCAAAAAATTGTCCCAAAGCAAGGATTTTGGTGTCAAGTTCTTGCAAAAGTTACAAACTTTCTTTTAAAACGTTAATTAACTGTCAAAATAGAGAAGATATTCAAAATTTCCGTTACAATATAAAAATGTCATTGTATGTTGGGGAGATTTCATTTGTTTGACAACAAAGCTTGTGACAATTCCTTTTTATTCGAATCCAATTTTGATCATCGAACAGATTGCAGGTTGAAACTTGAATTGTGTGCTTAGGAAAAGTTACTGAAGACTTTCATCTAAAACGTCATGTAACTGTCAAAATTGACATTTTTATTACGATATAGAGATGTCAAGATGTGTACAGGAAGTACCGTTCGAAACAATTCAGATTGTGATGAATTTTACGATAATTTTCATCTCTAATCAGTTCAGTTAGTAACACTGAGTAGTTAATAGTAGGCAGTTAGTTTGACATAATACATCGCTGTTAAATAATTAAATTTTCGATAGAACACTTGTTCCAAAGCAGGGATTTTGGTGCTGTATTTTATTAGAAGTTACAAATTTGGTTCTGAAACGTCATTTAACTGTCAAAATTGAAATTTTTATAACGATGTAGAGATGTCAACGTGTATAGGAGGTAGCATTTGGGATAATTCAGATTGTGATGGATTTTAAGGATGGATTTTTTAACACTGAGTGGTTAATAGTAGACAGTTAGTTTGACATAATACCTCGCTGTTAAATAATTAAACTTTCGATAGAACAATTGTTCCAAAGCAGGGATTTTAGTGCTGTGTTCTAGTAGGAGTTACAAATTTGGTTCTGAAACGTCATTTAGCTGTCAAAATTGTTTTTTTTTCTTTTAATCTTAAAAACACGTAGAAATAACTGTGAAAACGTCTTAATAAAATTATTTAAGGGGTTATTGACCGTAAGTGCAAGCTTTAATATATTTCTCCCCCTTTTTATATAAAGCGAAGTTTTAAAATTTAAAAGAGTAATATTACAAGCGGAGACGGAGAAACCATCCCTATACGCAGACAAGAGGAGAGTGAGAGACATTACATAAAAACGAAACGGACGGTCATAATTCTTACCGGGTCCGTGAGAGGTCAGAAACTTTAAAACCGAAACGCGATCCGTTTTTGTCATGCAAAACGACAGGACGTCCCTTCTTCTTCTCGTTCTTCTTCCCGAATGTTACACAATAAACTAGAGCGCCGAAGATAAACGGTACCCCGCAATAATTCTTTCGGGAAATATGCAAAACCGTAAACAAGGTCGTTTTTAGTCCGTTCGGATATATTTTTGGCGCAAGCTAGTCCGAGGGGAATCGGTGGGGTGTTGAGGGGAGTACCCTTCAGGTATATCTGTCGATAATTAAATAGACAGATGTTGCGTTTAAGTTTTGCGTTTTTAAAGTTAAAAAATAAACTTAAAATTAGTCACCGGGATATTTATCCATTTAATTTTTTTTTTTAATATAAAAATAAATCTATTTAAATTGAAAATTGAGGTCGTTCAATTTTTTAGAAAAAAGTTGAGATATTATAAAATTATTTAAGAATAAAAAAGGGGTTTAAACATACAGGAACTTGCATACCAGAAATGATCATATATATACATAAGAATTACGACAAAAAACATATTTATATAATATACACATCTATATTTTCATAAATAATAATAATAATAATGAATAATAATAATAATCATTAAAAAAAATAATAACATTCCCTGACGTATAACCCGTAATAATAATAATAATCGTAATTTTCCCTTCAATATAATCAACTTTTAAAAAGACTAGGAATGCGCACCTTTCTGCAGAAACGTCGTCGTCGTATCCTCCAACTCGTACTCCTCTTCATCCGGATCTTCCCTAGAACAAGGCGATCGCGATCTCGGTGAATCCCCACTACTATGCGAATGCAAACCGGTACTCATCGATAAATCTTCAGGTTCAGTCTGTTCCGGAAGGGATATGATCGGAAGAGGTATTAAAGGTCGTATCAAACGTTTCGTCTTCGATTTCGTATCATCTTCGGTATCCTCCGATAGATCGGGACTCCCAACGTCTTTATCAGGGTAACCGCATTTATGCTGAAGCAAATGGTGTCTCCTTCTATATTTGGAATGGCAGCGATCGCACGAGAACGGTTTCTCGTTGGTGTGGATCAGGAGGTGGGCTTTTAATTGGTTGGAATCCGAGAATCTCGAAGAACAATGCTCGCAAGCGTACGGACGTTCCCCCGTATGGACGCGGAGGTGTCGTCTGAGGTTGGCGACTTGAACGAATTGGCGATCGCAATGCTCGCAATGATAGGGCCTCTCACCGGTATGCAACCTCATATGCGTCTTTAAATGGTGGTCTCTCGTGAATCTCTTATGACATTCGGGGCATTCGAAGGTTTCTCCCCAGTATGCGTCCTCTCGTGATTCTGCAAGACGTGTTTATACCCGAAAGATCGATTACAAACCCCGCACGTGAATTGCTTATCTTTATTCTGATCTTTACCGGGATTACCGACTTCGGAACTAGTCGGCGGCGAAGACGTCGAAGTCGGCGACGCTAACGGCGGTTCCTCCTCGATTTTCTTCGGGTGTTTCCTCTTCGATAACTTCACATCGGTGCTGCTACTCGTCACGACGTTATTATTATTGTTGTGCTTCCGCGATTTTAACGCTGGGGATAATTGTTCGGTCGTGGTGGTCGTCGTCGGTGATGGCGGTGAATTAGGCGTCCACGCCGAAGCGAATAGGCCGGGATGGAAGAACGCCGGATTCGTCGGGATGCCCAAACCGGATGCCATCAATTGACTGGCCATTAGGAGTTGGGATGGTGTGAACATCGTGGAGTTCGGGAATGAGGAGAAAGCCACTGAGGTTAATTGCGTTTTTTTCTTCTAGATTTTCTACTTTCATGGTTTCTCGCCTCGATAGCAGATCTGTAATTAAATAAGGGAGATAATTATTTAAATGAGATTAAACGATTTTTTTAAATAAATTATGTAAAATTGTTTTAAACGCAATCAACGAATCATACACAGAAAAAGATGAGCGGTTTAACCTGATGTAATTGTGCGCTATTGATGGCTGAACGCACATAAGAATCGTTAATGTCACGTTGACAGATCATATTTGCATCGTTCTAACCTCCAAAATAATTAATTTTGGGAAGGTGTGTGTGAATTAATATGAAAATCAACTCAAAAATGTTTGCAAACTTTCTGTATCTAAACACACGGTTAAAAAAGCTTTTCTTATCATTTTTTGGATGTAAAATGGTTCTTGATCTGTCATATGGATTGTAAATCGACGCTGTCACGTTGACAGATCATATTTGCATCGTTCCAATCCTCAAAATTTAAAGACTGGTTCACGATGTATCAATTTAGGAGAAAATTTCGTTAAACGTCAAAATAATTGGAGTAATTTTTAATACATGACTTGTGAAAAATAAACTATTGAATTTCAATGTCGAATTAATGTTAAAATCAACTCAAAATTGTTTGCAAACTTTCTGTATCTAAACACACGATTAAACAAACTCTCTTTATTATTTTTTGCATTGTAAAATGGTTCTTGATCTATCATATGGATTGTCAATCGGCGCTGTCACGTTGACAGATCATATTTACATCGTTCCAACCCCAAAATTTAAAGATTGGTTCACAATGTATCAATTTAAACAAAATTGCATTAAACGTCAAAATAATGGGATGAATTTTTTGCGTATGGCTTTATTTTAAAAGCTGGAAAATGTACTGTTAAATTTTAGTGTCAAATAAGCATGAAAATCAGCTCGAAAAAGTTTGCAACTCTTCTGTATTTAAAAACGCGATTAAAAAAACTCTCCTTATCATTTTTTGCATTGTAAAATGGTTCTTGATCTGTCATATGGATTGTCAATCGGCGCTGTCACGTTGACAGATCATATTTGCATCATTCCAACCCCCAAAATTTAAAGACTGGTTCACGATGTATCAATTTAGGAGAAAATTTGGTTAAACGTCAAATTTATTATAGCATGACTTTATTTAAAAAACTGAAACATAAATTGTTAGATTTCAGCGTCGAATTAATGTGAAAATCAGCTCAAAAAAGTTTCCAATTCTTCTGGATTTAGCAGGTAGCAAGCTGACATAATTTTCACGTCATTTGTAGGTCATATTTAGTCATTGACGTCATCTAACCAATTAATGACGTACTTTTGACGTATTTTCAGAGACGTTAGACAAATAACGTCATTTTAATGTAAATTTAGTGATACAAGTGACATATGTAACGATAAATTCTTTATTTATTGTGCGATTTTAAAGCTTGGGTTTTTTTTTCTTGTAAAGCTTGGCGAACTGTATTCTTGGAACAAAAAGCACTACATTCTTATGAAATGCAAGGCTAGCTACGACAGTTTTTAGGAGTAAAATTTTAAGAAATCATATTAGGGATTTTTTTAGAAAAAATCTGTGCACGCCACTGGATTCACCATCCTTCAAAACGGACCTGTTCCAAACTTTATAGAAAACTTTTAAGTAATACCAATTCTGTAGCCAAATTAAAAATGCACTGATCATTTCCATAAATTTGTTCTAAAAGTCAAGTTATCCATGAAAAAAAAATGAAATAAAATCAAACTCAAAAATGTTTGCAAACTTTCTGTATCTAAACACAGGGTTAAAAAAGCTTTTCTTATCATTTTTTGGATGTAAAATGGTTCTTGATCTGTCAGATGGATTGTAATTCGACGCTGTCACGTTGACAGATCATATTTGCATCGTTCCAATCCTCAAAATTTAAAGACTGGTTCACGATGTATCAATTTAGGAGAAAATTTCGTTAAACGTCAAAATAATTGGAGTAATTCTTAACACATGACTTGTGAAAAATAAACTATTAAATTTCAATGTCGAATTAATGTTAAAATCAACTCAAAAATGTTTGCAATCTTTCTGTATTTAAACACGCGATTAAAAAAACTCTCCGTATCGTTTTTTGCCTTGTAAAATGGTTCTTGATCTGTCATATGGATTGTCAATCGACGCTGTCACGTTGACAGATCATATTTACATCGTTTCAACCCCCAAAATTTAAAGACTGGTTCGCGATGTATCAATTTAGGAGAAAATTTCGTTAAACGTCAAAATAATTGGATTAATTTTTAACGCGTGACTTTTATTATTTATTAAAAGTGTGAAAATCAACTCAAAAATGATTGAAATTTTTCTGGATTTAAACACATTTTTTTTGCATTGTAAATGGTTTGTGATCTGTCATACGAATTGTCAACCATGACTGTCACATTGACAGATAATATTTGCATCGCAATAACCTCCAAAATTTAAAGACTAGCTTAAGATGTGTCAATTTAATGAAAATTTCGTTAAACGTCAAAATTGATTGACAGCGATTTTACCGCGAATTTCAAAAATTGTTTTTAGTGGATACTTTGTATAACTAGGGGGGGGGGGGACAAAAAGAGTTTCAATGTACGGTATACGCAACAATAGGACACGAAACAAACACACATATATGATATATTGATACCGGTACGGGCGCATCTTAGGTAATGTTGAATAAATAACGCGTTTGTCACGATCGACTCCGTGTTCGTCTCTCGGTCCTCTTTATTTTTCCGCCGTATCCGGGCGTATTTTGGCAGGGGCACTCGAGCGACTATGATTGGACACGACTTGTCTGATCATTCAAACGTCTCCGGGTATTGTGAAGGCATCTTGAGCTGGGTATTGTGCGACGTTCCTCCTTGCGCGCGTACATTTTGGGTCAAATTGAATGGGAAACGATATAAATATGCTTAGTTGTATGTATTTAGGAAAGGTGATGGTCCACGTGCAACAGGATGACAATATCGTTTATAAGGATTTTGATTTTTCTCCCTTTTTCTGTATATACATATAAATCTTTACATCTAGATAGATGTTATTATTATAATAATGAAAATAATTGTAGAAAGTTTTGGTTTTGTATTATAAATAGGTGGACGCATTCAATTACTTATAATCGAGTTGTATTGTGAATAAAGGGGTTGTTCTACTGGACAGGAGAGGAGTAGAAAGTATCCATATCAAATCAAGAGCATTGAATAGCTCGGCTAAACTAGTTTTTTCTATTCGTCGTATCAGATGACTTTTGATTTTTCGGTTAGACGTTGGTGAAGAGAAAGTGGAGTAATGTGAATATTATGTTTCTAAAATATTCAACTACAATCTTTTTTCCACGCTTATACTATAACGAAAAGGGTAGATTCCTATTGAATGAATTCACGTTCGTTCTATATATTTTTAATAATATTAATGCAGCTAATTTTATAACGACCAAGAAAACGGACTTGTACAGGGCTATAATGGACAATTTAAATGAGAATTTTTGAATAACTCAATTAACTAAATACGTTATAGGTCAAATAATAAAAATTATCTGTCAACGACTGTTACTAACTTCACATTTGATAGGTATATGATCTGTCAACGTGACAGCAATGAATGATAGTCCCTATGACAGATCAAGAACCATTTTACAATGTAAAAAAAATGAGAAGAACCGTTTTTTTTTACCGCGAAAGATTGCAAATGATGAGTTAATTTTCACATTTATTCGACAAGGAAATTTAGCAGATTATTTTATATTTTTTTGACATACAATTATTTTGAAGTTTAACAATATTTGGACGAAGTTAATACATTGTGAAGCAGCCTTTAAAGTTTGGAGGTTGGAATGAAGCAAATATGATCTGTCAATTTGACAGCTTTGATTGAAAATCCATATGACAGATCAAATACCATTTTACAATGCAAAAAATGACGGAGAAAGTTTTTTTTAAACGCGTATTCAGATCCAGAAAGATTGCAAACGTTTTCGTTGATTTTCGACACTAAAATTTAACAGTCTAATTTTAAATTTTTAAACTGAAGTCACGCGTAAAAAATTCATCCAATTATTTTTGACGTTTGATGAAATTTTGTCTAAATTGATATATCGTGAGTGTGGTTATCTTTGTATCCACTAAAACTAAGAAAAAGAACGACAAATACGACATAAACATGAAGTAAGTACTAACAAACAATTTGTCCATTAATTCATTTATTGTAAAATAAAATTTCACATATCATGTCGAGCAACGTGTATTTGATTTACCGAAACCGAAGCTGATACGATCATCATTTACACCAACGGATGCTTTGTAAACCTGGCTTTATTTATAAATGTCATTAATGTCAATGTCATTATTATATGAAACGTCAAATTATGGAAAGATCTTGTATGAATTTCGTTAATACGAACAAGAATACCAATCTAAGAATCTTGTAATCTATTGTGAGACTGTCAATTTTGACAGATAATCAAATATTGACAGGTAACTTTGAAATCACAATTTGTAAGCTATTTAAAAAACTGTAGTCGTGAGCGACTGATATCTGAGCGAATTTATAACAAATTTTTGCTACTATTACAATGCTGGGAAACTATATTCATGGCCGGAAAACAATAAAATCTGTTGAACTTAATGTAGTAACTGTCGGCTGAACATGTTTTCTTTTTCTTCACTCAGTAATAATACATATGTAAACGATCAACAACAAAAAAAAACTTTTAATTTTAGGAAACGATAACGATGATCTTAATATGGACTCTAAACAAAAAACGATTATCTATATTTTGTTGCTAGTTGATTTGACAAAACTGCTCTGTATTAATAAAAATATCGAAGAGGTGCATACTCGAAAGAACATTGAATTATAAGTTTCATGTACAGCTACCAATGATGAAACTTTTTTTATCATCAAATGACTTATTAGCTGTTGCTTTGGCTATTTTAACGTTTAACGAAATTTTAACTAATTTATGCGATGTAAATGTCAATGTCAATACTATCTGTCAGTGTGACAGCAATGACTGACAGATCGAGAACCATTTTACAATGCAAACAAAAACTATAAGGACAGTACAAGGAAGCAAGACTGTCTTGGTTGAATTGTATTAATGGAAGCTTGCGGGGACAAGAAAATCTAAATCTTATTATCTCATTATCTGAGAGTTCAATATGTTAATGTTGATAGATATAGTAGCTGGCTATTTTACTATAACTAGTTTGTACAAAACGTCAAACAAACAGTCAGAAGACGAATTACCAGAATACATAATACGAAATGAATACGCTATTGAAGATATAAAGAATCTGGATGCAAATACAGAAGAGTCGTCGAAAGATATGTCCAATAATTTTGACGTTCAATGAAATTTTGAGGAAATTGACATATCGTGAACCGGTCTTTCAGTTTTGTACGTTATTGTAATACAAATACTATCTGTCAACGTGACAGCAATGATTGACAATTCACATGACAGATGCAGAACCATTTTACAATGCAAAAAATTAGAAGGACAATACAAGGAAGTAGGACTCTCTTGGATGATTGGCATTAATGGCCTAGCAAGTCTGGGTGGGCAAGAAATACGTCAATATTGACATAGAATAGATTTTTTGTTAACTGGTTTGTACAAAACGTCAAATAAGTTATCAGAAATGTCAGAATACAAAATAGGAAATTAATGTTAAAGAAGATATAAGGAAATTGGATGCAAACACAAAAGAATCATCTCAATATTTCAATGTGGAAGTAACAATGAAACTTGCCGCAAACGCTGTACAGTCGAGGTCGAAAAATATGCCCAATAATTTTGACGTTTAACGAGATTTTCACTACATTCACACATGGTAAATTAATCTTTAAGTTTTGGAGGTTATTGTGATGCAAATATTATCTGTCAACGTGACAGCAATGATTGACAATCCACATGACAGATCGAGAACCGTTTTGCAATGCAAAAAATTAGAAGGACAATACAGGAAGCTAGACTTTCTTGGTTGAATTGTATTAATGGGCCTAAGAAGCTTGCTGGGACAAGACAATCTATACACAGTTTTATGTTCGGCTGCTTTTACCATTATCTGCTATTTCAATATATTAATATTGATATAGTAGCTGGCTATTTTACTGTAAATATAGTTTGTACAAAACGTCAAATAAACTGTCAGAAGATGAATTATCAGAATACACAATACGAAATGAATGCGCTATTGAAGATATAAAGAAATTAGATGCAAATACAGAAGAGTCCTCTCAATATTTCAATAAGTTCAATAATTTTGACGTTTAACAAAATTTTCACTCCATTGACACATCGTAAACCAGTCTTTAAATTTTGGACGTTATTGTGATGCAAATATTATCTGTCAAAGTGACAGTAATGATTGACAATCCACATGACAGATTCAGAACCATTTTACAATGCAAAAAAATGAGAAGGAAAGTTTTTTTAACCGCATATGTTTAGATCCATAGATTGCAAACGTTTTTGAGTTGTTTTTCACATTAATTCGACCCCGAAATTTAACAACTCAGTTTTCAGCTTTTAAAATAAAGTCACGCGTTAAAAATTAATCCAATTATTTCGACGTTTAACGAAATTTTCTCCTAAATTGATACATCGTGAACCAGTCTTTACATTTCGGGGGTTGGAACGATGCAAATATGATCTGTCAACGTGACAGCGTCGATTGACAGTCCATATGACAGATCAAGAACCATTTTACAATGCAAAAAATGACACGGAAATTCTTTTTAACCGCGTGTTTAGATACAGAAAGATTACAAACGTTTTTGAGTTAATTTTCACATTAATTCTACACTTAAATCTAACAGTTCATTTTCCAGCTTTTAAAATAAAGCTACACCTAAAAAATTCATCCAATTATTTTGACGTTTAACTAAATTTTCTCCTAAATTGATACATCGTGAACCAGTCTTTACATTTCGACGGTTGGAAAGACGCAAATATAATCTGTCAACGTGACAGCGTCGATTGACAGTCCATATGACAGATCAGGAACCATTTTACAATACAACAAGATGATAAGGAAAGCTTTTTTAACCGCGTGTTGAGATGCAGATAGATTGCAGAACGTTTTTGAGTTAATTTTCACATTAATTTGACCCTGAAATTTAACAATTCATTTTTCAGCTTCTAAAATAAAGTCACGCATTAAAAATTAATCCAATTATTTTGACGTTTAACTAAATTTTCTCCTAAATTGATACATCGTGAACCAGTCTTTACATTTTAGGGGTTGGAGCGATGCAAATATGATCTGTCAACGTGACAGCGTCGATTGACAATCCATATGACAGAGCAAGAACCATTTTGCAATGCAAAAAAACGATAAGGAAAGTTTTTTAACAGCGTGTTTATCACGGATCGCCAATCAAAAAATGAGAAAGAGAGAATGTTTCCAATACAACAACATTAAAGTGACAGTTTACGAAAACTAATAGACTAGCTTATAAACTAGTTCGAGTGTTTGTGAATAGAGGGCGCGTCTCAAATTACCGAATTAAGATATTAATAATTCCAATTATCCTTTCATTTTTATACGGTTTCTCCTGTTTAAGATGCTTCCTTAATTAATTTTACTATCGTGAGTAATTTTTGGTACAAGATCACCCTGTAAATTACATAAACGCGCAAAATCTCAACGTTATACGAAATTTAACGAAAGATTTCCCCCGATTTTAATTAACCGAAGAGAAGCAATATCTCCTATTACACATTAAATATCGAAGATAGAAAAGAACCGAAACAGTTAAGCTAGCGCAAGAAGCGAGGGGGAACGAAGCATTTCGATTGTAATATTTGAATAACCCGTCGCGACTAAATTAAATATCGTAAAGATGGTAATTCGTACGCGCGGTCGAATCTTAAATTGAGAATTTCGGTGAAAATAGTTTAATCGTTGTTTACTAATTAATATTCTAATTAATATTTCACTTTTTTTTCTTTTCTTCTTCTTTTCGCGGTTATTAACAATGAAAGTCAACAATGCAACGCTTACTTATAATTTATTAGATATATTTAAGGTAAAAGTATGCTAAATAGGTTTTTTTTTGTTTTATGGAAATTATGTTTACACAAGCTATAAATGATGATAAAATAATTATCATTAAAACTCCACCCCGATTATAAGGTAGCGCAGTCGCGACTACAATCTCTCCACCCCTTTTTTCTTGTGTATAGATTCATTAAGCTAACGATATCTCAATCAGAATGTATCTTAACCCTTTCTCCAAAATCTGTGCGGACAGTCTAGTTAGAAATTAAAAGAACTAAAAATGAAAAGATTGCCAGATTGGAAAACGATTAAGATTACATTTTATAACATAATTATAAGACTCACCTCGTTCACTTGTGGGTTCTTGCAATAAAGGCATTCTAACATAATCATTCGGATTTTGTTCTATTAAATAACACTTGAAAGTCCGATGGGTCACTATATAGATCACAATTATAATTTTACGAAACAATCATGTTTGTTATTTTTTTAAAATATAAATCAAAATAAACTAATCAAGTTCGTAATTTAAAAAACATTACAAAAATTATTTTATCACATATATATATCTCTCTTTTTATTTATTAAATAATATAAATAATAATAATAAAACGAAAAAAAAAAAATTAGTTTAAATCTCGTGACATCCACAGCCACACGTTAATATCTGATCCTGTTACAATTTCTATTATATTTTCGTTCTTTTTTAGTATCATTGACCAGGACTGCTGGTAGCTTACTGAATGCTATAAACCGCACAAGGGTTGACCTAACCTAAGACAACGCGAACGTCCAATCCCGCCACCACTGATTCCACCGTGTAGTGGAGGGGGTCGACGAGAACGGCTCGTAATAAAAGCGGTGGGGATAACTAGAGCACAGGGCACCCTCTAACTTGGAAAGAAAAAAGAACGCGACGTCCTAAAGCATTTTCTTCTGTACATTCTCGGTTTACTATATATTACAACACGAGGAAGTATTAACGGAAGCCCCCCTCGGGGGCTACCGAAAAATGTTTTCCTCCTTTCTCTCTCTCTTTAATTTTTTATTTTTTGCGCGTGAGCTTTTTCGGGGCTTTTCTTTAAAAGTTCCCCGATTTTACGTTAAGGGATGGTGCTTTTATTCTGTCTAAATTTCGTCTTCCTTCCTTATTGTTTTTTAAGGGGTAAACGGGGGAAAGGAACGATGATAATGATAATAATAATAATAAAGAGGAGGATGTATTGCTTCTTTTGTTCGTTGTAAATGAAATAAAAAAATTGTTTTTACAATAAAATAGAGATCCTTGCTAGAACACCAAAAGTCCACTTGACGTTAGAAATTATTTTTCCACCTAAATACAAAGCTGGAGAGACGTTTAATGAAATGTTAATTAAATTTATACATTGTGCACCAGCCTTTAAGATGTGGAGGTTATTGTGATGCAAATATCATCTGTCAATGTGACAGCTACGATTGATAATACAAAAACCGAAAAGATTCAGAAAGATTCAAACGTTTTTGAGTTAATTTTCACACTTATTCGACACTGAAATTTAATAGTTAATCGTTCAGCTTTTAAATTTTCCTCCTAAATTGATACATCGTAAACTAGTCTTTAAATTTTGGAGGTTGGAACGATGCAAATATGATCTGTCAACGCGACAGCGTCGATTGACAATCCATATGACAGATCAAGAACCATTTTACAATGCAAAAAAATTACAAGGAAAGTTTTATTAACCGTGTGTTTAAATCCAGAAGAATTGCAAACTTTTTTGGACTGATTTTCAAACTTATTCGACATTGAAATTTAACAATTTATTTTTCAGCTTCTAAAATAAAGTCACACGTAAAAAATTCATCCCATTATTTTGACGTTTAACAAAATTTTCTCCTAAACTGATACATCGTGAACCAGTCTTTACATTTTAGGGGTTGGAACGGTGCAAATATGATCTGTCAACGTGACAGCGTCGATTGACAATCCATATGACAGATCAAGATCCATTTTACAATGCAAAAAATGATAAGGAGTGTTTTTTTAATCGTGTAGTGTTTAGATATAGAAAGATTGCAAACAATTTTGAGTTGATTTTAACATTAATTCGACATTGAAATTTAATAATTTCTTTTCCACAAGTCATGTGTTAAAAATTACTCCAATTATTTTGACGTTTAACGAAATTTTCTCCTAAATTCACATATCGTGAATCAGTCTTTAAATTTTGGGAGTTGAAACGATGCAAATATAATCTGTCAACGTGACGATCCATATGACAGATCAAGAACCATTTTACAATGCAAAAAAAGACAAAGAAAGTTTTATTAACCGCGTGTTTAAATCCAGAAGAATTGTTTGAGCTGATTTCCACGCTTATTCGACATTGAAATGTAACAGTTAATTTCCCAGCTTTTAAAATAAAGCCACACGTAAAAAATTCATCCAATTATTTTGACGTTTAACAAAATTTTCTCCTAAATTGATACATCGTGAGCCAGTCTCTAAATTTTGGGGGTTGAAACGATGCAAATATGATCTGTCAACGTGACAGCGTCGATTGACGATCCATATGACAAATCAAGAACCATTTTACAATGCCAAAAAAGACAAGGAAAGTTTTATTAACCGCGTGTTTAAATCCCGAAGAATTGCAAACTTTTTTGAGCTGATTTTCACGCTTATTCGACATTGAAATTTAACAGTTCATTTTCCAACTTTTAAAATAAAGCCACACTTAGAAAATTCATCCCATTATTTTGACGTTTAACGAAATTTTCTCCTAAATTGATACATCGTGAGCCAGTCTCTAAATTTTGGGAGTTGAAACGATGCAAATATGATCTGTCAACGTGACAGCGTCGATTGACGATCCATATGACAAATCAAGAACCATTTTACAATGCCAAAAAAGACAAGGAAAGTTTTATTAACGGGAAAATGGAAATAATTAATCCAATTATTTTGACGTTTAACGAAATTTTATACATACAAATATGATCTGTTCACATTGACAGACAGCGTTGATTGTCAATCTATGATAAATCAGGAACCATTTAGCAATGGAAAAAAATTAGAAAGACCGTTTGTTGACTACCATTCGACATTGAAATTTAACAGTTCATTCGACAATTTTTAAATTAAACTTACGCGCAAGAAATTCATCGAATTATTTTGACGTTTAACGAAATTTTATCTAAATTGGTACATAGTGAAGCGGTCTTTAAATTTTGAAGGTTGGAACGATACAAATACGATCTGTCAATGTGACAGCGTTGATTGTCAATCTATATGACAGATCGACAACCATTTTGCATTGCAAAAAATGAGGAGGATAGTTTATTTAACCATAAGTTTAGATCCAGAAAGATTATAAACGATATAAAATACAAAAACACCGACTTTGATCTCTGATTTTAAAAAGCTTGGGAATAAATCTTGTCTCTTTTGTCTGTTACATCGCTACGGTGTTTCTAAATTATACCAACTTCATATTGTAATTATGGCATCAATCTTGTGTCCTCTGTAGAGGCAATCACGTTTATTATAGTGTGTATTGGAATTTCACATGTTGCAAGGACACAAAGATAGAAATATGCTGAAACCGCCTTGTATAGATCCAAGTCTTGGCGATTGATACTCATTTGACCGCCTCACAACACACCTGTTTGAGTAGATATCTATGCGGTCATGCTTTCTCTGATCTACGACTTTCACATTTTCATCCAACAAATTCCACTCTACTTGATCATAGATATCAAGAGGTTGGCATAATGGACTTGGCGAGTACAAAATCTTTGAGCAGATCGTTGACTTCTTCTTGATCATGGATGGTATGGGTTTCTCTTGCGCGGCAACATGAGAGGAATCATCGTACAGATTTAGGGCGAATCACAGGTGCTACTACAGTTACAAAAACATCGTTAAAGATGAAAGAATATGTTGATTGAAAACAGAGGCGAATGGTGCATGGCTGAAAGACAAAAAAAATATTTTAATAGGAGAAGACGTAATAAGAATAAGATTCCTCTGGTATGATCATATAAGAAGAGTTGACAGATAATAAAGAAGTTGGCACGTATTCTCAATTAATTAGACTTAAGTATCTAACAAAAATTAAGCTTTAAAAGGAATCTAATAACGGGTATGTCCATGACGAGATAGAATAATAACTGTTTGACAACTTCGTCGGGCGTACTTTCAATCAATCAATTAATCGACCTCTGGATGTCCTTCTTCTGATATTCTTCTTGAAGTTCATCAAATTCAAGTTATGGATTGGTTATCTCTTATCTCAGAACTAACTTTGGCGAGATGAGCTGGATAGGAAGCTCAGGATAGTCGACCTTTGTGGCTCCCGAAGTTCTACAGCAGCTTCTGGTGGCACTTCAAGAAGCTGTTGAAGAGTTTCGGGACTTGCTACGTGTAGTCTTGCATTACCATGCTGGAACAGAAATCTAGGATCGATAAGGGTTATATTTATAGTCCGTGCTTGAGGTTGTGTCAATGCTTGAGCACGCGATTTTGACAGATTTCTAAACTGAGGAGCACTACTTCATCTCCCGATCTACATATGGTATTGAAGAGCAAACGCCAATCGGTTTCTTTTACGTGTCAAAGGCGGTCGTGGCTTTCGGATTGGTCTCCGTTTTGCAGTTTTACATTTTTGTTGGTAAGCATATGTACCATACAGAATTGATTTGAAAGGAAACATTTTTTCTTCTTATAAATCGTGTATATTGCGGTCTCGCGACTAGTATCTCCCGAATCGACGTATTAGCCCTCCTCTTCCCCTCGCGTCTTCAAGCGATCTCACCCATTTCGCCTCCTAAAAACCCCTTCGTTTCGCCCCGCGCCTACGCCATTGTTCGCGACTCTCATTTCTGCAAAAAGCAGAGCCCACCTAAAAAGCAGAAGCACCATCAAAGCCTTCTTTTACTCCATCTACTTGTTAATAATTAACCGGCGAAAGTAGGAAGTGAAAAGATCAAAGGGAAATCTGTCACGGACAATATGCTTTTGATGTAATTTCTTTTTAAATTCGCTGCTTTTTACCTTAGAAGCTAATATATATAAGCCTCCCCGACTGATACATATGTACCTATACCTACCATCTCGTAATATAAAAGGAACGACAGCAAAAGGTAGAACAGAGCTACTTCTTCTTTTTCTTAAATTTATTCTTTACGAGATGAGGAATAAAAAAAATTGTACAATATTAAAAAGGAGTAATACCTACATAGATGAAATGAAATTTTCTCATGACCAAATTCGAATTAATATTCATACTATAGGTAATAATTGAAGGAGGACTAAATAGCACTCGTATCATTTTCCAATTATAAATTCCACCTTTCAAATGAGTAGCAGCAGCTATTATATAAGAGGTCTTTATAATAATAGAGCATCGGAATTTCAACTCTAACCGCTCGTTTAATTCTTACGAATTAGAAGAAGGGAGTTTCTGAATAAAATCGAAACTAATGGTATTAGACTATCGGTGTACTAATTAAGAAATAATGACCCTATATATATAACGGCATAACGCACGATTTCATCTTGAATTACATCTTCACAATGAAATATTAGTTTTTAATGAGACTTACATGTTCGACAATCAATTGTGTAACTGTAGAATTGTATGAGTTAAGAAATAAATTAGGATTAAGTATACACTGCGATCATTTTGAAGTGTCCTGAGTTGGCAACAAAAAAGTCCCTGGATCCATAAAAATTGGGAAATATTTACTTTCGTGAATTGTCCATACTGGATTTATATGTGAAATGTCAACACTTATCTATTAACTGTCATTTGTGTGTATTGTCTTGTTGTAGTTGAACTCTGAGACTTTCATAGTGAGAGGTGGTGGGCCAAGGTTTCATCTGTCTCTGTCTCCGACGGCTCCATTTGGAAACTGGCGAGATCCCTTAAGAGAAGCAAAACTCCTTCCACTTACGGACCTATTTATGGGCCGGATGGGCTGGTGATCCCATTCCACCAGCCACTGTTGACGAGATAAAATTCCACATAAAAAGTCGCAAAAGCGATAAAGCCCCTGGGTACGATGCAATTTCGAACACCGAAATATCTTAAATATTATCAACGCCATGATACGTTTAAGATATTTCCCGTCCATCTGGAAACATGCCCGCGTCCGGGTAATACAAAAGATGGACAAGGACAGTCACTTCCCTCACAACTATAGACCAATAAGTTTCCTCTCCAATGTCTCAAAAATCGCGGAGGCTATCCTTCTGAATCGCATTAGAGCCGAAATAATCGAAACCAACATCTTGCAGGATGAGCACTTTAGTTTTAGGGAGGGACTGTCAACAGAATTCCAACTTCTCAGAGTTACCGAGGAAATTAGAAACGCCCTTGAAAGACGCGAGTCTACCGGCGCAGTTTTTGTGGACGTCAGGAGTGCCTTCGACTCTGTTTGGCATCCAAAGATTATAAGCCTTATAAAGTCCTACCTCACGGGACGATCGTTTGACGTGGCAGTTGACTCTTCTGTCTCCTCCAACAGGCCCATCCTAGCTGGGGTCCCACAGGGGTCTCTTCTCGGCCCGGAGCTGTTCCTGGTTTTTATGTCTGACATACCAAAGGCGGCGGGTACCAAGTTGGCCATATATGCGGACGACACGGCGATTTACACGTCCTCGTCGAGATCGGATGCCCTGATCTGCACTAGATTGCAGGGTGCTATCGTCGCACCTTCTTTCCTGGTCTACGAAATGGCGATTAGCCATAAACCATGAAAAATGCGTAGCCATTCGATTCTCGAGGAAAAGAACTGCCCCTCCAGAAAATATCTTTATCGAGGATGTCCGCCTACCATGGAGCTCCACCGTTAAATACCTTGGTATGACGCTGGACTCCAGGCTTACCCTAAAGCACCATTTTACAAATACCGTGTCTAAATTTATAGCAGCGAGGTTCGCTGTATCTCAGTTTCTGTGCAGCAAAAGCCAACTTATTATAAAAGTAAAACTTTTAGTTTACACAACTTTTTTGAGGCCAATTCTAACTTACGGCTCCTTAGTTTGGTCCAGTGCTGCAATTACTCATCGTAAGAGATTCAATGTCTTATAAAACAAGATCCTTAGATATATCATTGACGCGCCTTGGTATGTCAGAAATGTACAAATCCACCAGAACTTAAAGATTCCAACTCTTCTCCAAGACGCTCCTCTAATGGCCGAGAAAACCTTTACAAGGGTATCTCGATTCGACAACCCTCTGGTTAGGGAATTGGCTCACCTCGATCCTGACAGGCCTCCCCCTCGGGTGAGGGTGCCCCGGACATCTACCACCACCGAGGCTTAGCCCGATTTGCTTTTTCAGGCTATTTCGGCTGAATCTGCTGCACATCAAACCTGAAGCGTTGATTGAAGGAATACATAAAGATAGTACGCAACCTATGACAGTTGACGGAAATCTCAGATCCATCAAATGGAGATTTGGATGGATCTGAAATTGCTGTCAACTGTCATAGGTTGCGTACTATCTTTATGTAGATATTCCTTCAATCAACGCCCGAAATTTTGCCAGTGTATATTTACGTGCATCAAAAGAGTGCTTGGATGAGTCGCGATCTTTTTCAGAAATGGTTTTTCTAGAACAACGACAACTCGACAACGCTCCATCGCACTCAAACGAGTCGATTCTAAGAAGTGAAAACGTTACTGTCAAATTTTTTTGCGCCAAATATGTGACCTCCATTGGATCTAGGCGTACTCGAGATGTTCAAACGTCATTACCGACGTCTTACTGCAAGAGATTCTAGAGAAATGCACCTCCGAAATAGCCTCAAAATGTGTTTGTCTGCATTAGATATGAAAAAGCGTAATTTGCTGGTCATCTCAAGCTTGGGATGCTGTCCACAAGCTCACGCCGCACGAAGTCAAATAAATCTTGTCTTCTACTAATCATAGTGCATCGTGGAGCAAATTCTTGGTTGCGAAGACGTCGACAGATGCAATACTGTAGAATAGAACTTACTGACGATGAAATCGGTCAAAATCTCGTCAATTCTGGAGAAGAAATCGCGAATGATGTAGAAGACAACGAATCGGGAGAATCTCAAAAAGTCAGCCATGAAAAAGGATTACATGCGCTTGAAATAGCTCTTCAATATATTGAGGAACAACCGGAAAGCAATGGCTGTGATCTTTTAACAGGTCTACAAGCATGAAATGTGGATTTGTGTTAACAGATGATGAACAATTGAAAAAGTATGTTTTAGTATGGTTTTTCAATGTTGATTAGGTCGAAATTTATGCCAAACAAATATCACAACAATCATACCGATTGCTTAGAGAAGCTTAAGGCGAACATGCTCCATCGCAAGATAAGTGTGAACGATGGTTTCACCGTTTCCAAAGTGATGATTTCGATGTTGCAGACAAAACGAAAAATTACCAAAAAGGTAGTAGGTACGAAAATGCAGAATTGCAAGTATTGTTGGACGAAGACGATATGCGCAAACATGGAAACAACTGGTAGAGCAATTAAACGTCAGTCAACAAGCTGTTTTCAATCGTCTACGACAGATGGGAAAGATCCAGAAAGTCGGCAGATGGATACCACATGATTTGAACGAAAGATGGAAATTTTGCTCCAACGATACAAACGAAAATTATTTTCGCGACAATTACAATTTATTTTGAGAATCCTAAAGGCAAAAGATCATGGGTAGATCCAGGTGCACCACCCACATCGACCGCAAGACCGAATCACTTTGGTAGGAAGACTATGCTCAGTGTTTGGTGGTACCAGAAGGGTATAGCTACATTTCATTACATTTAGTTTTCTAACTTTAACATTCCCATTAAAACTAAATTTATTTAACAATTTACAATACCTACAGCTTTAGTACAAAATATTTGTTTATTACTAGACACAGTTTTGGTTAAATAGTCAGCTATCATTTTATCTGAGCTTATATATTCCAGATTAATTTTACCATAATTTCAGCAACTCTTTAATAAAATGATGCTTAACATCAATGTGCTTGGTTCGTGCGTTGTAAGTATTGGAAAATGCTAAAGCAATTGCACTTTGATTATCACAATAAATTGTAAACGATTTCCCAGACATTGGACATAATTCGTTCTCCAATCTTTTCAGCCACATGCCTTCTTGAGAAGCAGCTGTGAGAGACATGTATTCGGCTTCTGTAGTTGATAAGGCCACTGTTTGTTGTTTCTTAGTGCACCATGATATCGCTCCACTACAGGCAAAATATACATATCCGGTAATTGATTTCCGGTCATCGGTATCTGCAGCCCAATCTGCGTCACAATAGCCAATAATTTCAGAATTACCATCCCTTTTAAATTCTAATTTGGCAGTGGCTGTGCCCTTTAAATATCGACAAACTCTTTTCACTGCCTGCCAGTGAATTTCTCCTGGATTGTTATTGAATCTTGATAAACTAGAAACTGCATAACATATATCTGCATGGCATTTATCCAAAGTTGTTTATCGCTTCTAGGAAGAACTTCTTCTACCGAACTTGGATCACTTAATTCTTGATCTATAGCGTTGTAGCTGACAAAATCTTCAAAAACCTTTGGCTTAGGTTTTCTATTAGACTTTCTAGATATATCTTGCGCTGGCTTTTCTGGCTTATACTCTTCATCGGTGGTTGTCCAATTATCCTGAATTTCAGAACTTTCAATTTCGATTAAATTCTGAGAATTTTCTTGAACCGTTTCAAGTTTCTGTTCATCATCTGTGAATATAATAAACTCGTTAGAACTGTTATTATATTCAGAAGTTACCTGCACATCGTTGGTAATGCCTTCTAAGAAGATTACATCACGACTCTTCAATATGACGTCTTCGATCGGATCGTAGATGCGATAGGCCTTGGAATCCTCATAGTAACCCACCATTACCCCCTCAATGGATTTTGGATCTCACTTTTTGCGTTTTTCTCTAGGAACATGGACCATTGATTTGCAGCCAAAAACTCGCAGATGGCTTAAATCCGGCTTTTTGCCGTTCCAAATTTCTTCTGGAGTCAATTTTGTTTTCGATGGTGGGGACCAATTTCGCGTCTACTAATAATGTTCGCGCTTTTTCTACTATTGCGCGATTCATTCTCTCCGCTAAGCCATTGTGCTGAGGCGTGTACGGAGCACTAGTTTGGTGTATAATACCAAACTTGTCGAGAAGAGCCTTCAAATCCTTGTTACAATATTCTAAGCCATTGTCAGATCTCAAAATCTTAATTTTTTTTCTTGTTTGGTTTTCTACCATAGCTTTGAATATTTCAAACTTATGCTTAACTTCACTCTTTGCCTTTATAAGATATACAAATGTTCGTCTACTAAAATCATCAATAAATGTTAAGAAGTATAGATTTTTGCCAAGAGAGTTAACTTCCATTGTCCCAAAAAGATCGCTGTGAACTAATTCTAGCAGATCACTAGATTGCCGAGTACTATCCTTAAAGGAAAAACGTGATTGTTTACCTTTAATACATTCTACACAGGTAGGATAACTTGTTTCCGAAAATTTAATGCCATTTGCAAGCCCATCTTTTAGTTTAATCAAGTTATTGGTGCTCAAATGCCCTAAACGACGATGCCATAACTCTATATTTTCTATTTTTGAATTTACTGCCAGAGTAATCTCATCTTTAACATTATTTAATCTAAACATATGTCCAACTTGGGAAGCTGACACAACATGTTACTTCCGGTTGTTATAAATCTTACATTCATTATTGCTAAATGTTACACTATTTCCATTTTCAATTATCTTACTAACGGAGAGCAAATTAGCACATAAATCAGGTACATATAACACATTCTTTATAGTGATATCATGATTTTTCAATTTTAGTGAAAAATCTCCAATAGCTTTAACTTCTAACTTTGTGTTATTTGCAACTAAAACATGATTTTGAACTTCTGTCACATTTCGTAGAATATCTTATTGTGGTTATTGTCATGTGAGCCGTAGCACCAGAATCAATGTACCATTGATTTTCATCAATTGTGCTACCAACATTAAAAGACGTATAAAAAGTAGTTTCTGACCTCACCTGTGACTTAACCATTTTCTTCTTTTTGCAGTGTTTTGCAAAGTGTCCGTAACCATTGCAGTTATAGCATCTCGCACCCTTTGATTTATTTGGATTTTTGACTTTTGACGTTACTAGGGCTGTTTCGGAGCTGTTGGGAGTTATAGCCTTCACATTTTGTAGCAGCTTCGCTTTAATATTTTCGCCAGTAAGCTTTGTTCCTGAACTTTCTAAACCCATTATCATTGGACTGTAGCTTTCAGGTAGACCTGCCAATAAGATTGCTCCAACCCACTCATCTCCAACTGTTAAACCACATCCTGACAATTTGTATGCTGTTGTTGTTACCTTACTGACGTAATCATCAACTGAACTACAATCAACCAGTTTTGTATTTAATAATGTACGTAACAAACCTACTCTGCGGGTTAAACCATTATCTTGAAAAGTTTCTTGTAATTTAGTCCAAATTTCTTCTGCATTCTTTGCATTCAAAATATGATGGTGATTTACCTTATCAATTAGTAAAATTAACTTTGACTTCGCTTGTGTAAGTTTCAATTGATCAGTTTCTTCACCAGAAATACATTTCCACAGACCTTCATGTTCTAAGTATGCTTGAACCTCAAATGCCCAAGAAGCATAATTCTGTACCCCCTTTAATTTTTCTATGCAGTTTTGCAAATTCATTGTGCAGAATCCTTTTCCGCTCTTTTGACACGTTGGTTTTCGAAAGGCTATACGGAGTTTTAATTCGTTATATTTTCTATTTCACTGAATAACCTGCAATGCAACGTAGCCTGGGCCCATAACCTGGTGTTATTTGCTGGTTATTTTGAAAAGAAAAACTATTAACGATATATAAACGTTTAATGACTTCTAATACAGACAAGTGACAATTACCAGTTACTATAGCTACATTTCATTACATTTAGTTTTCTAACTTTAACAAGGGTGTGGTCTATTATGAGCTATTAAAGCTTGGTAAAACGATTAATACTAAACGTTACCAACAACAAATAAATGGACTTGAAGCGTTCTCTGATCAAAAAACTACCAGAATATCAAAAAAAGGCAACACAAAGTAATATTTCTCCATGGCATATACGGTAACTCATGCGGCTTACTCACCAGATTTGACTCCTTCCGGTTACCGTTTGTTTGCATCGATGGGTCACACAACTTAGTGAGCAGAGCAGAGATTTCGTTCATATGAAGATGTGAAATATTGGTTTGATGAATCGTTTGCGGCAAAATGAGAAGATTTTTACTGGCGTGGTATCCACAAAACTTGCCCAAGAGATTGAAAAATGTGTATAAATAGTGATGGAGCATATTTTGAATAAAGAATTTTGTATCATTCTTCCGTACTAAACGTGTTTTTTTTTTCCGAACAAAAAACTAAATATCGAAAGAGCAGGGTTAACCATTGCTCTATTACGAACGATTTCTTCTTCTGCTTTGTATCCCAAAGATTACTTTAAATTTGTTTGCTTAAATATATTTTATAATTTTCGTTTATCCTCCTCCTCACATTACTTCGTATAAACGAGGTTCTACTGTATATATATTTTAGTGAATTATAGAGGGAATTTTGTCATTTATATCTTTCCTACATACAAAACAAATAAAACGAACTAAGATTAACAGCTGTAGGTACAGCTCAAGAGATAAAGCAGGTCAAGTTTAAATATCAGATAAGTGTTAAAAGTTAAAAGTTTCCATCTTTTAAACATTCTAAAAACTATAAGAAAATTGACGTTTGATTTTCAAGCTTTAGTAATTTAGTCTTTTTAATGTTGTAAACTTTATTAATCCAACTAATCCTACTATATTGATGTACCTGATGTTTGGAACAAGACTTGATGTGGCTTTCAGTATGTGCAAGTGTCCTGTCAACAGCTCTTCTGAGGATATATCAAGATTGAAAAGAGTATTTAGCGACGTGTCGGGAACGACTGACTATGCACTCACGTACGAATAAAATGAGATGGATTGGAATGCTATAGCGACACAATTTCTGCAGGACGCACCTTTCGCAAGACAGGTCGATCGTTATCTTGTATTGTCATTAACTATGCTGGAGGAATTATTTCCTGTTTGAGTCAACGACAAGCTGTAATGACAACTTCAACTACTGACACTAGATGACAGGAATAACTGTCAACGATTTGACAATTCAAATGACATTGCTCGAAACGTCAATTTGCTTTCAATCATCGCTGTCACATTGACAGATAATAATTGCATCGCAATAATTTTCAAAACTGAAAGACCGATTCACGATGTGACAATTTAATCGAAATTTCGTTAAACGTCAGAAGTATGATGCATAATATTCACGCGTACTACGCGGCTTTCCCCCTTTAAAATGTAAAAAAAAAACGCAGCTCTTTCTTTCCTCATTTTTACCGTTTTTTCACCCATTTTTTTTTTTACCATCTCCCGTTATACCATCACGACACGCGTAAAAAAAAATCTTCAGAGAATCACATAAATACATATATATACTAACAGCATACGCACCTGGTGAGATCCTACCCAGATAGGGTACATTGGTAGTGTGTTGTGTGTGTGGGCTCGTGCTACATACGCGTAGAGGCACCAATCTAGCGGGCCACGTGCGCGCCCGATCCGCCGATAGAGGCAGCACGAGCGGCGCGGAGCTTTCGAGCTTTTAAAAAACGTATACATAGGTATATAAAAAAAGTAGCGATCATCGTCGGCGATGCACGGATGCTGCGTGAACGCGGTTAGCATCGTGCATCCTTGTCGCTCCAATTGGAAGGGTAGGTACTAGCTGTCGCGAGATCGGTTTTTTATTGGGTGTTGTGTCGTTCTGTGTGTGCGTGTGTGTGTTCGGCACGCGCGTTCGTTGAAAAGAGAGGTTATGGTTGTTTTATTGAGTGAACTTTTATCAATGGAGTTGTAGCTTGTAGCGTGGAATGTAAGAAATACACACACACACATACGTAGATCGAAGCGAGAGCGGTAATATATCGTTCGCGGCAGCGTCTTTTTTGGCTGAAAGGAGATGTGAAGGATGAGAAAAGGAGTTGTGATTTCGGGAAGTGGTTTGATTCTGTGGTAAAGTATTCTTCGATGGAAATTTCGGTTTTTTTTTTTTGTATCGTTTAAAATAAAAGGTCATTTTAATCATTTGTTTAATTCGGTGTAATTATTTTGAAGACACTGCGTAGGTTGGACAATTGTCATGAGATTACGAAATATTGAGGCGAATTAAAACTTGTTTATGAACATATTATTAATGACTCATCTATAGTGTCTCTAAGTATTGCCTACGAAACTTGCCACGCTAGGAACATAAGACATAAGTTTCTAATCTGAATCAGGTCAATCTGTGGATGTTAATCTAGAAGATGTCAGTGAATATTTACAAAAATTCCTATCTCATATTCTGGGTTATAGACCAGAAAGCATTTAAATCTGAAAGATGTGGCGTTAGTAGTAAAATGTCAATGTTATTTTGTGCTAGCACGACTGGAGAAAAAGAAAAAATATTAATGATCGGAAGAGCCTCATGTCCACGTGCACTTAAAAATAATTTCCTGAAAGATTTTCCAATTATATGACGAGATCAAATTCCAAAGCATGGATGATCCTTAAAATAATGAAAAAGCGGGTTCCAGATGCGACCAGACCCAAGGAGGACAAATATAATGGTCCAATATTGGGCGCATATTGGATACATTGGGCCAATATTAAATTTATTTTACTAATATTGGGTCAATATTTTTATGTAACTGACGCCAATATTCTTATATCAACATTGCTCCAATATTATGCCACGATAAATGTTCAAATATTGGTCAATTTGTTCAAACAAATAATACACCAATATTTTGTTGGTTACCAAATGCCAATATTGTCAAAACAATATCGACCTAAATTAAGATAAAAACTCAAAGCGTAGGCTTCCAAGTAATTTAGCACTTTCAGCATCAACTTGGCTAATACATGTAAGTTTGTTATCTCTTTAATACTGTAAATCGCTTCTCCTAATAACAGAAATAAAAGTTAATTTTTGACCATCATAATGAAGTGTAATGCCATAAATTAGGTATCATTGCAAAGAGAATCGAAAGACCTTTCAATCGGGGGTTGAGTTGGAAAGGGGTTTTCCATTTAAGATTTTTGGGGTCAGTTCCACCCTGCCCAAAGGATTGCAGATGAGGGTTTGCCTGTACGCCTAATAAATGTCCCCCTCAACAACAAAGTTGATGGGTCTGAGCATTTAATTTTTATATGACATTAAATGCCCAAAATAAATGCCGTTTCGTTTTCGAATGTTGCTTTAGGTTATAATCCTTTTATATTGAAGAAAAAGAAGGAAATAAAATCCTGATACAAAACAAGGAGCCAGTATTGTATCTATTATTAATCCAATATTAGTAGTAGGGGAACCCGGGGCAGAATAAAGTTCGACGTCTTTCGGTGTCAAAGAGTTGCTGCCAGCGAGCGGAAATAATTAGAACTAAATCAACCCGTTGTTGCTCAACTACGGCAGTCATTTAAATCTAGTTCTCTAGAACGTTGGCAGGACAAATTTTCGTTGTGTGATTTTTTGCTCCTGTATTCCAGCTTCTGGTGATTTTGTAAACAAGGTAAGACCTATTTACTTGTTTACATTGCAACTATAGTTAGTACATACTTGAAGTACGTTTAATTATCTTTAGTTTCGTGTAATTAAACGTTTGTTTACATGTCTGTTTCGAGTGACTCTTTCTTGGTAACCTAAAACGTGTCCCTGGGGCAGAATGGGAAAGTACCCCATTCTGCCCCGCAATGTTTTTTGTTGTTAGAATGTTTTTAGTGGCTCCACAATTTTTTGTCTTTCGATTTCAGATGGTTCGAGACTATAAGAAAAGAACAAATAGGCAATCATGGTCTACTGAGGCAATGAACAATGCTGTCGAGGCGGTTATTTCTGGTCAATCAGGGTGTTTGAAGGCTTCGAACCAATTTGATGTACCCCGATCTACTCTTGAAAGATATGTTAAAAAAATAAGGGAAAATCCTGACTACAACATCGATAAAAGGGCAGGAAAATTTAAAAACATATTCACGGAAGAACAAGAAAGACTTGCGTAGCTTAGCTTATCAGTTGGCTGTGAGAAATGGCATTACCAATAGATTTAGAAATGGAATAGCAGGCCAAGATTGGGTCAATGGATTCCTTAAGAGGCATTCCACTTTATCTGTTCGCAAACCCGAGGCAACATCTGGTGCAAGAGCCATGGGCTTCAATAAAGTAGCAGTAGATAGTTTTTTTTCATTGCTAACGAATTTAGTCGACAAACACAAACTAACGGCTGCTCAAATCTTTAATTGCGATGAAACGGGTGTTTCAGTGAACCCCAAAAACCAATCAAAGATCATAGCTTGCAAGGGAAAACGTCAAGTGGGATCATTAACATCCGCAGAACGGGGCGAAACTGTCACCGGTCTTATTTGTATGTCGGCAAGTGGGGCTTACATGCCACCGATGCTCATCTTTCCTCGAAAGAAGAAACAGAAAGAATTTGAGTTAGGATTGCCACCAGGAGGTTGGGCTGAGGTCCACAGCACTGGATGGATGACTGCTGAGTCATTTCTTATATGGTTTCGAAAATTTGTCGAATTTTCTAAGGCAACAAAAGACTTCCCAGTTCTTCTTATATTGGATGGCCACTCAACACATACCAAGAACCTTGAGGTTATAGACTACGCGAGGAAAGTGCCGTTTCATTGCTATGTCTACCACCACATTGCTCTCACAGGCTTCAACCGCTCGACGTTTCTTTTATGAAGCCTCTAAGTCTTCATTATAGCGATGAGCTACGAAAATGGCTACGAGGCAATCCAGGGAAAGTTGTAACACTTTTTCAAATTTCAATGCTGTTTGGATCAGCTTTTATCCAAAGCGCAACAATGAAAACTGCTATTAATGGTTTCCAAGCTACAGGAATATGGCCAACTGATCCAGCCATATTCACTGACGCCGACTTTCTCCCAGCAGACACAACTGACATCAGATCTGGTACAAGTGAAGAGGTGACCACAACTGGACCTGAAGAATTGGAATTGCCTTCGCCTAGCATCCCTCTTAAAAAAAAAACATACCTATCAGGTTAAATAAATATGATAAAGCTGATGAGGTTTCAACCAACTCTAATGATAACCAGCCGTCTAAGGAGGTCCGATTTAATGAGTCCCATTATGCCACTCCTGGGTGCTCTTGGATGACAACAGTTAAAAGGACCTCTTCATTTCATGTTTCGCCTGAAATTCTAATGCCCATTCCAAAAATTAAAGAAAGCGCAAAAAGGAAAAATCGGAAGAGGGGAAAGACCGCTGTCTTAACAGATTCACCATACAAAAATGAGTTACAAGCTGCCATTAAGGAAAAATAGGAAAAAAGCCTAGCTAAAGAAGAGAGAGCAAGGACAAAATTATTTAAGAAAGAGAATAAACTTAAGAATGGGAAAAGCAAAGAAAAGTACCTGAAGATAAAAGGAAAAAAAAAGCTGAAGAGAGAATCCAACGCTGACGAGAGTGATTCTGAGGATGGTTCTGACTGTGAATGTTTGTACTGTGGTGAATTTTACTCAAAATCAATTGAAGGTTGGGTCTCTTGTTCTATGTGTAAAAAATGGGCCCACAATTCTTGTGCAGGAATAGATAGCGAAGATGATGAGGCTGTCCTGGTGTGTGAATTTTGTGAATAGACTTAAAAAAAGAACTAAATCAAAGTAAACTGTAGCTAAACATTTATAGAGTGACTTAAAATTAAATAAAAATGGTGCACGCGTTGAGTTTTTGCACTTTATATGTTTTTATAATAACTGCCCTTACCACCTCGTTCTGCCCCATACCTGGCGCAGAATGGGACAAATGACGTGCTTTTCGGTTTTTGAAAAAAAAAATTGTTCTTTTGTTTTTTTTACAAAATTATTGTATTTTTATGTACAATACATTTCAATAGGTTCATAGAAAAATCTGCAGCTTTTTACTTCACTCTTTTGTATTTTTAAAAAATATTTTGAACTTGGTACCCCGTTCTGCCCCGGGTTCCCCTATACTAATAATATTGGACTAATAATTTAGTACATAATGGTCCAATCTTACCAAATGCAGTTGAATATACAGGGTGTCCTAAAAATACACCGACAAACTTTAAGGGGTGGTAGAGGACATCAAAACAAACATTTTTTGTTTAGTAAACATATGTCCGCAAATGAGCCGTTGTAGAATAAAAAAGGAAAAATGGTTTTGGTATTATATTACAAAAAATGTTTAGGATTCGTTTTATGGACAAATAAATAATGTTTTACATAAACTGTTGAAAATGTTGAACATTTGATTGAATACAAAGATTGCACCGTCTGTTCATTGACTCGCGGACTCTACGGAATATTCGGGGAATAGCTTCTACATGTGTACAACTCGCCATTATTCTTGCTAAGAGATCTTCCTCATTACGGATAGGCGTTGCGTAAACTAAAGATTTGAGATAACCGCAAAGGAAAAAATCCAGGGTGTTGAGATCGGGAGAACGCGCTGGCCAGGCCACGGGACCTCCTCTTCCAATCCATCGGCGGGGAAATTGCTGGTCTAGATGTTGGCGCACGTTTAAACCATAATGCGGAGGTGCACCATCATGTTGGAAGCAAATGTTATTTCTAATGTTCAAAGGAACATTTTCCAATAATAGAGGCAACATATTTTGCAGAAAATTCAGATAAATGTCTCCGTTCAAACGAGCAGGCAGCAAGTGATTCTCTCCAACAATACCAGCCCACATGTTAACACTAAATTGTTGTTGGTGTCTTCTAGAGATCACAGCGTGAGGATTTTCATCATGCCAAATGTGATTGTTTCTACTATTAAAAAAACCATCGCGCCTGAAACATGCCTCATCAGAAAACAAATCTACTCTCCCGAAATCAGGTTCGTTGTGACCCAAAAACCATTGGCAAAAACCCAATCGATGTGGATAATCTTCAGGATTTAAAGCTTGTACGCGTTGTAAATGGAAAGGGTAAAGAAATTGTTCATGAATAACACGGAGTACCGTCGACTTCGATGATCCCATATGGTGTGCAATTGCGCGAACACTTGTAAATTGGTTTTCTTCAACGCGGTGTAGAACCTCTTCTTCAAATTGAACCGTACAAGCTGTTCTCGGACGACCACTACCACCAGGACGTTTTAGGTTCCCACTTTCACTAAGGCGACGATGGATGGAAGCAAATTGTTGTATGATGAGGTTGCCGATGTGCCGGATACCTTTGTTCATACAAGCGTGCTGCTTCTTTTCCATTACACTGTGCTGCACCATAAGCAAGATGCATATCGGCAAGTTCTTCAAATGAGTAATTATCATTAATTTTCAATTTAAATTTTATATTAACAATCAGTAAAGTAAATGTAATGATGACAACTAAATATCACAAATAATTACGTCTATCTCAAAAGCGACATCTATCGAATGTTTACTATGATAAAGAAATGTTTCTCTTGGCCAAGAAAAAACGTAGGTGCATCGACAAATTTTTAACGAAAGATAGTTGCGTCCAATTAAATCAAGAATTAATTTAGCTATTTAGATATGATTTAAAACAATTTATTGCTCTACAGCCCAAACGACTCATTCGCGGACATATGTTTACTAAACAAAAAATTTTGTTTTGATGTCCTCTACCACGCCTTAAAGTTTGTCGGTGTATTTTTGGGACACCCTCTATATTTTAGAAACAATATTGGGCCAATAATTTTATATATGATGGACCTATAATGCAAAATATATTTTTCAATTTTTAACCAATATTGGCCCAATCAATATTTTCTACCAGAACTGGAAAATATTGTTTTTTTGATAACGCTGCTTTATGTCCTAGGGACATAATCAAACAAACGTAAAACTATCCAAAATTGCTACCAAAGCTGGACTTAATAAAGATTATGTTCTTTTGGATCTTTCTAAAGAGGAATATGAAGAAATTAATTTTATTAAAAAAAGAAACTATAAAGTAGTGTGGTTTTAATTATGAAAATATAGAAGAAAATGAACACAATCGAGTTATGCAAGGAAACGAGGCAGAAGATAGCTTAATCACTGAAAACTCTGCAATAAAATCTTATAATGGAGAATTGATTGCGATTTAAAAATATTATGCACGAAAAGATTTTGGACAACGAAATTATTTGGTTATAAAAGACGCTGCTATTTCCTAACAGATGCTTGATTTTTGAAAAATATTCTCAGTCAGATTGAGGTCTGATGATCTAGTTGACTAATCTAACGCTCTTACGTCGTTCCTGTCTTCAAATCATTCGTTGAACAGTCATCCAGTTAATTTCTTCTATTTTTTTGGATGAAGAGAACGCGCGTTTGGTGCAAACATATTCTCAAATGTTTGCGACGTATTAATTCACTCGTGTCTGTTTTTGAAATCCACCCTCAAGTTTCTGCGCAGTAACTCTTGCTTTTTAACGATTTGCTTCACATATGGAAGGTGATAATCTACTGTTGCACGGTCGCCAAAATGTTACCGTTACCACATGCAAGCATATTGTTCTAGGAGTCAAATATCATTGTGTTTAAGCCACATAGATGGTTAATCCAGAGTGTTAATTGGCTTTTTGTAAATTTTTTGAGACAACAATTTTGCATATTGCATCCACAGCTTTGAGTAAAACCCCTTCAAGCATGAAATCATCAAATTATTACGTATTGGTGTTATGGTGTGCAAACTTCATTTATAACAATAAATTATGATTATGTTGCAACCAGAGACATAATCCACTTTCAATTATACTCGACATTGTATACCTATACGCGAAAAGTGTACCACCCTGTGTACTCAAGAAATAAAAAAACCCCATCGCAGTCAGATCACTCCCAGCTATCGACTGGCGACAATGAACCCTGTATAAAATTGGTAAAAAAAACCCTCGACAATAGCGCTCAATTCAAGCAGTAAATATAACACAATGCTATTATTGCGGGCACGGCACGTCATCAGAACTGCCAACGATTTCAGCATGACATAATTTATTATCAGGAGTTTACAGGTCACCTCCGTTCAACTTTTTTTTACGTTGTTACTGTGTATTTTTATTAAAAAAAAAATGATTTTAGAAATTAATTTTTGGCGGTCACTGTATATATTCGTGTGTATCAAAATTAAAATTTGAAAAATAGATTGTGTAATATATCTACCATATATATAACATCGCCCGTAAAAGGAAAATAAAGTTTAGATAAGGCGCGACGTCAAGGCCACCGTCCGTATGGACCCTAACCTATCCTAAATAAATATGTTGTTTTTGGGAATCGTATACACCCGCCTACTTGAAACAAATTATCAAACACAATGTATGTGTGTACGTGTATACGGAAAAATGTTATCTCTCTTCGTGTGATAAGTCTTATGTATATGCATGCAATGTTTTGTGTGTATAATTCGAGATAAGCTCGGACAACTTTTACTTCGTGAGACTCCAGTATTAGCCTTTCTCGAATATATATCGTGTGTTCCTGTATTTTTATCGTTCGTAAATGATAGCCGTTTATTATTATGCAATATTAGGCTACGGTGTCTTAACTTGTATATGTACCATACAATTTTAGATAAAATTTAATCGTTTGTTTGAACTTGGAAACCTTTCACTATTATTTGTTGTTAATCCATTAGTGGGATTGTATTGATTTTAAAACCGTTTTTGGCTTTCCCACAAACACAATTCTTTTTTTTTTACAACATTATTATTATCTACAAAACTTGTTTTAATAACGCTAAGTTTAAATTCATTTAAATTGGCTTGAATACTCTAAAGAAAATTTTGCCTAGCATTAATGTTTTTAAATTATGAATTGAATACATGTTCAATTACAAATTAAACGTTAAATATGTCAAAAAAATCCAAACATGGCGGATGACTAGCTTCCTTATTCTATCGAGAAACGTCAAAAATGTGACGGAAATGTCAGTCAATTCAATTTACGTTAAAGCTATAGAGCTGCACAAAAAATCTACTTCCTATTCAATGTTTAAAATAAAATATCTCATTACGTAGATATTTTCAGACATACTAGGCGAAAATAGCATTTTCTGCAACTTACGGTTCTGTAACTTACGATTAACGCATTTAAACATTGAGTTAAATTGATTTTTAATTAAAAAATGACAGGTTACCAATTATAGATAATACATGAAACGTCAAAGTTTGTAAACATGGCGGCTGGCTAATTTCCGTTTTCCACAGAGAAACGTCAAGATCGAGAAATGTCAATTTCACTTCGGTCAGCTGACTTAACCCTTTTAGATTCTCACCTATTTAAATCTTTTGAGGAAGAACTGCAAGAAGTTATATAGAGCAGAGAATCCATAATATGAATCAAAGTCAATTAGGGCAACTGTTTGACAATCTTAACAGACAAATAAATGTCTGTTTAGGGTGTAATGGTGGTTACTTTGATAATGTATTACGAGTATAAAGAAATTCATATTAAATAATCTATATTTTATTTTATTTTTATCACATTTACATTAATGATCTGTATACAAAATCAATATAAAATTGATTTTTTGAAGATCGCCAACCTGACAAAAATTTAACGAGACGTGAATCATCAATCAAATCAGTGTTAACAAATAGGTATCACAGATAATCCTGTGTAGAAGAACAACTTTAACAGAACTCTCTTTGAATTTGTCAAATCCGATCGTAGGATGTCAACGGATAAAACTAGTTATTTAAAAAAATCTATTTGTTTATTTAAGGATTGGTGATCCTCAACTGATTACAAAAATTGGTACTGTATACTACTGTCATGTTGACACCTTATATTTGGATTATGTTCGAATATTTTCCATATTTTATTACAATCATATAAGATATCAAGTTGAGCTGTAACTAAGAAGTAATAACCTAACAAAAAAATCATAATAAAGATTTTTGAACAAGAATCAACACAGTAGCAAATATTAGAAAAATAAAATGCACTTGAATTGTCAAATGGATGACAGTTCTTCCTGTCATCTGGCGTCAATAATGTATACTATATATCTTTGAAATGAAGCTTCTTCGAGCCACTAACGCATCTTTGATAGCTTTTTCGTTGATTAATTCCTTCAAACATTAAAAAAAAACTAGCCGAATTGTTACAAATACATTTTTTCTGCCACGTGGTTTCTAACATCTGTCAAATCTCCTCGCATTAAACTTGACCGGCATCTTTAAAAAAACACCTTTTTTAACATCAATATCCAATAATCTTTGAAAAGAAAAACCTATATAATCGCATCAAAGCAAAGCAAATAATCCATTGCGAAATCTGCAGGACAATATCGGTTTTTTTTTTCTTATATGGTCAGCAAAAATATCTGATTTCTTTATTTAAAAAATAAAAGAAGGTACCTTATATGTATCTAATATTTTTTTATACCTGCGAAATAAGCAAATTCCTTAAAGGAAATTCTTTACTTTGAATCCCCTCGAAAGAAAAATAATATTATGTAAAAAAGATATACTCCTCCCTCCCCCTTCTCCTTCCAGTCCACCGTTTCAAGCCTTAAGAATAAAAGGAAATCTGTTGCAAAGATCGCGGCTTTATTGTTAACATATTTTCGAATATATATCGGAGAGTGATTGGCCGTCTTCAATATACCGACCCCAGACAAGGAAGAGGAAAAAACAACAACAACAACAACATACATCGAGAGATTCTGGTGGTAGAGACTATAGTGAGTGCGGTGAAAAAAAAAAGGAAAAAGGAAAAAAAAAACGAGGAGACGATGGAAAAGGAAACGGTCAACCTTGTTTTTATACATATACACACACGAAAATACACATATTGGTGTGGGCATCGAAGAAAATGCTTTGTTCGCGGTAAAGGACCCTGAACGGCTACCTTGTGTTATACCTTTGTCCATCTTTACGGGCTTATGCAAAAAGACGACGGTTTCTTTTATTATTAGGAGAGTGTATTGGAGGAATATAGGGAAATATATGTGTAGGTATATAAAATACAGGGACGTATTATTCAAATTTCGTAAATTGTCGAGAAAAATGTCCAAACACAAAGCATCATTTTTTTATTTTAAAAATCAAATATCATTGAAAATTAATTCAAAATAATGACGTTGCATACATAGCGCCATCTTATAATTCTTTTATCAATCAATTAAACCAATTACAATCTGAAGTTGCCGATAAGTTTTAGTCACGTTCAGAAATTTAGATTTTTTTTCGGTCAACATCTAAGCTAAGTTTTTAACAAAAAAGTATTCTCTAAAATATAAACAGAAAAGTCATGACGTCATTTCCGTTCAGTTCGCAATAACACCTAATGTCGTTTCTTCCCGCATTCGATACTCTTAACTTGACCGACCTTGACTGATGACATTTGCGTCACATTTGACGTTTCTTGATAAAATGCGGAAACTAGCTAGCCGCCATTTTTGCATACTTTGACATTTCACGTACCTATTTACATAATTATTAATTTCTATAATGTTCAATTAAAAATCTATTTAAACACCAGACGTCATGTCGGTTCACATTTATTATTCTATCTAACTTCACCGGCCTTGATCGATATTTATGTCACATTTGACGTTTCTCGGTAAAATGCGGAAGCTGCACAACCACCATCTTTGCATAAGCTTGTGAGTACGTATGAAATTGCAATTGAGACAAACATTTTGCGGCTTAATTCATGCATGATAATATTAACTGTATTTATGTATATTTTCTGTTACTAGAGTGCGACCAGGTGAACATGACCCCTCAAGCAGCACCATCGATTTGTCATGTACATTCCCAAACAAAAACTCAGCGCGCCAAAATTTAAATGTGATATAATCTTATATGAGATAATTCTCACAATCTAAAGAAAACAACCTAGAACAAGACTGTACCCTGCTGTCAAACATTCAAAGTGATGGTTAGCGGGGGTGCGAGGTAAGAGGTTGGCAAGTTAGTTCGCATATTTTCCGCGGGCCAGATTAACTTGGTCGCGCTCTAATAACCTGTTGTGCCAAATTGTTTAACACAAATGTATTATAAACGACAAATATGGACAGAATAGATGTAGATTACTGTTAAAATATTAATTTGACAATCTATCTTGACAGACTAAGTCTAAGAGTATCAACCAATCACAGCAGCCAATTATGCGATTTCCAATTCGATGCTTGGCGAAACCAATGCTATGAATTTCACTTCAAATTGCCTGTCGAAATGTGCTCTGAAGTTGTTGTAAATGCGTCACTTTAAAACGTATTATCTTAACTGTCAATTATCGAATTCTAAAGTGGTTGTAAATGTATCTTTAATATCTAATTAAGCATCTATTTAAACACCTGACGTCATTTCCTCTTGCATTCGATACTCTAATTGCCCGACCTTGACTGGACATTTGTGTCACATTTGACGTTTCTCGATAAAATGCGCGGTTCATGCGAAGCTGCACAACCGCCATCTTTGCATACTTTGACACTTCACGTACTTAATTATTAACTTTTAAATCTTTAATTAAACATCTATTTAAACACCTGACGTCGTTTCCTCTTGCATTCGATACTCTAATTTGACCGACCTTGACTGGACATTTGCATCACATTTGACGTTTTGCGGTAGAATGCGGAAGCTATCCAGCCGCCATGTTTGCATACTTCGACATTTCACGTATTTAATTGTTATCAATTAAACATCAATTTAAACACCTGACGTCATTTCCGTTCACATTTAATTCTCTAACTTCCCCGGCCTTGATAGATATTTGTGTCACATTTGACGTTTCTCGATAAAATGCGGAAGTTACACAACCACCATCTTTGCATACTTTGACAGTTAATGTACTTAATTATTAACTTTAATTAAACATCTATTTAAACACCTGACGTCATTTCCTCTTGCATTTCAGACTCTAATTTGGCCGATCTGGATTTGACATTTGAGTCACATTTGACGTTTCTCGGTAGCATACGGAAGCTAACCAACCGCTATATTTGCATACTTTGACACTTCAGGTATTTAATTGTTAACTCCTAATGTTTAATTGAACATCCATTTAAACATTATCACTCACATTTCATGCTCTAACTTGGCCGATCTTGACTGAATATTTGAGTCACATTTTTGACGTTTCTCGATAGAATACGGAAGCCATGTTTGCTTTATTTTAACACTGCACATAATTCTTAACTTTTAAATCTTTAATTGAAACATTTAAACCAAATACCTGACGCTATTTCCGCTCATCTTCGGTACTCTAACTTGACCGGCCTTGAATGACATATTTGCATACTTTGACACTTTAAACATGTTTCGCAAGCAAAAGAAAACGTAGAGAATAAATTTCCTGCTGTATAAACCTGGTTTTATTTAAATATTTCATGTCAGATTAGATTCTATGTATGTTGGCGCAATTGCACACTCTAGTAATATGGCTGAACGTCATGAAAATCGCGAACTTGCATCTCTGTTCTCTCCAGTCACGTTCAATAACTAACATTTTTGTTACATCGCCACATACACCGTTCAGAAAGTTAACATTTATTTTATGGATATTTTTTTGGTTTTATTTATAAATTTCATTAGTGTCGATGTGATTAGTACTGTATATATGTTCATCTTAAGTTATTGTAGGCTTTAGAAAAAAAAATTTGATAAAATAATAATTTCTGAAGCCATAATTGCAATACGTATTATCTGTCAATGTGACAGCAATGATTGACAGAATTTTAAAATATTTTAAATGATCTCCGTGTCGTTATCATTCCGAAAACCATCTCAATCCTACCCTGTTAAGAAAATATCAAACTGATATTACGCTATAGACGTTAGGACACATTCGATTTGATTCCTGCTATAGTGTATAACATCCCCAGACACCGCCGTCTAAATCGGACCTCTATACCTTGTTTGCTCGGACCTCAAGTTGAATAAGAAAAGAGGTAGTTCACGGGATAAAGCTGCTCCCAACATCTTCAATTTCCTTCGATATATACATACATTTATACGTACAGCGTTCAAGAAGAATACGTATCAGAAAAAGGTTAGCCCCGACGTCTATTTGATCTGATAATACGAGGACAATATGGGCATTTGGTTACCAACGTTACGTTCTATATATATCGACAAAATATACATACAATATCGAATTATATACACTATTTATTGTATAAAAATTAAATTTAGTATACATATACGTCTAACGGTAAAGATAGGGTGATTTTTCTAACGGAATATGTCGGCGTTGTACCTCCCTTCTCCCCTTTCGTTTGCAGTCGTAAAACAATGTTGCGAAACGATGTAGGAGAACTGCCAGTAAAAGATTCCCTATTTACGGAAATTCTAAACGAGAAAGGATGGCTGTAGGTTTCAATGGGGTGCATATATGTATTTAATGGTTGCGTTAGTATAGGGGAGACCCCTTTTTATATGTGCGCGTTTTTAGATTTTTTCCGTCGCGAACAAGGGATGATGTTATTTAGATGGATGCAAAGAAGAATTGGAATCTGTAAAATCATTATTTCATTACTAGAATGCATTAATCCATCCTTGGTCAAAAATTTATAAAAGCTTTCATTCCAGATTGTATCCATTTTGTGGACGAGGTCCACAAAATGGAGACGTAAGCATGAAGCTGTTCGATTCCCAAGTAAGAGAAATCCTCCCACTACCATCATCGTGATTCATAGATTCATAACGCTTAATTCCAAGGTAATATTAAGACAACATTTCTCGAACGTCATCTCGAAATTTCTACAAAAGCTCTCTGAGCCTAAACATTCAAATTGTTTCTATGCAAGGCGTTCCTCCGCGGTCGGTCTTAACCTATGATGCCCTGACCTGATCCTGTGCCACTATTTCATAAATTAAGCGTCTCTTCGTCTCAACAAAATCGTGTCACCGCCCACTGGTTTGTTAGTAATGCGCAGAACTAGCGAGACCTACAGATCCCGATGCTAAGTGAGTACGCACTGGCATTGGCTAGAAGAGCGCTAGTTAGAGCTTTTCGATCGTTTGTTTAAATGTCGAATATATAGAAACGTTTAACGTTCAAACGTGAAATACTGATAATTTTGACGTTTCAATGTCAAATATGGACGCTGTTGATGTTCAAACGTCAAATATAGACACGATTGACATTCGAACGTCAAACACTATCAAATTTAATGTCAAATGTAGACGAATTTGAGGTTCAAACATCAAATGTAGATATTTTCGAACATTTAAGCATGAAATACGGATAATTTTAACATTTAAATGTCAAATATAGACACTTTTAATGCACAAACGCCAAGTATAGACATGATTGACATTCGAACGTCAAACACTGGCAAGTTTGATGTCAAATATGGGCGAATTTAAGTTCAAACGTCAATTGTAGATATTTTCGAACATTTAAGCTTGAAATACAAACAGGTTTGATGTTTAAATGTCGAATATATAGAAACGTTTAACGTTCAAACGTTAAACACGGATAATTTTGACGTTTAAATATCTAATATGGACACTTTTGATGTTCAAACGTCAAATATAGACATGATTGACTTTCGAACGTCAAACATTGGCAAGTTTGATATCAAATGTAGACGAATTTGAGGTTCAAACATCAAATGTAGATATTTTCGAACATTTTAGCATAAAATACGAACAGGTTTGATGTTTAATTGTCGAGTATATAGAAACGTTTAACGTTCAAACGTTAAATACGGATAATTTTGACGTTTAAATGTCAACTATGGACACGTTTAATGTTCAAACGTCAAATATAAACATGATTGACATTCGAACGCTGAACACTAACAAGTTTGATGTCAAATATGGACGAATTTGAAGTTTAAACGTCAAATGTAGATATTTTCGAACATTTAAGCTTGAAATACAAACAGGTTTGATGTTTAAATGTCGAATATATAAAAACGTTTATCGTTCAAACGTTAAATACGGATATTTTTGACGTTCAAATGTCAAATATGGACATTTTTATTTTCAAACGTCAAATATAGACATGATTGGCATTTGAACGTCAAACACTGTCAAATTTAATGTCAAATGTAGACGAATTAGAGGTTCAAACATCAAATGTAGATATTTTCGAACATTTAAGCTTGAAATACGAACAGGTTTGATGTTTAAATGTCTAATATATAGAAACATTTAACATTCAAACGTTAAATACGGATAATTTTGACGTTTAAATGTCAAATATGCACACTTTTAATGTTCAAACGTCAAATATAGACATGATTGACATTCGAACCTCAAACACTGTCAAATCTAGACGAATTTGAGGTTCAAACGTCAATTGTAGATATTTTCGAACATTTAAGCTTGAAATACGAACACGTTTCATGTATAAATGTCGACTACATAGAAACGTTTAACGTTCAAACGTTAAATACGGATGATTTTGACGTTTAAATGTCGAATATGGACACTTTTGATGCTCAAACGTCAAATATAGACATGGTTGACTTTCGAACGTCAAACATTGGCAAGTTTGATATCAAATGCAGACGAATTTGAGGTTCAAACATCAAATGTAGATATTTTCGAACATTTAAGCTTGAAATACGAACAGGTTTGATGTTTAAATGTCTAATATATAGAAACATTTAACATTCAAACGTTAAATACGGATAATTTTGACGTTTAAATGTCAAATATGCACACTTTTAATGTTCAAACGTCAAATATAGACATGATTGACATTTCAACGTCAAACACTGTCAAATTTGATGTCAAATATAAACGAGTTTGAGTTTCAAGCATCAAATGTAGATATTTTCGAACATTTAAGCGTGAAATGTGAACAGGTTTGATGTTTAAATGTCGAATATATAGAAACGTTTAATGTTCAAAGGTTAAATGCGCAGATCCATCGAGACCTACCAGTTCCCGACGTTTAAACGAGCAGGTACGTACTGGCATTGGCTAGAGCGATAGTTAGAGACACATCTCCCATAAAGTGTAATAATCCCTACTGAGATTAAGCCACACATTGAGGCATTGGGAGCCAGTCATTAGACGAATAAAGGGGCTGAAGGAGGAGTCACTTCAGCCTTAGGAAAACATTAGCCCTTCAAACAATTAGTGCAGCAAATATTTCCATTTACTATAGTGTAATCAAGGCTATGTTTTGCATATTTTCAATGTTGATTATGTGTTTGAACACGATTTCTATTAAAAAATGATCTTGGTTGAAAAACGAAAGTAATTTTTACTGCAGGAGGTTGGTTACACTAAAATACCTGTTTTAGGACAATTTTTGTTTCGAAAGTTTAACACAGTGTACAACTATTCAGTGTAACCAACTTAATATTTATTTTGTTAACTTATATTGACAGTTATAACAAAAAAGTTGACCAAATCAATTTCTAGACTAAATTAAATAGTAATAAAAATAATATAATAGATGTTGTTATAGTTCCATGTCAATTTACATTTGAAATTGATCAAGTTCTAATCACACAGCTAAATTAAAATTGTCTCGTTTCTTTTTGCAATCGAAATGTACGAAATTAATTCTCGATTCGTACAGATTTGCTTATTTGCAAATTGTCAAAAAAAGATTATTTTTACGGTTTTAATAGTAGTAAACATTAAAATAGTTGGATAGACGATTTGGACAGTTTTCATAGAGACAACTTATTTATGATAATACATAGAAAACAGATAATATTTTGGAAATTGTTACAATTTTCGCAACAACCCCTAAATTATATGAACAATGAACACGTTATATATATATACATACATATATAACATCGTGTGGTGCATGGTGCGATTTTTCCCTAAATATCGCAAAAACTAGGGGGCGATCTGTCAGACAGAACACCGGCACATACACACAGTCGCACCCGGAAAGGGAAGTTGCCGAAGAGGTACAGTCTGATCTAATGTTACGTCATCTCGAGGAGGGTTTCGGACATTTGGTCTCTCGCATTTTACGATGGACGGCCACTTCTTGCGGGCGACGACTTGCGTGAGAAACTACTACTGTTTTAGAGTTCTGTACACACATATGCGGACACACTCGCACACACGGGAAGATCACACAGTTTTAGGTTTTCGATGATGAGATGAGAGTTGTGTGCTTAGGTGATTTCCTGTTAACCTAATTTAAATAAATCTCTACAGTTTTCTGTAGTAATAAATTGACACCCAACATGACACTTCAGCCTGTCATATTGCGTCAAAATTTGACAGGTAATGTCGAAAAACAAGCCGTTTTCACGCTGATAAAAATAATGTCAATCTATTAACAATAAGACTTTATTGCGCAGCATTGTATGTATGTATATATCTATGTAGATACATACACCCCCGTTTATAACCCATATAGCATGCAAAATCGGCAAGAATCTCTATTCTCCAGGATACTACCTACACATCTACAATAATACCAACATACATAGCGAAATTTGTGCTTTCCCACGTCCGTTGGATCTAACATGAAAAGAGGAGATTCTTACATAAATCTAGAAGACCCTTTCAACGTAATAATACACCCGAATAGAAGCGGCCAACTTACGGGAGAGAAGCAGGTTACACTTTCGGTTTTCTCCTTTTTTTTGAATAATTGTATTCGATGGACTTTGAATATATGCGCTAATGTTGGTATCCCTTTCTAACCTATCTACTTTTACACTGTATACTCCTTTTCACTAGACCCGAAATATGAGTTAGTGTTAGATAAATCGGGATCTTATGTATGTATGTGTGTGCGTGGGACTATACAAGAGAAAAGGAAGGGGGCATAGATTTTTGCATTCGTGCATCGGGGTTTTCGGTTTTAATATTTACCTGCACTTTCAACGGGGGCTACTAAAGAAAAATAACTACCCTCGGAATAGATAGATCTAAATTCTTCTACCTGATCCCGAAAAACACGCAAGAATTTTGCAAATTTAACCATTCGAGATGACTGGACAAGTTGCATCGTTAGTATTCAATCTTACGATCTGTTATAGAAAGTGAAAATATTTTTCGTACGATCAGGTATATTTAATAAATACCATTAATCCTAACTGTTTCGAAAACAAAAGATTTTCTATTTAAATAAACAGCCTAATTGCTAATTCCTATCTTTTAGACAGTTCAAGTTTATCATATTAATATGACAACGTAATAACAATTTTATTGGTAATACTAACCTGGTTTTATCAGTGTGAAAACGGCTTATTTTCAATGTTAGATAACGCCTTCATTATTGACGTTAGTTGTCAAAATGACAAATCGATTAAGACACGATACCACTAATTGATGTGTCTGTCAAATATAGACAAAATTGACATTCGAACGACAAATACTAAGGACAAGTTTAACGTTTACATGTCAAATATGGACACCTTTAATGTTCAAACGTCAAATATAAACACGATTAACATTTGAACGTCAAACATTGGCAAGTTTGATGTCAAATGTAGACGAATTTGAAGTCCAAACGTCAATTGTAGATATTTTCGAACGTTTAAGCATGAAATACGAACAGGTTTAATGTTTAAATGTTGAATATAGACACGTTTAATGTTCAAACGTTAAATACAGATAATTTTGACGTTTAAATGTCAAATATGGACACTTTTGATGTTCAAACGTCAATTATAGACATGATTGACATTCGAACCTCAAACACTGTCAAATCTAGACGAATTTGAGGTTCAAACGTCAATTGTAAATATTTTCGAACATTTAAGCTTGAAATACGAACACGTTTCATGTATAAATGTCGACTACATAGAAACGTTTAACGTTCAAACGTTAAATACGGATGATTTTAACGTTTAAATGTCGAATATGGACACTTTTGATGCTCAAACGTCAAATATAGACATGATTGACATTTGAACGTCAAACAATAATAAATTTGTCAAATGTGGACGCATTTGAAGTACAAAGTTCAGATATGGGTATTTTCAATGGTTTAAACATGAAATTCGAACAAGTTTGATGTTTAAATGTCAAATCTTGATACGTTTAATGTTCAAACGTCAAATATAGACATATTTGACATTTCAACGTCAAACACTGGCAAGTTTGGTGTCAAATGTAGACGAATTTGAAATTCAAACGTCAATTGTAGCTATTTTCGACATTTAAGCATGAAATAGCAACAGTTTTGATGTTTAAATGTCGAATATAAATACGTTTAACGTTCAAATATTAAATACGGATAGTTTTGACGTTTAAATGTCAAATATTGACACTTTTGATGCTCAAACGACAACTATAGACACGATTGACATTCGAACGCTAAACACTAACAAGTTTGATGTCAAATATTGACGAATTTGAAGTTTAAACGTCAATTGCAGATATTTTCGAACATTTAAGCATGAAATACGAACAGGTTGGATGTTTAATTGTCGAATATATAGAAACGTTTAACGTTCCAACGTTAAATACGGATAATTTTGACGTTTAAATGTCAAATATGGACGCTTTCGATGTTCAAACGTCAAATATAGAGACGATTGACATTTGAATGTCAAACATTGGCAAGTTTGATGTCAAATATGGACGAATTTAAAGTTCAAACGTCGATTGTAGATATTTTCGAACATTTAAGCACGAAATACGAACAGGTTTGATGTTTAAATGTCGAATATAAACACGTTTAACGTTCAAACGTTAAATACGGATAATTTTGACGTTTAAATGTCAAACATGGACGCTTTCGATGTTCAAACGCAAATATGGACATGATTGACATTTTAACATCAAACACTGTCAAATTTGATGTCAAATATGGACGAATTTGAAGTTCAAACATCAATTGTGGATATTTTCGACATTTAAGCATGAAATAGCAACAGTTTTGATGTTTAAATGTCGAATATAAATACGTTTAACGTTCAAATATTAAATACGGATAGTTTTGACGTTTAAATGTCAAATATTGACACTTTTGATGCTCAAACGACAAATATAGACACGATTGACATTCGAACGCTAAACACTAACAAGTTTGATGTCAAATATGGACGAATTTGAAGTTTAAACGTCAATTGTAGATATTTTCGAACATTTAAGCACGAAATACGAACAGGTTTGATGTTTAAATGTCGAATATAAACACGTTTAACGTTCAAACGTTAAATACGGATAATTTTGACGTTTAAATGTCAAACATGGACGCTTTCGATGTTCAAACGTCAAATATGGACATGATTGACATTCTAACGTCAAACACTGGCAAGTTATTTGATGTCAAATGTAGACGAATTTGAAGTTCAAACATCAATTGTAAATATTTTCGAATATTCAATTATGAAATACAACAGGTTTGATGTTTAAACGTCGAATATAGACACGTTTAACGTTCAAATATTAAATACGGATAATTTTGACGTTTAAATGTCAAATATGGACTGTCACTTCGCATCATACAACGTCAGCAGTATTTTCGTAACGAATGATCTAACATTATCCAGTCTATTATTCACATGCCCTAATTTGCTACACATATAAAAGAAGCGCGAAAAAATAGTTTGCCTTTCTTTTTACTGTAGATGGCTGAATGTATCTTAGGCTGATCGCAGTGCCTCAAAAGAAAAGAAGAAGAAGAACATGATGTCACTTTTGACGTAAAGATATATCCGCCAGAAAATAAAAGAGGAAAATGTATCCAATCATTTTTACGTTTAACAAAATTTACGCATTGTAAACCAGTCTTTAATTTTCTGTAGTAATACCATAAGAGCTTTGAATTTATCGATAATTTCACGAATGCTTGTTGCATAGCGACAAAGACGAGTGTCAATTTGACAAGCATTTAAATCACGACAGCCCGTAGGGGGAGTTCAATTGTCAAATTGACATGAGAAGGGTAGTTTTTCGACAGCGTCTTTACAACAACAGTGACTTTTGAATGTTTATGATGCTACAACTAAAAAGTGTGAAGTTAGTATCAGTCGCTTGCATGATAGAATCGTAAGTGTGTGCCCTAATGAAAATTGAAAATTCAGCATTTGTTCTTGTTAATGTTGTTTCTAGAGTTGATGGTTGTTTCTTTCTAGTTAAATATTTTGACAATTCAATTCTGACAGGTATTAATTCTAGACAGTTCATAATATTTTAAATTATCTTAAGACTAAAACACTACGAGTAGGTACCCAAACGGTTAGAATCTCGCATGTTCCATCGCCATAAATCCTTCCTATACTCTGCGTTTTATATTACCATTTGCCAAGATCAAAGAACAATGGTGTCCCAATATATAGGTATACACATACATACATCGTATATGCTGGAACTATTACTACTCTCCTGTTCATATAGTATATACGTCACGTTTGTAGAAGCAGTAATGCTGCTGCAACATGGAAGGGTCAGTCCCCGTGGACCTAGGGGATAATACGGACCCCTTTTTCCGATATTGCAACTGCTGGCCAATGACGAGTCACGGTTCTGAAGAGTTAGGGTCACAGCGAATTTTCACCACAGCTTTCGCCCTGGTGATCGATACACCCAGTCAACGTGATGGTTTTTGACTGTTTTTTTTTTCGAGATTCTAATTCTGAACGGTCATCTTTTCTTATCTTGCACCGTGAAATTCGAGTATTATACAAGAAATGGTACCTATAATACACAAAAGATGCCGATATGCACGCAATATGTGCAGATTTTTTTTTTGCCTAACCAAAACGATTTCCTTTTCACTTTTTAGTACAATGACCTTTATACCTTGTCTACTAATACATACTACCATCGAGAACATCTTCAGGTATACCTAATATATTTATAGAATGCACGAATACGATGCATTCATCAGGCGCCTCTATTTTCTATTCCTTTCCGGTTCGTATAGATTAAGTCCTCGAGGAAAGAATCTGTTTCTCTCTTCTTCTTTTTTTACGTGATGCGTGTTTTGTTACATGTTTTTCGCAATGCATACACACGAAGCTGAAGAAGCACATGTTGTTTGGCTATTTTTTTTTCCATTTTCGATGACCTATTGTTTAATATCGGGAGCCCCCTAGTATATATGTAGTAGTTCTTTGAATAATAGTCCCTCTTATACAGTTGATAACCTTTGAGGTATATATGTATATATAAGAGTGGGTGGGCATTCGTAGAAAACTTCCGTGTTTTCGAAATCCATTTTTTTGCGGTCGGGTAGGACCTTTTTTTTGTGTACGCGGAAAAAATATTTAATTTCACTTTCGACGAATTTTTATCCCTAATAATGGTGAAAAAAATAAATAAACTGTCTTGAATGGTATAATAAGAATAAATGAAGTTAAGACTTAATTAACTGTCAAATTTCGTTGTTAATTTCACCTCTAATACCAACTGTTACTATCTAAAAATCAATGAATACTATTAGCGACTATAATTTTGGTTCTCCAAGACAATGTATGCTTGAAAATGACTCATTACGTCGCTAAATATTTATATTTCTATATCTATATTTCTTTGTCTCCTTTTCTTCTAAAAGTCTCGGTAATACTTCTTCGGTGGTTATTATTTCTGTACTAGCTCGAAATTTTGACATGTTTGATCCGCAAACTTTAGAAATGTAGTCTTTTTGACATTGGACACACTGATTTTTGACACTTGCTTATTAACTTGAAAAAATGTCAATTTATTAATCAATGTGACCAACGTCAATAAAACTAAATTTCTAAAGGTCGAACATGTCAATCTTATTAACAGCTTTTAAAACGATTTAAAAGATTGAAATAGTAAAAAATAGAATAAAATAGACGTGTCAGAAATTTTTTTGTTTTATCTTCTTAATAAACTCCAAAATCAATCTTTTAGGTCTTCAATTCTTTGCTTTCCTTTTCATATTATTGATGCTTTTTGGTTTGTACTTTTTGTAATCTTCTTTGTCTCCTTTTCTTCTAAAAGTCTCGGTAATACTTCTTGAGTGGTTATTATTTCTATACTAGCTCGAAATTTTGACATGTTTAATCCGCAAACTTTAGAAATATAGTCTTTTTGACGTTGGACACACTGATTTTTAACTCTTGATTATTAACTTGACAAAGCGTCAAGTTATTAATCAATGTGACCAACGTCAAAAAGACTCTCGTCCAAAGTGCTAAACCAAAGGTTCCTAAGTCCTTTTCTAGTCCTGGACGCCCGAATGGGCTGGGTTTGCCAGTCGAATATGTCAATCTTATTAACAGCGTTTAAGACGATTTAAAAGATCGAGATAGTAAAATATAGTATAAAATAAACGTGTCAGACATTTTTTTGTCTTGTCTTCTCATTAAACTCCAAAATTAATCGTCTAGGTTTTCAATTCTTTCCTTTTCTTTTCATATTATTGATGCTTTTTGGTTTGTACTTTTTGTAATCTTCTTTGTCTCCTTTTCTTCTAAAAGTTTCGGTAATACTTCTTGAGTGGTTATTATTTCTATACTAGCTCGAAATTTTGACATGTTTAATCCGCAAACTTTAGAAATGTAGTCTTTTTGACGTTGGACACACTGATATTTGACACTTGATTATTATTACTTGACAAAATGTCAAGTTAATAATCAATTTGAGCAACGTCAAAAAGATTAAATTTCTAAAGTTTGCTAGTCGCACATATCAGTCTTATTATAACAGCTTTTAAAACGATTTAAAAAATCGAAACAGTATTAAATAAACGTGTCAGAAATTTTTTTGTCTTGTCTTGTTAATAAACTTCAAAATCAATCTTATAGGTTTTCAATTATTTCCATTTCTTTTCATCTTATTGATGCTTTTTGGTTTGTATTTTTTGTAGTCTTCTTTGTCTCCTTTTCTTCTAAAAACCTCGGTAATACTTCTTGAGCGGTTATTATTTCTCTACTAGCTCAATATTTTGACATGATAGATCCGAAAACTTCAGAAATTTAGTCTTTCTGACGTTGGACACACTTATTTTTGACACTTGATTATTAACTTGACAAAATGTCATGTTCACCCAGTCCTTGAAGGGAGTCCATGAAGAATAAAAGGCTCAAGAACCTTGTTCGGCCTTAGCAGGAGTGTGATTGATTATAGAAGATGTCAAGTTATTAATCAATGTGACCAACGTCAAAAAGACTAAATATCTAAAGTTTACTAATCGATCATGTCCAATCTTACTAACAGCTTTTAAGACGATTTAAAAGATCGAAATAGTAAAAAATAGTATAATATAGACGTGTCACACATTTTTTTGTCTTATCTTCTGAATAAACTCCAAAATCAATCTCCAAATCTTTCCTTTATTTTTCATCTTATTGATGTTTCTTGGTTTGTATATTTTGTAATCTTGTTTAAAGTATTGGTAATACTTCTTCAGTGGTTATTATTTATGTACTAGCTCGAAATGTTGACGCTTAGTCGTTTTGACGTTGGCCACACTTATTTTTGACACTTGTCATTTTAGACGACTACGACGAAGGTCTTCCATCTCCTTTCTACGGTTGAACTTTACAATTTTTCACAATCACACTCCTGCTAAGGCCGAACAAGGTTCTTGAGCCTTTTATTCTTCATGGACTCCCTTCAAGGGCTGTGTGAATAGGTAACTAGGTCTTCGCTGCTTCAAGACAGGAGATGATAGATGGTGGTGTTCTTGCGTCGGTTGTTGTTACATTATGCTGCGGCGTGGCGTGCTGATGTGGATCATGGGAGGTAGTCTGTACGGATCCAAGGTTGATAGTCTGTTGATCAGTGGATTTTCGGATCTATCAATCCTTTCCAACGTCTTTCTTTTCATACCCAATCTCAGTTGATATTTTATACAATTTTTTTCTATTTAAAAATTGACATATTTTATTCGTAAACTTTAGAAATTTCGCCTTTTTTATGTTGGTCACCTTGATTATTAAGTTGACATTTAAAAAATTCGAAAACCATTCATTTTCTACGAATTTCTATCTTTAATAATGGTTAAACCAAATAAATAAACTGTCTTAAATGGTGTAATAAGAATAAATGATGTTAGAATTAATTAATTGTCAAAACTCGTTATTAACTTACACCTCTAATACCAACTGGTACTATCTAAAAGTCACTGAATGCTATTAGTGACTATAGTTTTGGTTCTCCAAGACAAATATGGTTGAAAACGACTCATTACGTCTCTAAATATCGGCTAGAATGTAGTTTTTTGCGGCTGCAGTAAAAAATATCTCCCTATACATGACAGGACTCGTTTTGCTGCCAACCGCAAATAAATGAAATTTCTTAAGCATGTTGAATTTTAAATGTTAATTAAGTGAAATAATAGAATAGATTAGGCATCGAAAATTGTAAGAAGCAAAGCTCATATCGTTGGGATTTTATTAATGCTAAATCAGCGTGACCAACTTCACCTTTATTACCAATTACTTCTATCTAAAAATCACTAAACACTAAACTAACAATACCTATATCTAAAAAAGATCCTCGATTAAAATTTCACGAGATATATTGTGCTTGAAGGTTCAGATTTGGAAATCGGTGTCATATCACAGATATACATACATATATGATAAAGGATCGTGTTCCTGTTAAAGTTAACATGGGTATATCGTAGTTGTCATATTAAAGATTCTTTCCTATATTATTATTTTCCACTATATACACACCTTCATCTTCATTTTAAGATTCCCTCATTTATTTTTCAATTATCTACACTAATCTTGGAAACCTATTCAAAGTTCATCACGCTTTAACGCGTCCGAAATTCCCAATAAACCAAATCGCATCGTTGTATCACTTTCCCTTTTTTTTTTCTTTTCAGAAACAAACCGAAAATGAACGTTTATCCTCGGAAAGCTATTAACACCCTGTAAACCTACTAATGCACTTCTCTTTTCTCAACTATTATATTGCCTCTATTCTTATATTCCATCTTTATCCGGTAGATTCGTCCGTAACGTTTCGTCTCCTTTGTTTTCTTCCCGACAAACGCTAGCTCCAGAAAACTGCTATTAATCTTACGTCTCGTGTGACTGTATGGCGTCTCACGATATATTAAATGACCCCGCAAATTATTATTTCAGAAAAGGGAAAAGCCATTGTTTCTTAAACACCGTGTGGTCTCAGCTTCATGGCCATCAAGGTTGTATCTACAATCATCTTAAGATTATTATTTTTTTGTAATTAAAAAAGAAAAACTAATCTAAATTTAAAATGTAATAAATATTTTAACCTCGTTAAAATAACAAGGGGGTATGAGGTTAATATTAATAAGACATGAAAACGTTTCCGGGTCTTCACTATTATTAAACACGACCACGCGTCTAACATACCCCGTTTAAACAGACAACACGGGCTTTAAAAAAAAAAAAACGAGGAGGAAAAAAAAAACGGAAAGATAAAGAACCCGGGAAAAAGTTACCCCTTTTTTTCTACCTGGTCGCGTGCCCGCTATAAAACAGGGCCTAATAAGCGGTTAACCCCTAATAACTTAATAAATAAAAAACGAAGAAGCCTGTGGACACCTATATCCACACGTAGCACATCGGTAAAGGGGAGGGGGTCTTGTTGCCGATAGATCTAACCCTTATGATATCGAAGCTCGTTTTTATCCTCTTTAAATTATAGAATGGGAGATCCGACGGTATTTTTTTTTATAGATGTAGTTTTTTATTCTTCTACCTGTGTGTATAACTTCTACGAGGTATCTGTGTGTTGTAAGATGTATATACGAAATTAAATGCTTCTTCTTCTTTTTTTGTTAAGGGGTTATGCCTAAAGGGGTTGTCTGGATGAATTAAAATTGTTTGGGGAAATTTGTTATTAATGCAGGAAGTGTGCGGTAATCGATCAGGGATGAAATACGCCGTTGACAAGCTGTTTTGAATTTTTATTTGTATAGTACAGGTTTTCATGATTAAAATTTCTTCCTTTTCGTCGTCGATAAAACTGGAGAAAATCTTAGGATTGTAATAAATAGGAATATGTTTGAATTGATGAGACGATGTGTGCGATGAACTTTAGAAATTTAGATTTTTCGCCGTTGGTTACACTGATTTCTAACTTGAGATTTTGAAAATTTGACGAAGTACACTTCAAACTCGATGATTGATGACATTTAAAGCTTAACATACGTAATTAGGAAATTTAATTTCTTTGTAGTTGGTAGCAAATTATAGTCGGACAAGACGAAACGTCAAATATGATCTCAGACCTGCAAAAAAAACTACATCCTACATTCAAGCAAAACGAACCCTGTCATGTATGGGGAATTATTTCTTACTCTAAAAGATTAAAAATTAAGAATTTATTATTACGTGGAATTAGTCACTAACAGTATTCAGTTCGTCAAAAAGACGAAATTTCTAAAGTTTACGAATGAAATATGTCAATTTTTAAATAGAAAAAAATAGTATAAAATATCAACATAGGTTGGATATGAAATATTGTAGAAAATATAAAGTCCATCATCATCATCAATGGTCCTTCTTGTCTCCTTCTAGGGCTAAACCAAAGGTTCCTAAGCCCTTTTGTCGTCCTGGACGCCCGAATGGGCTGATGTGTTAGTTTTCAGAGTCTCTCTATCCTATTGGAATGTAGATTATATATATGATAATTATGTTCTTTAGGGTCCTAGTTCGTCGTCTATCGCCAAGGCTCTTCGGATATTTACCATGGGAGGAGGTCGATCCGGATCGAGATGTGCCAATCTACTTATTAGAGGATTTCCTGATCGTTCAATTCGTTCCCGAGTGCCTCTTGCAAGATCGATGATAAATTGCTTTAGTGTAGGGACTCTCATAGCTGTTGGTTCCTGATGAACCATGGAGCGCCGGTGATTAGTCTCAGGATCCTGTTTTGAAGTACCTCCAGCTTTTTGTAATGGGTTCTCGCCAGACTCGACCACACCAGGGCACCATAGATGATGACTGGGCGCAGAAACGTATAATAAATAGATATTTTGATCCTTAGCGAAAGAGAGCTTTTTGAACAAAGAAAAGGATAGAGGTAGGATCTTGCCGCGTAAAATTTTTCAATGGATTTTTTCACATGAGATTGCATAGTCAGTCGGGAATCCAATCTGATACCCAAATAAACTACGGAAGGGCTCCAAGGGAGCCTAAAGTCGTTAATAAAAATGTGCTCTGGTGGAGGGCGCAGTCTTTTCGTGAAGCGGACTGCTACAGATTTCGACTCGTTTATCTTTAGCTTCCACTTGGATGCCCAAGCCAGGATGTCATCTAATGAGTGCTGAAGCATATGACATAGTTGGAATTCGTCTCTAGATGCAGCGTATATTGCAGTATCGTCTGCATATATTGCTAGCTCAACACCTGCCGTTTTTGGGAGATCAGCCATGAAAATTAAAAACAGACTAGGGGCAAGGAGAGAACCCTGTGGTACGCCAGAAGCTATTGGCTTTCTCGTTGATAGACTCCGTCCACTACGCGCAGAGAATGTGCGTTCAAGAAGATACGAATGGAGAACTCAGACCAAACTCGGATTAATACCATTAGACACCATTTTGAAGACTAAACCCTCATGCCACACCGTATCAAAGGCTCTTGCAATGTCTAAGAAGACCGCGCCTAAAGTTTCCCTTTTTTCCAGAGCGTCGCTGATGGCCTCGGTGCGTCAGAACAATTGAAATTCGGTGCAGAGACCTTCTCGAAACCCGAACTGCTCATCCTGTATTAGTTCTTTAACGAACAACTCTTCTTTAAGCCTTTGCAAGATAATAGATTCCGCTACCTTTGCGAGGCAGGAAATTAGCGAAATAGGCCTATAATTTTGCGGGAAAAGCTGATCTTAATTAGGCTTCGGTATGGAAACAACGATGGAATGTTTCCATACATTAGGGAAGTAGCCAAGGTGTAAAATTGCGTTCGTGACAAGAACCAATTGGGAGATGACATTTGAGGGTAACTTCTTTAGGACTGTGTTGGTGATTTGGTCGTAGCCCGGTGCTTTCCCGGGTTTAAGATTTTTAATGACCCGTTGTACCTCTTCGTTGGATGTAGGAGGAAGGTCCTCGCCTTCCATCTCGGGAAAGGCTCGAAGGATGTTTTCGATCTCGGTCTATAAAGTCCATGTGGCTCAAATGTCGAGTGTCAAAAATAAGTGTCGCCAACCTCAAAACGACTAAATTTCTAAAATTTGCGGATGAATCGTAAAAATTTCGAGCTAGTACAAAAATAATTACCACTGAAGAAGTATTACCAATACTTTAAAGAAGATTACAAAAAATACAAATTAAAAGACATTAATAAGGTGAAAAGTAAAGGAAAGAATTGAAGATCTAGAAGATTAATTTAGGAGTTTATTGACAAGACAAGACAAAAAAATGTCTGATACATTTATTTTATACTATTTTTTACTATTTCGATCTTTTAAATCGTCTTAAAATATGTGCGAAATAATAACCACTCAAGAAAGCTTTAGAAATTTAATCTTTTTTGACGTTGGTCACAAGATAAAACAAAAAAAAATCTAACTTTTATTTTATACGATTTGTCATAATAAACGCTGTTAATAAGATTGAAACATTTTAGTATTTTTTGACGTTGGTCACATTGATTAATAACTTGACGTTTTGTCAAGTTAATAATCAAGTGTCAAAAATCATTGTGTCCAACGTCGAAAAGACTAAATTTCTAAAGTTTGCGGATCAAACGTCAAAATTTCGAACTAGTATAGAAATAATAATTCTTGATGACAGAGAGCACATATTTGTTCAGTGTTGCTAACTGTAGAATGTAAAAAACAAGCGAACCGTGGTGTGTTAGTGATTTTGGGTGGCATTTATATGTACCACCTATCGTTAAATATTTTGAAATATCTCTTTGTTTGTTTATTTATTACAACATTATAATACCCAAGTTCCATTTACATTTGAATCTTTTCCTTTCTAGACTTTGAAATTCAAAAGGTAACCTGTTCTATAGAACATGCAATTGTCTATATTTTAAAACCTCTTCTTGTTAAATTGGTTTCAGAGGTAAATACTGTTTGAAGCTATAGATCTACCTTTAAATCCGATCATACTTTCAACTATAAATAAAATTCACGTGAAGGGTTGAAGCAATTTGAGAAGGAAATATTTAAATGATCAATAAGGGGTTGCAGTTTGTACAAATTGTCGAAATTTGGTGCTCATCCTCTAGCTGGTTTGTGTTCATTATTGTTGAGACGAAGACAGGGTAAAATTTTCAAAAATCTCTTCAAAGTCATTACATTTGCTATCGGGAATACATGGTAGTGTTGATCAAGTGACCAATACAGACGCGAATACTATAGGAAGATTGTGAATACCCATTACTACCAATATTCCCAAAGAAGTTCTTATTTCTTCGCTACTAGTTTTGAACTCAACACCCATCTGCTTGGTACAGAACTCTGACAGCTGACAAATATCATTGAGTACCTACATCTCATACTCAGTAAAAAATAATTTGAAAATTTCAAAGGGTTTGGTCCAAAACTCTGTTGGAATACATATTTTTAAATTTGTTTGGAACGTTTGATATCTTAGTCCAATTTATAGTAAAATTTTTATCTTGAAGCCAAATGTTGTCATAATGAAAAAAGCTATCGCAGACATTCATTCAGCTAGGATCCAAAGAATGAAAATAAAATTGTTAAAATATGATCTAGATGTCCAATATATTCTGGAAAAGGATATATTAAAATAAAAGATGAAACGTCTAAAATCTTAAGAGACATAAAAGAAACATCGCACAGCCTTACTTATCATCCCAGCACCATCTCTTACCCCTCTCATATCCGATCGCTTCGTACTTTTCATAATAGAGTTTTCCCGGTGTGCTTTTTCGACACCGGAACATTCTTTTCTTCTTGTATAGCTCCCCGGTTTCCGCGAGGTGATGTGGGCTGTATTATATAGGTACGGGGGAAAAAAAAGGGAAATCCCCCGCGAAAGTGGGCGATGAGGTGGTCGCAACGAAGGAGTCCTTTTAAAAGTCGCCAAATTATTTATCAGCTTTTAAGCGTACATTCAGCCATGAATGCCGTTTCCATTAAATATAATCAATACCTTGTATACAGTGATGATGATGATGATGCTATTCTACTTTAGTACCTACCTATATCTACGTTTTACCCATCAGTGCATATAGTTATAAAATTTATGAATCCTTTTAAGGGATGTTGTCGAAATTATATTGATGTCGGTTCCCTCGTATAGAGGACGGTCAAACTGCTTCCCACGATATCCGATATTCTCAAACAATACTCTCGAAACCTGCTATAGTTTACGCAAAAACATCTTTGTGTGCAAAAGTATTATTTAACATTTTCCCACAATCCCTTCATCGTTTACCTCTATACAATATACATAATATATATAGACGTATGTATGTAATATATAGAGGATGAGGGATATTACGAAAACTTGCGAAAGAAGAAAGGGTTATTCCCCCTTCGCCCTGTCAACATAAAGATCCGCTATACCTACACGAAAGGGGTGAATGAACCAATCGAAAGGCAGCAGGTATAAAGAGAGGAGAATCCTTTCGCTTTAGCTACTACTCTATTATATATATACGGAGCTTGTGTAATGAAAGCGAAAGGGTTCCCCGAACGTCGTAATGGAAGGGTTAGCAGCACCGCTAGCCGGGGAAAAAAAGGGGTAAATTCCCGCTGTATAAACGAAAGGGTTTTATACGCAAGCCAATAACACGAGTTGGGTGTGGCTCCGTTAATTAGATTGGTGTCAAGCAGGTGGACTTGGTATTAATGGCCGCTTTAATTCTATAAAATTAAAGTTTGTGATTTTATTTTATTTTTTTCGGATATAATATAGCCAGCTTTCCCTTTCTTTTTTTTTTTCCTTTTTCGTTAATGCCAAATTCGTGATCGGCTCATGAAATCGTGGATTTGCACTCGCAGCGCCTATACTCAGTTTCCTGTTTCGGGTATCGTATTATCCCCTTGGATGTGGAGTTTCAAAAGCGGCGATAATTTGCCAAATGCATAATATAAAGAGTATAATGCGTTTGCGTAAAGTAATAGGAAGGTTTTTAGAATCGATAAATGAAAATGTTACCTCAAAAAAAGAGAACGTGAATTCTAGGTAAAATGAAAGAAAAAAAAAAGGAATTGTGATGAATAACAACAGATGTTAAACGATTCATAAATATTAAACTTTAGAAATTTAGAATTTTTTAAATTTTTTCGACGTTGGACACACTGATTTTTGACACTTGATTTTGAATTTGACAAAACGTCAAATTATTAATCATTGTGACCAACGTCGAAAAGACTAAATTTCTAAAGTTTGCTAGACGAACATGTCAATCTTTTATTAACAGCTTTTAAAACGATTTGTTTATCTTGTCTTCTCAATAAACTCCAAAATCAATCTTCTAGATCTTCAATTCTTTCCACTTTTTTTCATCTTATCGATGCTTTTTGGTTTGTACTTTTTCTAATCTTGATCCGCAAACTTTAAAAATTTAGTCTTTTCGACGTTGGACACACTGATTTTTGACACTTGATTATTAACTTGACAAGACGTCAAGTTATTAATCAATGTGACCAACGTCAAAAAGACTAAATTTATAATCTTTGCTAATAGTCGCACATGTCAATCTTATTAACAGCGTTTAAGACGATTTAAAAGATCGAAATAGTAAAAAATAGACGTGTCGGCAATTTTTTTTGTCTTTTTGTCTAAAATGTCAGTGTCAGTGTCAAAAATAAGTGTGGCCAACGTCAAGAGGTCTAACTTTCTAAAATTTGCGGATCAAACATCAAAATTTCGAGCTATATAGTACAGAAATAATAACCACTGAAGAAGTATTACCAATACGTTAAACAAGATTAGAAAATATACAAACCAAAAAACATCAATAAGATGAAAAATAAAGGAAAGAATTGGAGACGTAGAAAATTGATTTTGGTTAAAGATGCCAACTCTTCTCCAACACGCTGCTCTAATGGCTGAGAAAACCTTTACAAGGGTATCTCGATCCCACAACCCCCTGGTTAGGGAATTGGCTCACCACGATCGCGACAGCTCTCCCCTTCCCCCCTCGGGTGAGGGTGCCCGGATATCAACCACCACCGAGGCTTAGCCCGATTTGCTTTTTCAGGTTATTCCCGCTGAATCTGCTGTCTTGGCATTTTTCTTGGCTGTGTGAGGTCCCATTTACATTTTTGCCATGCTTGTTTTTATCTTTACATTATTATCTCGTTTTATTTCTACACTGATTGTTTTGTTTTGTCTGACCGGTTTTTTTCCCTTCCTGGCTCTCTTGTTGGCACAAAATTTAGTTTTTTTTTTCTTATTTTTTGCCTCTACTGACGACATTTCAGCACAATTAGTTAAAATCAATGGGGGATGGTCCCGTACTAAGTAGATGACAAAAGGGTTTAAGGGCCAACGTCCATCCCTAGTAATGAGAGGGAAGAGCTTCGTCGATTGATTTTGGAGTTTTCTAACAAGACAAAAAAATGTCTGACACGTCTATTTTATACTATTTTTTTACAATTTTGATCTTTTAAATCTATCTTTTAAAGCTGTTAATAAAACTGACATATTCGACTAGTAAACCTTAGAAATTTAATCTTTTTGACGTTGGTTACATTGATTAATAACTTAAGTTAGTAATCAAGTGTCAAAAATCAGTGTCGCCAACGTTAAAAAGACTAAATTTATATAGTTTACGGATCAAACGTCAAAATTTCGAGCTAGTACGGAAATAATAACCCACTCAAGAAGTATTACCGAGACTTTTAAAAGAAAAGGTGGCAAAGAAAATTACAAAAAATACAATTCAAAAACATCAATAAGATGAAAAGAAAAGGAAGGAATTGAAGACTCAGAAGAATGATTTTGGAGATTATTTGTAGATAACTTTTTTTGCCAATAATACTATATTGAAACACAAATATCATAAGACAAAACAAAAAAATTTAACTAGCAAATTTAATCTTTACGACGTTGGGCACAAGTTAATAATTAAGTGTCAAAAATCAGTGTGTCCAACGTGAAAAAGACTAAATTTCGAATTATTCTTTTTTAGCATTCGCTATTTTTTTACGATAGTATTCAAAATAGTCGCAACGTATTCATAATAACGTGTAAACATAAAAAAAGAAAACAAAGCTGGAACCTTGAACGAAGATATGTAAGTTGTTTGAGAGGACATCTATTGGAGTCTATATATTCGTAAGCTATCGTAAACGATATGAACCGTAATTGCTGGGGTTGTGGCAGGTTTCACCCTTTTACCAGGTTTACCGCAAAAAGGGTTGCGTCCAGGTCTATACAGGGTTAACGAGCGTGAAACGGGTACCCACCATAACCCATTAAATTTGTTGCAAAACGTCATAAATGACGGACAATAGAATCGGCACTATTTAAAGAGGATATAACAGATTATAATGAAGTTTTATCTTTATGAAATGGAAATTTAAAAAAATAAGACGATCTATAACAAACGAAGATAAAACTAACTAAAGTGACATTATCTGGACATTCTGGTGAACAAGAAAAAGGGACACAAAGAATTGCACAAGAACACATGCTCACCTATACCCCTCTCGCGTCAGCTAACCCCCTCCTCGTAAAGCGCATTTTAGAAAATAAAAGACAGTTGCCGATCGGTTCTAAGCAGAGCACCCTAAGCGTAGCCAACGCTGACCCTACGTCATGGACGTTATTTATTAGTAGATCGTCCCCCTTTTCTTTCTTTTTTTTTTTTTTCAAATGACGACTGGACCTGGTCCACATAAAAGGGTACTTCTGCCGGCTGTATTAAAAGTTTCTAAAAAAAAAAAAAATTATCCATGCAGAATTTTTTTTCCCCTTCTATAGATTTTGACCGTTTCTCAATAATAAATTCGATCGTTTTCATGTAAGGTCCAGTATACTCGTACGTTATACCCCCTCTAGTATATAGTTTTATTATAAGCGTTATATTATGTAAAAGAGATTATTTTTCTGTCTGTACTTATCGTATGCTTGCTATTTGCCCTATTTTGAATGAGGGTAGCCATTGCTATACGATTCTTTTGTGTTTTTATGTAATGGTGCCCCTTTCTTTGTGATAATCATATAAGGGTTCGATGCAAAATGGATGTATGCAAATTCTAAGGGTTTGGTGATATTCACGGATAAATGGGCGTTGAAAAAAAATTGTCCAGGTGTTGGATATTATCGATTTTGGTAATTTTGCCTAAATTTCTCTTGGGATAAATTTAAAACATTAAAAATATAAATAATCATATTTTTTTATATTTAAAACACATATTTATTGCTGTTTCTTCTCTTTATATAATTTCTGAAGTGCATGCTTAGTTTTTTTTTTTATTTGCGGGGAACACACACATAGGGCATCGCTCTTAATAAAAAATACTTTTTAGGGAAGAAAAAAGAACGGTAAAAGCACGCGACAAGGACCCCCGTGTGGGCCCAAAATCCGGCTGCCAGTCAATAATTTAAAAAACACGAATTGTTAAACAGGCATTATAGGAGTAATAGTCGTATCTTTATTCCACCTTATTATGAACGATTTTTTTTATAGATTACATAATAGGACACGCTGCAACTATTTTGAATACTATCGCAAAAAAAATAGCAGATGCTATAAACGAATGGCTATGTTGTATGTATTTATATAAGAATACACAGTTTGATAAAATTGCTTCTGTGTTATGTATACAAATTTTTTGTTGAAATGAACTCGTGTGTTCTGTAATGGCTTTTTAATATCTATTATTATTATATATTACCGACTCAACTAACTAGTCGACAACCGATCAACCAACCAAATTGTTTTAACCGAAAAATAAAATTATGAATTTCGTTTCTACAAATCATTTCCACAGGAATTAATTTAGTATCGTCAATATCTATGTTGCACATAAGAATACACAGTTTGATAAAATTGCATCTCAATGGTCCTTCTTGACTCCTTCTAGGGCTAAACCAAAGGTTCCTAAGCCCTTTTGTCGTCCTGGACGCCCGAATGGGCTGATGTGTTAGTTTTCAGAGTCTCTCTATCCTATTGGAATGTAGATTATATATATGATAATTATGTTCTTTAGGGTCCTAGTTCATCGTCTATCGCCAAGGCTCTTCGGATATTTACCATGGGAGGAGGTCGATCCGGATCGAGATGTGCCAATCTACTTATTAGAGGATTTCCTGATCGTTCAATTCGTTCCCGAGTGCCTTTTGCAAGATCGATGATAAATTGCTTTAGTGTAGGGACTCCAAGGTCATCTCTTAGCTGTTGGTTCCTGATGAACCATGGAGCACCGGTGATTAGTCTCAGGATCCTGTTTTGAAGTACCTCCAGCTTTTTGTAATGGGTTCTCGCCAGACTCGACCACACCAGGGCACCATAGATGATGACTGGGCGCAGAAACGTATAATAAATAGATATTTTGATCCTTAGCGAAAGAGAGCTTTTTGAACACAGAAAAGGATCTCGCCGCGTAAAATTTTTCAATTGATTTTTTCACATGAGATTGCATAGTCAGTCGGGAATCCAATCTGATACCCAAATAAACTACGGAAGGGCTCCAAGGGAGCCTAAAGTCGTTAATAAAAATGTGCTCTGGTGGAGGGCGCAGTCTTTTCGTGAAGCGGACTGCTACAGATTTCGACTCGTTTATCTTTAGCTTCCACTTGGATGCCCAAGCCAGGATGTCATCTAATGAGTGCTGAAGCATATGACATAGTTGGAATTCGTCTCTAGATGCAGTGTATATTGCAGTATCGTCTGTATATATTGCTAGCTCAACACCTTCCGTTTTTGGGAGATCAGCCATGAAAATTAAAAACAGACTAGGGGCAACGAGAGAACCCTGTGGTACGCCAGAAGCTATTGGCTTTCTCGTTGATAGACTCCGTCCACTACGCGCAGAGAATGTGCGTTCAAGAAGATACGAGTGGAGAACTCGGATTAATACCATTAGACACCATTTTGAAGACTAAACCCTCATGCCACACCGTATCAAAGGCTCTTGCAATGTCTAAGAAGACCGCGCCTAAAGTTTCCCTTTTTTCCAGAGCGTCGCGGATGGCCTCGGTGAATCGGAACAATTGAAATTCGGTGCAGAGACCTTCTCGAAACCCGAACTGCTCATCCTGTATTAGTTCTTTAACGAACAACTCTTCTTTAAGCCTTTGCAAGATAATAGATTCCGCTACCTTTGCGAGGCAGGAAATTAGCGAAATAGGCCTATAGTTTTGCGGGAAGAGCTGGTCTTTATTAGGCTTCGGTATGGAAACAACGATGGAATGTTTCCATACATTAGGGAAGTAGCCAAGGTGTAAAATTGCGTTCGTGACAAGAGCCAATTGAGAGATGACATTTGAAGGTAACTTCTTAAGGGCTGTGTTGGTGATTTGGTCGTAGCCCGGTGCTTTCCCGGGTTTAAGATTTTTAATGACCCGTTCTACCTCTTCGTTGGATGTAGGAGGAAGGTCCTCGCCTTCCATCTCGGGAAGGGCTCGAAGGGAGTTTTCGATCTCGGTCTCGAGTTCCTCGTCGGAAACGTTGCTGAAGGTAGTTTCGTGGACGGTCTGCAGATAGTTGGCAAAAATCTCAGCTTTTTCAAGAGAAAGATAGGACACGCCGTTGGGACTTTGTAAGGGCCTACTGCCCTCTGGCTTATTCTTATTTCTCTTCATAGCTCTTGCAAGCTTCCAAAGAGAGCCATCCTGCTGGTTGAGGGTGGAGACTTTTTCCCACCACTTGGTATCCCTATACTCTTTTAGAGCTGACTTTAACTTCCTCGACAAAATATTGGCGATATTGATATCAACGGGATCTCCAGTCCGTCGAGCCCGCTTTCTAGCCCTTCTCTTGTCCCAAATTAGTATTCTTAGCTGTTGAGGGAGCCATCTGTCATAAAATTGCATCTCTATTATGTGTATTTATTAGAAATTTAGTCTTTTTGACGTTGGACACATTGATTTTTGACAATTGATTAATCAGTGTGACCAACGTCAAAAAAAACTAAATTTCTAAAGTTTACTAATCGAACATGTCAATCTTATTAACAGCTTTTAAAACGATTTAAAAGATCGAAATAGTATAAAATAGACGTGTCATAAATTTTTTTGTCTCGTCTTATGACAATTGTGTTTCAATATAGTATTATTGGCAAAAAAAGTTACCTACAAATAATCTCCAAGTCATTCTTCTCGGTCTTCAATTCTTCCCTTTTCTTTTCATCGTATTGATGCTTTTTGAATTGTATTTTTTCTAATTTTCTTTGTCTCCTTTTGTTCTAAAAGTCTCGGTAATACTTCTTGAGTGGTTTAGCTCGAAATTTTGACGTTAAATCCGCAAATTTTAGAAATTTAATCTTTTTGACGTTGGCCACGCTTATTTTTGACACATGACATTTTAGAAATTTGAAAGCTTAGCGATGTTCTCAATTAATTTAGTGTTAATAACCGTACGGACTTCAATTTTCTATAATTTTTATTTATATCTCAAATCCAACGAAATTTCTTGATGCATTTAAGCTACCTGTCTAATGTAATTCTAATTCAACATCTCTTAATCCGCTTATATCTGATAATCATATAATATATATCATATAATCGTCTCGAGATACTACATCGATTAACTCTATAATCGTTTGATTGTTTTATAAGTCGTATATAAGAGATTGTAGATTATACCAACGATAATAGTTCTTCAGCTTGAACGCGCTTTCATTCAAAATCCTAGGTAGCAAGATGACGTCAATTTGTCGCCATCTATAGGTCTCAGTAGCGACGTCAACTGTACGTCATATATGACGCATATATGACGTCATAATGACTTTAATGTCGCATCCAAATGACGTCTGCTTTATGACGTCAGTAGCACGTCACCAGAATGCTATAAATATAACCAACGTTATGCATTATAAACATCTAGGTTATTGGGTCATCTGGACTAGCAACAAGGTGCAAATATGGTTTGCCAAGACACAGATTTTGTTATGTGGTTATCCTTATTTAGGCGTGGATTGACCTGGTTAAATAAGCTTATACGTACTTTTACAGTCTTAAGAAAATTAAAAGTTTATTTTAGATTTCACTTTTTCTCTATATATAACGTTATGTCATATGTATTACTAAATGAAAGTACGTCAAAAGTACGTCATTATTTGGTTAGATGACGTCAATGACCAAATAAGACCTACAAATGACGTTAAAATTACGCCAGCTTGCTATCTGGGATAGTATCCGGTAATTTTTTAAAGATTCTGCTCCTCGTGATGTTGACTGATGAATCAGTATCGATAATGAATCTTAATAATAAAATATGTTCTAATATAACATTTACTATTGATTTGATTGAATTATCCGAGTTATAAATTTATTTTTGAGCTGTTTATCCATCTTTTGATGCTAGATATAAACTGAGGTTGCAGCAGCCTCTTTTACTGTCGCCCTCAAGATGTAATCAAAGAATTATTCTAATATTAAAACGAGTCCATTACTAAACGCGACAATCTGTGGGAAATCGACAGAACCAGGACCAAATCTGAGCTCAACATTTGGCGGGTTCTCCTTGTGAGATGTATCAGTTTCATCATCCTAAATATTTAATTTGCTTTTGTGACTTACATCTCTTGTGGAGAGACGAACTCAACAACAACAAGCGAGACATCAATTCTTACCACATTTCAGCCACTGTTATACCTACTTGCTGACCAGCTAACTCGTCCTTTAAAATGTGGATTGTTGCCACAATTACCTCACTTACGTTGGAGCTTGTTTTGCTTGTATTGCTCGACAAAGTTTTCGTGTTAATTTGCACTTTTACTGAAGCTTGTTTGTTGATCCTCACAATTAACTGTTGTCCTGTTTCACTCTCTTAATCCGTGCTCTCTTTTTTTCGCTGTCACTCTTATGAAAATTACAAGTTTGTGCAAGTTTTAAAACAATCGATATTGATTTTCGTTTAAATTAAAGTATATAAATAACATTTCTTGTATTATTCTCACGATGAACAATTTAGGGAGTTAATTTTATTTTGCGGAAACGAAATCCAACCGTTTCGAATTCGCACCACAACCGCATTTCGAAATAAAACCATCAATAGAAAGAGGCAGCTGGTCCACTCTGTATATCGATTGCTAATAATCGGTTTAAGCAATCGAACGACTTCTTAGAAAAACAGCAAACTTATTCACTACGAATAGGAACAGAAAGAGAAGGAAACAATTCAAAAAAACACACATGCATTCTAATATCTATTTTTATCTATAATAGTCAACTTTACAGCCAAAACAAATGTCTATTATATCAAGCTTATAGACGTCATCCCTTTCCAGTATTTTTATATCTTCAGTTCGTCCTTGTCTTAGACGATGTCACATAATATACGGAAAAGGGGCACCACACCGAACCAAACGAAAAGGTAAAATAAAACTACTAATTTGGGAAGCGGAAATGGGCGTTAACCTTGTAGATTATCAAAACTGCTGTTGGCAAAAATTTTAGTCTGCTTAAGCCGCCGCCGCCGCCTTTGCTGTGTAAGAAAATTATTTTAAAGTGCGCTATATTTAATTTTGTTTTAACCGTAAATCGTCGGTAGTTAGAGCCGAAAAGAACCCTGGAAAATGAGGGTGAACAATTATTTAAATTATATTAACGTTAACAGCTTGTGAGGTCTAACATTCCTTATTTCTACAATTATTATTATATAAAACAAAAAATAAACACCCGTATTCATCGAGAACTAATTTGGAAATCATACACCTGTCTTGCGAGGAAGGGTGATATTATTATAACCCTTAAACTGGTTGATTGTGTACCACCTGTCATCCCCTCATGTTATTTACATGTTAGAAACCGTGTTAAAAGAGAGGGTTAACACATTTATGTATAGTTTAATTTAGAAACGTCAAATTTGACAGTTCGTCGAATCTAATTCAAAATGGCGCCGAAATAGGATCATTTTTTATCTTTTAACAGCTCGATTGCAGTCTAGGAGAAACATAACGAAAAAAAAAAAGAAAACGTAACATAAAACGCATTTATCGTACCAACCCCTGATGCCTCTGCAGCTCTGCAGGGAATGGTCGACTGGTCAAGAGTCTTTTTCGCACACGGAATAGGGGTTCCCCTCTATCCTATCGTGTCTCTCTGCTCTTGCATTATTACAATGGAAATAATTTTATTTTGGCGAGGTCTTCTTACCCTCTATACTCTATACTATACTAACCATTATATATCGAGGGTGATGGGTGTGGTCATCAGAGGTGGCTATTGGTCGAATGCACCGCGTTTTACTTGTTACTATCTTCGTTATAGTGTTACTCATCGATAATTTTTTTTTTATCTTGCTGGGGTGGATGTTTTACTGCTTGCATTTTGAGCGAACGACGAGGACACGAAAAAAATTCTACGGTCAAGTGGTGGGTGTTATCGCGCCCCCGTTTTGCGATATTTCACGCTCCGCCAAATTAATGGTTTTTATTCGATTCGGATGGTCGTAACCGCTGATTGGTTGATAAGGACGTGAAAAACGACTACAACCACGTAAACGTAATATTATGCTTTTTATTTAAGATAAATAATAATTCTATATATAGTTGATTGGGAACCCGCAGCAATTGCAGTGCTTACAATAAAAATTCTGTTATTAAATAACAAAAGAATAATTGTCAACTACCCCTAAACGACATCATCGATTGTGTGGAATTGTAAGGGGGTACACAATTTTTCAACCGTATTAAATGGAACAATTGGTATGCAAAGCATAGAAAATGTCAGATTTTAGGGAAATTTGCATTAGAATTGAAAAAATGTTGGATATATAGATAGGGGTTACCAACTTTAACACGTAAAACTCCCTCTATAATATAGCAACGTTAACTGTCAAATATAATACAGTACGTATTATTTTATATTAAATAAGTATACCGTGAGGGATGTCTCGCTAACTAAAAGAAAAATAATGACTATTATCACGTTATTTCCGACCTTTAACGTATTAATTAATGTCGCTAGATTTAAACAAACGCGAAACGGTGGGAATTGCGTGCGATAACATAGCGAGTAAATCTAGTCGAAATTATTGCGTTTCGTTGAAAATTAGATTTGCTGGATATAAATCGTGTTTATTTACTTCATTTTTCTTTGGATATACATATATTAATCACAAGTTTATTATAGTTATCGTGACGTTTTAATATAGATGCATATGTATATGTATGAGAGACAAAATTCTGAACACACCCAAAATGACAGTTAAGTTCTTATTATCCCGCTACGAATTGTCAAATATTTAAACAATTTTAAATGTTTCTAGTGATTGAGGAGCAAATTTAAAACTTTTTAATGCAAAATGGCTAGAACATGACAATTTTAATACCTTTTTATTTGATTTGTCTGGAATCTGTAATGAATTTAGAGAGAAAATAATGCATAGATAGTTGGGTTGGCAACACTACATCTGTCAATTTGACGTTTATGGAATTTTAACATCGCTAAATAGCAAATATTAGTAAAATTTTGAATTTATTTCGTCGAGTGAGTTTCCAAACATGCTGAAATCACTAAAATAGAATTAAATCTACATAATAATAAAGTTTTACGAAAGAAATGGCGTTTTACTTTTGTGTTATAACCTCTATAAAAAGCGTGTACGTTCTAATGTACAGACTAAGCCAATACGTTTGAGGACAAGTTAAATTTCCTACCACTTTTCATTTTTCTTTAATTGGCCAACCTGTCATAAACTCATAGGCGTCTCAACGAAAATTTAAGAATGGGTGCTAAGGTTACAGTATTAAGAAAATAAAAAAATAAAATATTTAATTTAATTATAAATGTCAAAGTGCAAAACAATTCGATCTCTATGCTGAAAAAACATTTTATATGGTATATGCACAAGTAGGTAAAATAAGCGACCATCACCGCAACCAGTCTTCGTAGATACGCTGTATAAACCGTATTTTGACAGCTTAAACCACCAAATTGTGATAATTATGGCAGTTTGACAACTTTTAGCTCCCCTGCTGTGCGCGAGGGGTGCGCTGTCATTAAAGATCAAAATCCTCCTGTATTTAACGTTCTTAAGACCAATTATTACATATGGAGCGCTGCCGATCTCTAGCTTGGCGAGGACGAACTTCAAGAGGCTGGAAGTACTACAGAATAGGATGCTGCGAATGATTGCGGGGGTCCCGTGGTTCGTCCGCAATCAACAGATTCGTGACGACCTGGGGGTTCCTTCCCTCAAGCAATTCATGCTTGGACTGGCCGAGAAGACGTTGGAAAGGATTGATAGCTCAACCTTGGATCCGCACAGACCACCTCACGTCAGGAGAGCCATGGCACTGGTCAAAGACGCAGCAGCATAGTGTGACGACAACCTACGCAAGAACACCACCATCTATCATCTCCCTGCCTTGAAGCAGCGAAGATCTAGTTACCTATTCACCCAGCCCTTGAAGGGAGTCCATGAAGAATAAAAGGCTCAAGAACCTTGTTCGGCCTTAGCAGGAGTGTGATTGACCATAGTAGTAACTTTTAGCTGTCAAAATACAAATTAGTCATTATTGTGACAGTTTTACAGGTTTTAGCTGTCAAAATACGGCTTATACAGCGTGTCCGCGAAGACTGGTTGAAACTGTCTGACTTATAAAAAGTTATTTTGTAATCGATCTTTTTTTCAAAAAATATGTTGCTACAACGCAATATATTAACGTTTTAGCCTAAAAACGACCCATTCTTAAGCATAAGAATATGACCATGTTCCATCCTCATTACGTACACCACTTCAAAATGAAAGCCTTTTCCTCCTCAGATAAAAGCATGTTGCCTACAATAAATAACATGGTAAGTACAAAATATCCTCCACTGTTTGACTTTCCATTATTACTTTTCCTTCGACACGACTTGACTGTTTGTTTTGAAAAAAAAAAATTAATTCCGAAGGAAAAACCGGATAGAACAAAATTATTTATAACAACGCAAACAACTCCAAATACGAGCCAACTATGACATACGTTTTCGATTGTTTTACAGTCATTGTGACCAATCTAAGATAACAAATAAAAAGCGGGAAATTCAACTTGTCCTCAAACTTATTGGCTCAGTCTGTATGTTACGTCCTAGTGCATAAAAATATGCAAAATTGATATAGAGCATTTTTAACATATAAAATGAATAATAAACAAAATCAATTTAATTTAGAAGATGCAAAAGATCGAAAAGTCGAAAAACTATTACAGCCTTTGTGAATTCTCAGATTTTTATGCAATATAGATGGAAGTGGGAGATGTTGAAAGGCTAAAAAAAAGAAGAGAAGCTGAAAACACTGTACACAAAAGAGAAAATCGAAACTTTCGAAAAAGAAAAGGTACAAGACGCAGAACCTTTATATATTGATATATTAATAGATCTAATCCAATCGAAATTAAAAAATCGGGGCTGAAGAGGGATCGTAGGTACAATATCATAACCTGTATCCACCTGATGTGGTGCAATGTCAACAAATTCAATAAAGAAATGCGAAAGGGTAAACAGGAGAATGTATACAATGCGATCCGAACATAAATATAGAGCAAGGGTTAGCTCACTGCTACCTGCCTTTTAAAAGGTTCTAACCTGGAAAGGATTAACAGTGCTTTCATTGTTGTGTCCGTATAACATTGTGTTTATTATAAAAAGGGTTGCGGCAAATTGCTTAGTAAATATGATCGATGCTTCCGTAATATATCGTTGATATGATCCTATTGTGTTCGTTTTAAATACCTACGGAAAAGAAAGACATCGAAATAAACCTACCTAATTTAAAAGCCTTGATGGAATAAGTCAATCTCATTGGTGTAGTAATCAAAATTTGAATAGTTCAAAACATATGGCGAAAGATTGACCCCCCGCCCCCTCCTCAACTTTCAAAATTGCAATTTTGAAGATTTTGTGTCAAACTGTCAAAATATTTCTGAAATTTAAAATATCACAACAATTGCCTTCAAAATTTGACAATGATCAGGAGTATTCGGGCAGTTTAACCTGTTAAAATCGTACAAATAATTGCTGTAATAGTTTGACAGCTGTCAGAAGTGTTTTAATGGTTATACCTGTCGAAACAGTAATTTGACGTTAAAAAAATCAATAAAATTGCTTGCAAACGTTGAATTTATAAAAATACAATTGTTTTTATATGTTACTTTTATTGCTGCCATACATATTTTGACAGTTGCCGCTATTAGAGTCATAAAAATAACTGATTTTGTAGCTTACGGCTGTCGCAGATAGAATTGTCAAATCGGAGAAATAAAATTCTATTTCTGTAATTTGGCAACAGTTAACGCAACGAGAAACAATTCTATTTACAATTTGACAGCTGTCTGAAAGGACTTCCAACTGCTAAAACAGTAGAAGTGCAGTTGTTGAACCGATACCATAACACAGTTATTGCTTTCATAATTTGCCACTAATCAAGAACGTTTAGACAATTTAACCCGTTAAAATTATTACAGTTTGACAGCTGACAACACTAACAAGCCATTTCACAAATGAAATTATTCAAATCTGAGCAATAAAATGCTGTTTTTGTAATTGCGAGCACGCATCAGGAATATTTCAACAGGTAAAGGTCTTTAAATTAATTAAAGGACACGTAAAGGACGCATTTTAACTGTTACTTACATCTGTCATCTGTGACAGTTAAAACACTTAATAAATGTTTGCAAGCGTTGAAACTAGGAAACTACGACTGATTTTACGTTTTAATCTTATTGTTGTCGTAAATAATTTGACAGTTACAACTATTAGAATCGTAAAAATTACAGATTTTACAACCTAGATGAGTTATCAGAAGTATTTTAACAGATTCAGTGGTTCGAATCTGAGATATAAAATGTTGTTTTTGTAATTTGGTACTTACGAAGTATATTTTGACAGTTATACCTGTTAAAACAACGAAAAACAAGTCTTTTTACAACTTGACAGTTATCTGAAGTACTTCGATTATTACGCCTGCCAAATTCGTAAAAAACTGAGTTGTATTCTATGCAAGTGCTCGAAATTTTGACAGTTACAATTATGAAAATTATATTTGACATTCATCATCTAACAAATCTAACGAAAATAATGCTGTTAGTTTAATATAGCTGTTAAAACCAGTACAAAAACTAGTTTTATTTAGAATTTTACAGTTATCGAATGTATTTAAACTTTTACATCCGCTAAAACTGTAATAAAAAGTTACAGCACAACTGTCACGGGTATTCTGGCGATTACGTCAGTCAAACCTGAAAGATAACGCTTCTTTTTTTATTTTGATAGCTACCAGAAATATTTTGACAGTTACAGTGATAGCTGTCGAAAGTAGTTTTAATTTTTGTGACTGTCAGAAGAATACTAAGAAAGCTGCGGATTTTAACGACTGTCAAAAATATTTTGACGTTTATTTGTTTGACACTGTTCTAAACATATTGTACCAAGATTTTAAAATTAAAACAAAAATAAATATATTTAAATTTCTGCATATCTTTTTAAGTTGTTTGTTTATATTTAAGATAAATTGAATAAACTACAAAGCACTGTATAGAGTAGGTACCTACTTTTCCTGTCGCTCTTTTCTATTTTGCATATACCCTGCAGTTCATTTTTACAACACTTCAAACCACAATTGCGTCTTGTTGTACTACCTACATCTCGTATTAGCAACGCTCCACTTTCGCATTGATTTACGACAAAGAAAAATGTGAAATTGTGTTCTGGCAATTTGCATTTCCGACAATTCTCCGTTCGCATTTATTGCAAAACCGTCCTCCGGCTATACTAAGGGTCGACGTTGTAAAAACTCTTACTTCTTTTCAAAAGTAAATTTTTCGTTCGCATTTTTATGATGTTCAATTAAAACGATTTCTAACAATAGTTAGAGAGAAGAGGTCTAGAATTGCATGTTTTGGAATTGGCAGGGTTTCGGTCGCTCTGGATATCCTTCAAAGGACTAGTTCCGTTATTTTACCTTCGTATTTGCAAATTAGGGGTACAGTTTTTATTTTTATATTGTGTATCTATAGATAAAAATTTTCGCCAACTCGGTTCGTCATTACTTCCAGGAAAACCCTTTCTTGCGAAATAATAAAATTCATTTCTTTATTTTTACGATATACAACAATAACACAATAAAAAGAAACGTGCTCTTATTTACATCGAAGCTTTCTTCGTAGAACAAGCTGCATCTTTTCAATTTTATAAACATATGTGAACGGCAACTCGCTCAAGATGCGAGCATGTATTAGTATGCGTGTGTAACCTTTTCGTCAATGACCTAGGTCAAGGCGGGAAATGACGTAAGCAAGATAAAGTTAGAACCACCGGTTGTGTTATAGTTCCACTTCGGATTCCAGGAAATGCCCCTTGCATAGCAAACATGGCATATTATTCTTGATGTTGCATATTTATATACAGTGGGTGTACAGCAAGTTCTTCAATTTACGCATTAATACAAGAAGGTGCATCCGTCAAAATAGTCTTGACAGCTGTCAAATTACAAAATAATAACAAAACAAACAAAATCTTTTTTGGACAGTTTCAATACTTGCAACGGTTAATATAAGAATTGTTTTCACCGTTTCAACAAATAGAAACATCAAAATATATCTGACAGCTGTCAAATTGTTAAAATAAAACTTCGTTTCACGAATTCAATACTTGCAAGCTGTTGATTTTTATTTTTAAACCATGAAACTATAAAAACGAATTCTACTAGTTACATTTTTACCGTTTTAATGAATGTATCTGTCAATAGAAAAAATATTTTTCCAAGTTTGGCAATCGTAATCATTAAAATAAGCTATAAAATTGAACACTAAACACTTCATCAATCAAGGCGATAATTAATTATTATCGCCTTGATAATGACAGCATTGCTGTTGAAACGCGTCGGTGTTTTAGTTAAAACTTGTTTGGTGTTCAGTGGGTTAAAGTGTTTAGTGTTCTACTTCTGCACCAAGAGATCCAGTGAAGAACTTAGCTATAAAATTATAAAATTCATCTTTGCTTTTACAGTATCGACAGTTTTCTAGCCATCAGCCAAGTCAGTTTCAATACTTGCATTTTCACGTTAGAATCCTTTTTTTTAACCATGAAACTATAAAGAATTATTTTCTTACTATTCTATCTATTATAACTATTAAAACTAAGACTAAAGACAATTATCTTTATGATTATAGCGGTGTAACTGTCAAAAACATTTCTAACAGGCATCAAATTACAAAAACAGCATTATTTTGACAGATTTGACAGATGTAATCGTTAGAATCGTTGTATGATAGCTGCAAATTGTTAGATCATTTATTTTACAACTGTCAAACTCTAAAAACGTTTCTTTTACTGTTTAGGCTGGCTTAACAGTTTAAGAACTGTTAAATCGTAAAACACGTGTTTTCTAACTATTCGCAAATACTTCTGACAGCGATAAAACTAAACAAACATCTTGTTTTTTTCGGATTTGACATATATAACTGTCAAAATATGTTTAACAGCAATTAAAAAACAATCGTTTTTAGACTTGTGCAGTATAAAACTTATTTTTATTGCTGTTTTTGGCAAAACGTAACAATCTAAGTACTTCAGTCAGCTGTCAAATTGTGAAAAGATTTGTTTTTTATGGGTTAAACGGGTGTAACTGTCAAAATATTCTTAGACTTTACTAAATTACAAAAGGAGGATTTTATTTCTCATAATTCAACAATAAAGTGCACCTGTCAAAACACTTCTGTAAACTGTATACATTGTAAAAACAGTTATTTTTACGACTTTATAATGCTTACAACTGTTAAATTATTTATAACGGTGATAAAAATAAAATGATAAAACAGTATTTTGATAGATTCAACACTCGAAAGCATTATTATTAGCTATTCTGACTTGCACTTAGTGATTTGACAGATGTAACCGTTAAAATACGTCTGATAGCTGTCAAATTTGTAAAACCGATTATTTTTACGATTTGAACGGGCGGAACTGTCGTAATATTCTTGGCTGCTTGTCAGATTACGAAAGAAATGACTTGGCTATAATTGATTTAAAACTTGCACACTATTTATAGATGCTTATCCTTTTACTGTTTTAGCGTACGTAGCAGTAAAGATATTTCAGACAGCTGTCAAATTGTAAAAAGACTTGTTTTTGTAAGTACCAAATTACAAAAGCAAAATTAAAATTCTTAAAAAATTACTTCCGATAACTGTAAGTTGTAAAATCAATTATTTTGGCGATTCTAATAATTGTAACCGTCAAATTATTTGTGACAACAATAAGATTAAAACGAAAAATCGTATTTTCATAGTTTCAACGCTTGCAAACATTTTTATTAAGTTTTTTAACTGTCAAATTATAACAGAGCACATATTTATGTTGTTATTTACTGATTTGACAGATGTAACAGTTAAAATGCGTCTGACAGTTGTCAGATTATAAAAACAATTTCTGTGCTGTGATTGGCTGTGGTGGTGACAACTGTCAAGCTATAAAAACAATTATTTTTCCAATTTTAACAGGCTACATAACTGTCAAAATATTTTTGACAATCATTTGAATTACGATAACACATTTTTAATAAATTAATATAACTCTGTCTTGTTTCTTGTTTACTTAACCATTCTTAAGAGATTAGTTCAAAAATCTTAAGCGGAAAAAGAGAAATCATAGCTCGTCTAATAAACCTAAAAACCCATTACATAAATCAAGAGTAAAATGTCAAAGAATTGTGTTCTGAGAGAAAGATAGACACAACCACGTGTTTCTATTTTCTTATCCGACAAACGCAGTTTAAGAATGCGTATGAGCATACAATCCCTATACACGTACAGAATTTCCCTTTAAAAAGACGACCATGCTGATGCCGTATTCACAGATATCATTCCCTCTAACAATGGGTTAAATAAATTCTCCTGGTCAGAAGACGAGGACGTTCATCATGACCATTTACCCAGATGCCCCCACAGACAGTAGAAGAATACCTCTTTACCGATTTCAGCATCTCAGTATATACAGCTACCGTATATTAAACTCTTTTGTACTTTCGTTCTGCGTTTTTCTCCTTTTTTTTTGCCTTATTCAGTTTTCGCTTTTAAAATCTCTAGTTTACGACCTCGTTTGTAACCCGTTGTGACCGCCCCGTGATGGCCGTCGTTTATCTGTCACCTTTTTACTAAAAGGACGTCTGTGGTCTATGTGATAATTCTTCTGTAGGATGACAGAATGAGGACAATGCTGGGAGCGTTTATACGGTGACTTAAGTAAATTTCGCGTTAATGATGTACCGACTATTCTGGATTCGAGATGCTAACAATGTTAACAATCTTCGTACTACGAAGTTTAAATTAATGATTTTATTTTTCTGTATACTGTATACTTGAGGATGATAAATGATAATTCTGCTTTCGAAGCAATATATATATTAGATTTTGGACATTTTATAATGATTATTATTGTTTATAATCGTTATAATATAGACACCTGGTTTTTAAGACCCTAAAATAGGTACCTACACATTTCAGATTTAAACTTGAACACTTGAAGCGAAAAAAAAAATCTTTAACCCCTTTTCGAGTGGTGTATCTTCATTCTTCTTACGCGTGTTAGTTGTTATAAGAATCTAACACGGCGTAAAGTTTATTGAGGGACTTATACACGCTTGAAGAATATTTATTTGCTGCAACGCCCTTGAATAAACCCTTCTTTTCGCCCTTTTTAAAAGGAATTTAGAACTAGGGACTTAGGAGGTATAAAATGTGTTAGAATAAAGTACTTGTTTATTGTTTGCAAACTTTTTTTTAGATCATTCGATAAATCGCAGTTTTTCTATCATTTCTACTGTTAATTATTACTCCTTTCTAAGTATTTATTGTTGCCACATAACAATGCTTGAAACCCTTATTTCAAAAAGAAAGATACGAAATTCTGGACAGACCCCTAACCCAAATTTGCAAAATCTTTCGTAACTAACTTCATTCTATGACAGCTATGATTGACAAACCTATATAAGAGACCGATAACCCTTTTACAATGCAAAAAATAAGCAGGACTATAGCACATTCTCAATCAATATCTTATATGTGGCATTAAGCAAAGTAATTTTTTTATAATTTGCTCATCATTAACGATATTATTCTATAATATTTGCTGCTTTATTCATCTTATACCTTACTTCAAAATAAGAGAAATAAAACAAGCTAAAATTCTGAACAGACCCAAATGACGGTTATTTCTTATTCGCTGGAAAAATACATTTGATTTTTTTTTAACAAATAAATTAAGTCACGTGCGATAGGGTGGTACAATCATTAATTTTTAATATTTTAATTGATGAATGCTCTTGCATTCAAACTACAGCAAAAAAGAAGGGATGCAAAGAAATAAATAGAAAAATTTCACGCTGTACGCCATCTATCAGCAGTATGCTCAATTAATATTCAACTACAGAACCTAATTCTATAGTTTAGGTGTATAGCTTGAATAAAAATAATTTTTCTAATGATTTTTCAAATAATTTTGATGTATAAACGAACAAAAATGAGTTTATGTTTAAGGTAAATGCACTAAATTAAATTATTATTATATTTATAGGTTTATAAATATAGTACAGTTCAGAAGAAAATTTTTGAAATGTCCTTACAAGTTACGAAAAACGTATGAATTTTTATACATAAAAGAATGTTTTCATTCATGTTTTATCACAAATATAAATAATATAATAAATAAATAAATATTTTTACAAATTTTTAAATTTTATTACAAAATGCGCCATCTTGTTGTAAATAGCTGAATCAATTCTTAATAATAATATTACAGTTTCCTTTTTTCTAGAGAAGTCATAATTATAATAATTTTATTTAAATAATATTAATATAATTTAATTATAAAATATTAATCAATATTTATTATTAAACATTTTAATTAATTTTATCTTTCGTAACTAACTTCATTCTAATAATAGTATTGACATTTCGGTGGTAATCATGGCGGTCCTTTTTTGGTGAGTCGTAATTATCAGTTCACGGCATTAAAATCCTATAGATTGTCGCACCACGCCATCCGAGGCTGTACAAGACGTGCTATTTTTGAATAGTAACGATAACTAAATTATCCCACGTAAATGTTATCGGGTAAATTCAATGAAAGAAGCCTCACCCCCTGTCTCAGCTATGGCTACCCCGACGAACAGCAGTGGGAACCTAGTCGACGAATTCGAAGAAGCATTTCAGGTACTCTATCTCCCGCTAGATTACAAAGAAAGGTAATACTGATAAAAGAATTCTAATTCCAGCACTGTTTAAATGTATTAACTAAGGAAGAGGTAGTTCCGAGCACTGATAAGGATGAGATACGAGTGGAGGTCGAACAGACTACTTTACGTTTCATCGATTTGGCACGTCAAATGGAGGCGTTCTTCCTACAGAAACGCTTCTTACTCTCCGTATTAAAGCCAGAGATGATTGTTAAAGAGGATATCAGCGAATTAAAATTGGAATTATCGAGGAAAGACGATATATTAAAGAGGCATTACGAGAAGATCGCAATCTGGCAGAATCTCTTAGCCGACTTGCAGAGTTACTCGAAAAGTCCGGCTCAGGGATCTTCCACTCCGAGTATAATGAATAACGGTGGTTCGGTTCCGCAATCGCCGATCAGTAATATCCCAGGGAATCAGACGCCGAATTCGATGGTCGGGATGCAGAACGCGATGCAACAACAAATACAACAGCAACAGCAATTGCAACAAATGCAACAGCAACAGATGCAACAATTACAACAACAGCAACAAATGCAGCAGCTTCAGCAGATGCAGGTAGATCGACGTTGAAACACACGTAAAAAAAATATTTAAATGTGAGGGAATAATATTTACCGTGTTAGTATACTTACTCGTAATGTGTATTGATTTTTTCCGTTTTTTTTCTCTTTAATTGATTAATCGATTAATTTGCCGTGTATCTCAGGGTTTCAATGCAATATTTTTAAGCTCGTCGGGATTTTAATAACGATGACTTTTGTGATATGACCGAACAATAAGGGAAATTAGAAGAATTTTTGTTTTCGTTCGTCGATTTATAATTGGGAGTTTACGCAGCGGCTTATAACAGAGTCAGAATTGATCGTAACTAATCGCAGTAACTAATTTTTTTTTTTCTAATTTCCCTTCCGCAACTAAATATACGTTTCAGATTTTTACAAGATAAAACGATGGTATACATTGAAGTACGTTTAATAATTTTGCTCAAATGTGCCTTGTAAAAGAATAAAATACTATTTATATTAGTGTATTGGATGTCTAAATGTGCTAAAAAAAAAAAAAGAGTTAATGGGAATCCCCAAACTTTATTAAAACAAAAATATTTTAAAAAAATTACAGAAAATTAATTTATTTTTGATGTGTAAATTTAAATTTCCCCCCTAACATTTTAAAGGTAATTTGATTTTCTCTATAAAAAGTTTGGCGATTTCTTCATTACAAATTATAGATAACTTATATAAAAGAAAATTTAACTAAAAAAAAAATTAAAATAAATTAACAGATTTGTATATTTATTAGAAATAATTATAATAAATGTTTTTTTCGTAATCTATGAGTTTTTCTTTATTAAAAATAATATAAAAAATATATATAAGTAGTACATAGTAGATAAAAAAAAAATCCTTTTAAATTTCATTAATTATATTAATTATAGGTGCCCCCTGGAATGGGCGGTGCTGTCGCTTCCGGTATGGTATCGCCACAACAGGCAATGTTCATGCAACAAGGTTTAGGCGGTCCTAGAGGGCCCTTCTCGCAACAAGGTCCAGGGGGTGTCCTTCAAGGTCCTTTGGCATATCTCGAGAAAACAACAAGCAATATAGGTATTATTTTTGTTTTTTTTTTTAATTAAAAAAAATTATTTCTTATAAATTTTATAGGCATGACAGATGGGCGAAGGTGACGAGGACGCGGGAGGGGGCGTGGAAGAGGAAGGGGTAGAGGTAGAGGTCGTGGCCGTGGTGCCCTGCCTGATTATGTGTCCCCCTAGCTCTCCTCCCGCAGCCCAATTTACACTCGGATACTTGCACCTCGGCTATCTGTAGTTTTCGATGTCCAATACAACAGGAGAATTAATTGGGAAATTAAAATCAGTAAAATTCCAAAAACCAAATTTTTTCCAACCGTTATACTAAAAACGGAATTTTTATCTAAATGTATAAAGAGAAAAGCAAATTTACACACGCTATACCGTTCTCTCTCTCGATTTAAGGAGAGCCGATTTAATAAAATTGAAATTAGATGGATTTTTTTTTGTCTGGAAAGTAATTTTTGATGAGTGTCGGTTTGCTTTTTTTTACGTAGGAGAGGATTCAGGGTAATAAGAGACAAAATTTATTATTTAAAACTGTTAGTTTGAATCCTATAAAAGTTTTAAATTCTGTTAACACCTATCAGATTGATCGGTGTCTGCAAGAATGGTAGTCAAAACCTCACAAGATTCATTATGTTGCATTGAATATCAAATTGATTTAAATCGTTAAGTTTAGAAGCACTTGAATATCGTTTATTGGTGTAATAGATATACAGGGTGTCGCAAAAAAGATATTTTTAATCTAAACTGACATTTTTTTCCAAGAATATTAGTTTTTATTTCATTTTTATTTTAGAAAAACGTCCATTTCATTAGACACATTTATAGGACAAATATCTTACATTTAGGCACATCTTGATGTCTTGATTCAGGTTTGCATGTCTTCATTACAGGTTGAACATTCATACGTTATTCTATGTTGCTCTCGTGTGCTTGTTGTTCCATATATTTTAATTTGTCTCTAACGATCTTTGATCAGTACATTTTCTATCATAAAAATATTTATTTGCTCTTCTTCTTTTTTCGATTGATTCAGGAACATCTTTGACAATTTCTTGCTTTAAATTACTATGTACAGGGTGGCCAATTAAGAATGTCGCTCGGCCATATCCCAGGAACGGTTTACAGTACAACTTTGGGAAAAAAATATTACTGACTAAAATGACCCCGGGAAACATCTAGAAATTATTTAGAAAAGCGTAGGATGACCGCTAGAGGGCGTAACTGATCACCAAAAATTTTAATTCTTATTTTACGCAAAATTTACCAACTTAAGGTCTATAATAAATATGAAAATCTGAATCTACTGAAAATTTTGCATATTTCACGTCGGACAACTTTTTTGTATTTTGCCAAATAAGGGGTGGAGAGGAGGGGAAACTTTGTTTTGAAAGAACGATTATAACTCCGGTTCCGCTTGACCAAATTTTGCAAACTTAGTCTCGTTGAAAACAGCATTAATCCTTCAATCTAATGCTTACAAATTGGAACCAATCTAATAAGTGACGTGCATGCTAGAGGGCGCTGTTTAAATTTTTTCGGGAATTTTATATTTTCTCGAAAATATTAAATGGAAACATACATTTTGACAACAAATTAAAAAAGTAGGTCAAATTACCAACAAATCAGCGAAAACCGGATCTCCCTATCTTTTACCAATCCGAAGATATCTTCAGAAACGTGTGGATGGTAAAAATTTTAAATTTAAATTATTCTGCTTTCTGTCAACGGAATTTGGTCTTATTAGAAAGAATTTTCATTGGCCTATGTTTTGTGCTTGAAACTGTTTAATATTGTTTCGTCCATTACCGCTAGGGGGCGTTAAGGAAATATGTAAATTTTATGATTTTTGAAAAGAACAGTGCGTGGAAAGTTATATTTATGCTCATACTATAAAATAATGAATCGAAAGCTTAAGATTTTAGTGAAAAGCACAACAGTATAATTCAAATAATTCGAACGCGATATTTCCTATTCTCACAACCAAGTTGTTACGAGCAGTAGATCGCGTTGCAAAAATAAGATATTTTTTCGCCCCCACAAATAAAATCTAAACAAGTCAAATTTGGGGTCCTGGGTGGCCATGGAAATAGACTGGCGTGTTACATCCTCCAATCAGGGGCCAGAAAATTTCGAATATTTACGGAGAAATGCACAGCACACTCATCATATAAAAAAAAAACATAATGTTGCGAATCGCTAGCGACATGTCTTCTATTCTGTTCTCTTTAACGTCCTTTGGCGGCGACAGAAATAAAGATAATATTAAAGAATTTAAATCACTAGCAGTAGGTTTAGGCAAATCCATGATAGTCCGTTTTTTTTGGCCGCCAAGCATTCCACGCACTGTTTTTTCTTTAATCATAAAATTTATGTATTTAAATTCCTTTATCGCCCTCTAGCGGCGACGGACAAGATAAAATTAAACAGCTTCAATCACTACACATCACTTTTTTACCATAGATACGTTTCTGAAGATATCTTCGGATTGGTAAAAGATAGCGATATCCGGTTTACGCTGATTTGTTGGTAATTTAGCCAAATTTTTTAATGTCTTGTCAAAAATATATGTTTCTATTTAATATTTTCGAGAAAAAACAAAATTCCCGGAAAAAATTAAACAGCGCTCTCTAGCATGCACGTAACATATTAGATAGAATTAAAATTTTTGGTGATCAGTTACGCCCTCTAGCGGTCATCCTACGCTTTGCTAAATAATTTCCAAATGTTTCTCGGCGTCACTTTAGTCAGTAATATTTTTTTCCCAAAGCTGTACTATAAACCGTTCCGGAGATATGGCCGGGCGACATTCTTAGTTGACCACCCGGTACAGTCGGTATTCCTGTTCTTGTTCAACGACAAAAAAATCTTTGAGCTGGACTAAAATCCATTTTGTTTGTTGCCTCCGCTTTAGCATTACCTTGTTGGTGATGTGATGAAGATGATGAGTGTTTAAATCCTCGCTCTTTTGCAAAGATTTTCATCTCTATTCACTATGTTTATCCCATTGTCAAAATTTAATTTACAGGCTTCTATAACACTTTTAGGTGTTGTTTTAACACAGACTTCTAAATATTTTTGCTTGCCGCCAGGTCCAAGTGTTTGTTCAGAATTTTTATAGTTTTAATCGAAAGTTAACATCTTTTGCACTTTATCAGATTACTATAAACTTTAAGAACATTTACAAACGAGATGATAGAAAATCATTAGTGATAAATCGTTTTTTTTTTTTTTGTACTAAGTCTCTTATAACCCCGGTTTCCTCTAAACATATTTTTCTCTTTCGAAAAAAAAAATCACCTCAACTTTTCACAATCATATTGCATTTATTTCAAACAGTATTAATTAAGAAGAAATTATTTAAATTTATTTCGAATTAAACTTATCACATTACCAATTTACAAAAGCAAAAAAAGAGGAGATAAAAGAGTGCTTGGTGATATTCTAATAAAAATAAAATAAAATTGAATCTCCTAAAATTTAAAAATCGTTTTATTTAATTTATCGTTATCTCTTCTTAAAATTGTGAAAAAATAAAGCACTTATTATCACGAATTTATCTTATAATTGAAGCGTATAGATGCAAGAGCAAACATGTGACACATACCTATCTAACCTTTTAAGTCTCAATGGTCCTTCTTGTCTCCTTCTAGGACTAAACCAAAGGTTCCTAAGCCCTTTTGTCGTCCTGGACGCCCGAATGGGCTGATGTGTTAGTTTTCAGAGTCTCTCTATCCTATTGGAATGTAGATTATATATATGATAATTATGTTCTTTAGGGTCCTAGTTCGTCGTCTATCGCCAAGGCTCTTCGGATATTTACCATGGGAGGAGGTCGATCCGGATCGAGATGTGCCAATCTACTTATTAGAGGATTTCCTGATCGTTCAATTCGTTCCCGAGTGCCTCTTACAAGATCGATGATAAATTGCTTTAGTGTAGGGACTCTCATAGCTGTTGGTTCCTGATGAACCATGGAGCACCGGTGATTAGTCTCAGGATCCTGTTTTGAAGTACCTCCAGCTTTTTGTAATGGGTTCTCGCCAGACTCGACCACACCAGGGCACCATAGGTGATGACTGGGCGCAGAAACGTATAATAAATAGATATTTTGATCCTTAGCGAAAGAGAGCTTTTTGAACAAAGAAAAGGATAGAGGTAGGATCTTGCCGCGTAAAATTTTTCAATGGATTTTTTCACATGAGATTGCATAGTCAGTCGGGAATCCAATCTGATACCCAAATAAACTACGGAAGGGCTCCAAGGGAGCCTAAAGTCGTTAATAAAAATGTGCTCTGGTGGAGGGCGCAGTCTTTTCGTGAAGCGGACTGCTACAGATTTCGACTCGTTTATCTTTAGCTTCCACTTGGATGCCCAAGCCAGGATGTCATCTAATGAGTGCTGAAGCATATGACATGCTATATTGCAGTATCGTCTGCATATATTGCTAGCTCAACACCTTCCGTTTTTGGGAGATCAGCCATGAAAATTAAAAACAGACTAGGGGCAAGGAGAGAACCCTGTGGTACGCCAGAAGCTATTGGCTTTCTCGTTGATAGACTCCGTCCACTACGCGCAGAGAATGTGCGTTCAAGAACATACGAGTGGACCAAACTCGGATTAATACCATTAGACACCATTTTGAAGACTAAACCCTCATGCCAACCTTTTAAGTGAACCGGGAACTTTCATCCTTCACTAATCCCGGAATTTATTGTCCGGGATTAGTGAAGGATATATGGATATATTTACCACACATGCTATACGAGCATTATCTCATTCGCGCACGCACCAATACAGTTAATCTATGATTGAAAACAAGACCACGAATCACGTGACTAAAGAAAAGGCAACCTGTTTCGTCTATTTTTGCATTTAATATTAAATGTTAGTTTTTACATCTACACGCTTCAATTACAAAAATATTAAATTAAAAATCTTTAACAAGCTTAAGCACCCTCAGCTGCGGATATTTTTAATTTAATATTTAAACTTAAAAAAAAAACACTTTATGTAAACTAATATTAAAAAAAAAACATATTCCATTTGTATCGATTTATTTTATATATTGTATTCTTTTTAAATGTGTAACGTTACCGAATTTCAAAATTGTGATATCTGAAGAAAAATTAAAGGAATAAAATTTAAAAAAATAGAAATTTATTAAACTCATATTAATCGTTTTATTTATTATATATTACATTACACATTTACACTTAAGATAAACATTGCCCCCTTACAAACTCAATCAACGTCCTCGTAGGTCGTCCCTGCATCCCTTCAGATAAATATTTAGCACTCTTTCCAGGTCCCATAACGCTAGCCATATCTAAATGCAACCAATCGACTTTCTCCGGTACGAACTCCCGAAGGAAAGCGGCAGCTTTGCAAGAACCACCCCCTTTTCCTTTCCCCACGTTATGCACGTCATAGAAAGGATATTCCGTTACTAATTCGGAATATCGTTTCCACAAGGGGAATTTCCACATCCTATCGCCAGTTCTAGCCCCGGCCTGCTCTAATTTCCCGTATAACTCGTTAGAATTAGTAAAAACTCCAGTGGCGGCGTCGCCTAGAGCTACAGTCATCGCTCCCGTTAAAGTTGCGATATCCAACACCCAAGCGGGATCGAATTCTTTGCTGTAACATAAAGCGTCAGCTAAAATTAAACGACCTTCAGCATCTGTGTTATCGACACATATCGATTTCCCATTCATCGCTTTGATTACATCTCCTGGTTTAACCGCGTTACCCGAAGGAAGATTTTCCACTAACGGGATTAAAGCTACGACGTTAACTTTCGCTTTTAACGAAGCTAAACCGAATATGGTACCAACGACGGCAGCGCCGCCACCCATATCGGCTCTCATATCAGCCATATTCGCCGAAGGCTTTATACTAATCCCACCCGCATCGAAGGTGACACCTTTCCCGATTAAAACAAAAGTGTTATCACCCCCACCCTTATAATGAACCTCCAAGAATACAGGAGGCTCAACACTACCTTTAGCCACCGATAAAAAGCCCCCCATCTTCTTATTTTCCGCCCACGATTTATCGCGAGGGCATATCTCGCAGCCTAATGGTTTTAAAATTTCTCCGGCTTTGCTCGCGAATATAGTAGGCGTCATTAGATTCGCCGGCGTTTCCGCTAAAGTCCTGGCTAAATTCTGAGCATTAGCTTTCGTGAGACCTTCCTCCCATTGGGCGCATTCGTTCCGTTGCGGATCGATTAAATCTAAGGTCGATTCTTCTTTCTTCTTCGATTTGAGATCTTGGTACCGCCACGACGCTAAAGTGGCGCCCTCTGCGGCGGATTCCGCATCGCCGAAGCTTTCGATCACGATGTTTTTAACGCCTAAGTTGTGTAAGGCGTTATAACCAGCTGAAACGTTAAAAATTTCAATTCATATAAGAATAAATAATATTGTTATATTTATGAGGCGAAAACGCATCACCCTGTATATAATAATTAAAGTATTACTTTTATCATCAATCCTAAAAAACAATTTTTGTTTTCGAAGAAAAAAATAAAACGAAACAACCTAAATTTTCAACAATATACAGGGTGTTGTGTCTATTTTTAGATTTTCAATTCAAAATTTCAAAATGGGAGATTCTACCTAACACAGAGACGTCAAAATAATGCCATTTTTTCAGTTATTTCAAGTCCGCGACGTCGCTAGTTCATTAACTGACGTATCCACGTCATTTATACGTCTTACTTCAAATTTTGCCGCAGCTGGTGTGCAAATTTCACAAGTAAACCGAAATTTTGCTATTTTAGCTTTAGCAAACGCAATAATATATAAATTGAGACATTAATCGTCAATCTCTTCAACTATTAATGACAAAATTAAGCTAAATTTAAACACTTATGTAGCTCCACCTGTATTTTTACAGTTGTAACATGTAATTTCAGATCTTACCCTGACATTAAACAATTTATTAAGTAAAAATTTTTGTACAGAAAATTAGATTTAACGTTTAAACATAACCTAGATTTGACGTAAGTAACGTAAACGTGACGTCATGCAGCCGTGGATAATTAATAATGACAAAATTAAGCTTAATGTTAATATTAACGGAATTCCAGTCTTTTTTTTCTGCAATTCTACGTAGATTTGACGTCTAAACATGACGTCATTGAGCTATGGACGTAATAGCATCATTAATCACTGTTTTCAGACATCATTAATGATGACAAAATTAAGCTTAATATCAATGTTAAAGGACTTCCATTTTTTTTGCAGTTCTAGGTATGTACATTTGACGTCTAAACATGACGTCACTGGGCTATGGTCATAAAAGCGTCATTAATTACTGTTATTTTTTACTCAGACGTCATTAATAATCAATATAGTGACAAAATTAAGCCCAATTTCAATATCGATAGACTTCCACCTCCTTTTTATCATTCTTAGATGCAATTTTAGGTCCTAGTCGAAATTAAACTGAAAAAATTAAAAAAAAACTGCCGTTTTTGTGCGGAAAATTTGAATAAACCCGACATGCATGGTAAATTTGACGTTTAAACATGACGCCTTGAGATTGTGGACAATATTATTAAAACAAAACGTAAAATTGACGTAGATTTGACGTACTTATGTAGATCCACGTCATTGAGTTTGTGGACATAATAGCATCATTAATCATTGCTTTTAAACGTCACTATATTATGATTTTGAACGTAACGACGTAACAAAAAAATGAACGTTATTATGACGTCACTGTGCTAACTGGGATCTATTTATAATAGGGGTTGTAGGAAAATAGTAGACGCGGTTACTCCATAGCGTTCTAGACTATAAAATAACGTCATTATGACGTTAAGATTAATATTAAATTGTTTGCGGGGTATGGGGAGGGGGGTAAATCGCTGGAGACGACAAATATGATGATGAAAATAAAATTGAACTTTTTGGATAGGAGTGAAGAGTGAAGTCGTATAAAATAATGTTAAAATATCGTAATAGGTACCTGCGGCAGCTATCCGAACGGCCTCCTTATCTTGATCCACCACTTCGATCTCATCGAAACCCCTACACGATTTGCCTAAACCGACTACAGCGACGCATTCATATTCCGGATCTAATCCCCAGAAGGTGAGACATTTACCTTCCTTAATCTGATTCCCAGCTCTATAAAGAAAAAAACAAAAGAAAGAACAAAAACAACAACAAGAGAAACAAAATAAAAGACGAGATAATTCTTCCGACATTTTATTTGAAATTTATCATTATTGCCAATGGTTGGTTGCAACATACAATATCATATTAAACATATATAATATATATATTTTTTGTAACAGATAAAACGGACAATTAATACGAATTCCAAGCAACGTGTTAATATAACAATTTTATATTTAAAAAAAACAATCAACGCAATATAAAATTATGGAAATTGAATCTTCTTCATTTTGTAATTATTATTTTTTTTAATGGATTTGGTGAGGGGGAAGGGGGGTATCATTATTATTATATTATACACATATATTATTTTTGTTTGGTTAATTCATCTAAATTCTATTCACACCTATATACAATTAATACACAGTAATTTTTTCTTCTGTTTAATTATATTTTATATAATTATTAAAATTAATTTTATTTTTATCATATCCACCGAAAAAATACATCTCCAAAAATTTTTCATAAGCATTTTTTTCTTCGTTTCTAAGTAGTTATATACAAATCACATAGGTTTATTTTTCCATTAAAACAAACATTTTTCTGCCAATTTCATTTTTGTAAACAGGGGATGGCTATTACACGAAGATATCTTTTTTTTTTGATTAATTTTTTTTTAAACCGTTTGTACTATTTTATTTTGACATTTCTCCCCAAAATATTCACGTTTAAATATCTTCACGTAATAATAATATATTAAAGCATTTTTTTTTTGTCCTACATAAAAGGGGGTAAAATGGATACTCTAATAAATCACCTAATTTTATTTTTTTTAATAATTATTATTAGACACATATTGGCACATATATTGCTATTATATTATAGATTAAAATTATTTTAATTTTCTTGTTCCTTTTTATTCAACTATTTATAGAATAATTGTGAGCAATAAATCACTGTATAGGATAAACGATACACCCGATCACATTTATAATAATAATCCTATTTATTATTTTCAACATTACGAACATTGAGACTAAATTTATTAATTTTTTTTTAATTATTATTATTATATCAATTTTTTTACGTGTGTGTGTGTGTGTGTCATTTGGGACCGTTTCTTTTTTTTGTTAAACTATTATTATCATCGATAATTACAATTAATGTTATATACTATTATAATAATATGTTGTGCGCTTGTTTTGAACGAATTTACAAAATTCTGTATATACAGGGTGACACGTTTTAACTTTAACCTCTTTACAATTCCCCCCAATTATATACATTTAATAAAACAATAGGATACTTTGTCTAAATAGAGTAAGTTCCCAAAATGACTGCCTATTAGAAACAATTGCTGGACAACTAAGATGGACTTAATAGAAATTCTGATCATTTAACTCCTAATAATTTTGTTCAAAAATCAAGGCATTCTAGACGCTGAATCTGAGTCTAATAGAGTGTTTGAATCATCCATAACATGTCCTCCTGTATGATGTACCATCACGGACTTTAATAATGTCCGTAGCGGTACATGTAATGTCTGTTTGGAAATTAATGCCCCCCCTACGGCTGATGAATATTAATCTTGTAATAACGTTTTAAAACAAATGACAATTAAACTTAATTAATAAACGATTAAACGAGCGTTATTTTGCATTAGAAGTTATAACATGTTTTACAACGCGGGGGGTGGCATTACTTTCAAAACAGGTTGTACAGTCGAAAGCAAAAAAAAGTTGTTAAATGTTTGTTTTTTTTCCCCTTTTTGTTGTTGTTAATTGTCAAATGTCACTTCGAATTTACAAACTAGAAAGATGACGTAAAATAACACAAACAAAACTCCAATTGCTTTTTCACTCTTAGCGATAATTCTAAAATTTCCAAATCGGAATTTGAAAATACAAAAAAGCGGTGCCCTACCCCTTCCCTCCCGCCCCCTCCACTCCCCTTCCCCCAAACGAAACGATTAAAATAAACATGATGTTAGGGGGCTGGTTAAATTTGACAGCTGCGAAGCTGGCTAATTCGAGAAAAAAAAAATTAATTTAAAGTGACGTTAGACGCCGTCTTCATCGAAGAGTTCTAAGAGAGTTCTTAAGAAACGTGATTCCAATTAAATCAGCTTAACAAAAACACCTGTTTAGATATAAGGTTCGAGTTTGGCTAAATAGAAACTGAACACCCGGTATATATAAAAATCCAAAGCCTTGGAATGGTGCCTTCAGCAGTTACCGACTGACAAAATGCTACCAATCTAATAAACTCAATAAATTATACAAAGTTTTAAATAATATTGACATTGACACTAATGACATTTCTACTTGAACTGCCAAGTTTACACAGCACAAAATTTTTTTATCGGCCTATTTTTTTGTTTGCTTTTAACTGTAGATTTTGAAATGTTTTTCCTCGAAAAATAACAGCAAACGAAGTGAAGAAGGCTCGCATAAAAAGAAAGTCGAAAATTTTGCGACCAACCCCCCTATTAAGGGAGTTTTAGAAGAGGAAAACAAACGACAACGAAGACAGCTCGAGTGAAGCTTCTGATCGTTTATCTGCTAAGCAATAAAACCAGTTATTCAATCAACCTGGACCTAACGAAGTAGGCCATTGTTGACAGTATCAGTATCTGTCATTTTTGACGATTTTAAAATGACATTGACAGTTCTAAATAAAACCCGGTTTAGACAGTACATTTTTTGTCGACCTATTTTTTTTTGTTTGCTTTCAACTGTAGATTTTGAAATGTTAAAGCTTCCTCGAAAAACAGCAGCAAGCGAAGCGAAGAGGGGTTCGCGTAAAAATAAAGTTGAAAATTTTGCAACCAACCCCCTCCCCTTCCCTCTATTAAGGAAGTTTTAGTAGAGGATAACAAGCGACAACCAAGACAAGCTTCAATGATTCAGTTGTTCAATCGACCTGGACCTAACGAAGTAGGCCATTGTTGACAGTTTTTAAAATGATTGTGCGGCTTCAACATTACCTTGTCAATATTTTGTAATCTTACAATAAATTAAGACGAAATTTTAAATAATAACGACGTTGACAGTTTTGTCCCTCCATATAAAATTATAATACCGTGTCACCCTGTATACATACATACCTTTCCTGTTAGAACTCGGAAATAGAAATCTTCATTTCAAAAATTTAAAAACAACCTCCCGAATTATATTTAAAGATCGTACCCACATACAATTAATAACATCAAGATTAATCAATTTAGTTGACTAAAACGTCAAAAATTTGTTTAAAAATTATTCGCAGAAGAAACAAACAATTATTTAATAAAAATAAACATCAATTATCATTTAATCTTAAGGATGATATTCTTCAATATATCCTTGGACCGATGCACTAGTAAACACTGAATTAATGCGATTAAAATTATTGAAGAAGATCACCCCCACTAAAGTCGAATATTCCTAAATTAACATCAATTATATAACTTTGTTTTACACAGAGACATACAATTACTCATGATTGTCCGAATATGTTTTTTTAAATTTTATTTTATAACAGGAAGATACCGCAATTAATTATTGTTATTAAGATAAGATAATCATCATCTTGTTTGCTAAATTAAAAATACTTGTCGGCGTAGAATTAATTAATTTGAAAAGTAAATATTTTTTATTGATAAGAATCGAATTTAATAACTGATGTAACTTAAAATTAATAATAAATAAAATAACAATAATTAATCAGGTTTCCCTCCTGGCGAAATCTCGAATTAAACCAATTCTAAAACGTTAATGATTCCTTGACTATTAGCTGCTACGACCACGTTCGAATTTTGCTTCCAACAAACAGCGGATACGAACTCATTAGGGTCCTCTTCCCTCCTTTCCTGTTCGAGAATCCCTCGGACAGAATCGAATTTATGACTAAACAATTTCTTAGTTAACCCCTTATAATAAACGAAGAGGGCGTTATTTTCCGAACCGCAAGCGATGTAATCGCCATCCGTTGCTAACCCGACGAAATTCTTCTCGTTGATGTGTCCGAGGAACGACCTCAGACAGTAAGGTTTGTTAATATTCCACATCTTCAATTGGGAATCGGTCGAAGCGGATACAATCTCCTCGTTATTTAAGAATTTCACGTAACTAACAGCTTTTTTGTGGCCTTTAAACACGGATAAAGCCTCTTTCATATTCCGCAAATCATAATAATGGACCCAATGATCCGCACTGCCGAACGCCAGATGGTAAGAGCTACGTGGGTTGAATTTAACGCAGCAAACGTTAGCTTTAGCTTCTAAAGTCGCAATAGAATTCTCAACCGATAATGAATACAATTTAACTCGAGCATCATCCGAACCAGAAGCTATCAATCTTGTGTCGACATCGTTAAAATCAACGCTCCAACAGCGTTTCTCATGTTCGTGAAAAGTTTTCGTCCTCTGTCCTGTAGAGGCGTCCCATATTGTGACCGTTCCTTCATAATCGCTGGAAGCCAACATCCCTTTATGGTAACTATTCCAGCTTACGCATGATATCTTTGAATTGGATGTCATCTCTATACACGGATAGTGGATATCGACAGGATCTCGAATCACACAACCATAATCGAAGACTTTAATCCTCCTTGTAACACCGGCGATAGCGAAAAACTCGTTATCTTTATCGAATTCTATACTGGAGACGATTGTTGAGTTATTAAAGAGGTCGTTGGAATAATTTAAAGTGGCTAACGGTCTTAAAGCGTTATATCTAGAGAATTTAACAAGATTCTCTCGGAATTCATCCAAACCCGAAGTGGATTCGATATCGGTTTTATTCAGCTTATCAATACCGAATAAATCTGGCGAACGAGTCGTAAAATAACATTGAACGAAGTCATCGAAATGAGCATGCATCCTCCGACGTCTAGCTGCAAGCGAAGTGAACCCTTCCGATTTAGGTGTTTCCTGCGTACTCCCAGCCTCCTCTTTAGTCTTATTAACAGCAGATCCAATATTATCGATAATACTAATCATCTCTTTTTTCATAGCGGACACCGTAGCATCACCTTCCGAAGCAGAAACAGCCCGTTCGACATCCTCCAACGTAGGACATTTACTGTGGACCTCCTTTAATTTATTCTCGACTTCTTGTATATCGAACTCGATTAAAGATAATTCCTTAACTAATCGACTCTCTTGCTCCTTCTTCTGATGAAGTAAATGCGTTAAAAACTCCAATAAAAGCTTATTTTGAGCTGCGCAAGATTCCGCTTCAAGTAATTGTTTACGTTGTGTTAATATCTCTAACATTACGTTAACATCGGGTAATGTTAAATTTTGAGATTCGGAAGCGATGAAATCCTTTAAACCATCGGCTGCACCTGAAAATTCCGACGAACTATCTCTAGTCAAACCGAACGCTTCCAAACCGTTCATCCTCAATTTATGCTTCTTAATCAGGTTACTTAATAGGAAATTCGGGAAAATCTCATTAGTCGTAATGCTAGCGTTACATTTCGGGCACCGCTTCGCTGTCTCGATCGATTTGGTTATACATCCGTAACAGAATGTGTGTCCGCATTTCGTGATATATGCTTCCTCGATTAAATTAAAACATATCGGGCATAAATAATCCAAACTGTTATCGTCGTAAGTGATATTCGTACCAGATCGCTGCCTTTTCGGTGTTCTTATCGAGGAGCGGTTAGTCGGTACATTCGAGCCGCTGTGCGAGGAAGCGGAACTGCTTCGACCGTCACGATTCGTAGCCATTATCGATTAAGTAACAGGCGAGTAAAATTTATACGTAGTTCAGCACGAACCTGAAACAATTAAGTAGTCAGTGTAAATATGCGATATATATATAACGACACCTATTAATTACGATATATATAAACATGTAAAATTAACGATACGAACGGACACCAACATTCACCAGGAATAACACATTTCTACTCTACTACTTTCTATGCTTCAGGTTCGTGGGAAACAAATACGAAGTAATAAATGCAAGACTTACAATTTAATATGTTCCAATAGCTTCCCGTTCGAGATCTTATTATAAGTTTCTGCGGATCGTGTTAGGTCCACCGTTGTTTTATCCTCCTCGCTATACACACCCACGACCAATCCTTTCTATAACCCAAGATTGTATTAGATATATAATAGTTTAAATTTTCAAAATTTACCTTCACTTTAAGAGAACTTGCGCAGCGTAAACCGATTTTCGGGACAACTCTACTTAACCTAAATAAGCTTCCAGTTCTTAGAATAACAGCCATAATCAGAAAAGGGAATCCTTCAGTTTTCGTATCGCCGGAATATAATCGAGATTCATAGATCCAGAAATCCGAAAACTTAATACAGTAGAGAAAACGAAAAATTGCAAGCTACACCTGACACAGTTTCATCAATCCCGGAACTAGGAGAAAATCTATGAAAACCTGAAAATTATCCTTCGAATCCTTCGAAATTAATGTAGACTTACAGATTAAAAGGAGTACCATTAAATTCCGTACATTTTTTCTGAGTTTAAATTAAAAAAATAAGTAACATCGAATAGATTAGTTGTGAGAGAAGTTAGTCGCTTATCGTTGGTTAATTTTGACAGATTGAAGGTATCGATGTGAAGTTGGCTAGTGTAATTCGAAAAAATTTTAAATATTTAAATTTGAAAATTTTTCTGCAATGATTGTTGATTGTAACGCAATTGCATCGCTCGATTTATTAGGATTATAAATCGCTAATCAATCTAATAAATTGCGACAGATTTAATCAAATCGTAACTACATTTATTTTTTTAATTCAATCTGTTTGTTTTGTAATAATTAAAACCAGTTATTACAGAGCAATTCAAGGTTTTATATCGTTTATCTCAGCTATTTTAATTTTAAATATGAATAAAACATGAAAGAATGCAAATAAATTTCAAGATAATATGTATGTATTACATAAAAAATGTACATAAAAATATGGTAAATAAATAAGGTTTACGACCTTTATAACTTTGCTAATAAAAAACGTAAATAATTCGCTGTAATAAAATACGTCAGAAAATTAAGATTAAAACGGTTAATCCCTGTATTTCAAGGGATTATTTTTTAAAATAACATTTTGATATCAATAACAAATAATATCAGAATTTTCTTGAATAAAACGCAATTTAAATCATAAGAAATAAATCTGCCTCCTTCTTATTAGTTACTATTATTATTATTATTGTTAGATAAATAAGTATGTAACGTAACATTTCGATGCAGATAACACTTTAAGCTATCAATTAAGTAAACTAATTTGAGCGTGTTGTCATCTTAAGCGTTATACAGACAGTTTTTTAAATAATTATCCGAGAAAAATGGTGTTATATCAGAACGGTTTAACCAGCTTATTAAATATTAATTTATTAGTAAGGTAGGTGAGATATTTTTTCCAACGTAAATACCTTAATAAGTTAAAAAATTGCATCAGAATATCACGATCCCACATAAAGTGAGTGTTTAGACATAACAGGTGTTAATAATGTTTATAAATCGACAGAAATTTCTATTATAATCTTGATTTCGTAATTAGTTATTTTAAGTAGATCGTACTTTAGCAATTATTAAAAACTAATCAGTTAATTATTATTATTTTTTTAATGCAGGATAAGCATTTTTTTATTTGTTTTGTATTGTGGCTGTCTTTGTTTGGACTATTCTCGGGCGTACGTTTGATGATGTTGGCAACGTATTGCCCAATGCCAACATCGCAATCCAAATTAGTGCTTGTACTGATATCCCGGTCTTAAATGTGCTTTTATCGATACCCGATTTTAAATTTAAAAATCTAAAATTGTTGTATTACATTCTTATCATCTAACCGATCTAAGTTGATTATCTCGAAACATGTAAGTTTATCAATCGAATCTGAGAAACAAACCGGGCATTTTCACACATATTGCTGCGAGGAAGTGACTAATTCTTCTCTACACATTTTTTAGCATGGCTAAAAGATCTCAACCTAAGTGGTGCCCCTACGATAATAAGGAAGTTCCCGTATTAAAATTATACAACAGTTTAACCAGGCAGAAAGAAGTGTTTGTGCCTCGAAATGGGAAGAGAGTCACTTGGTACAGTTGTGGACCTACTGTTTACGATGCTTCACATATGGGACATGCAAGGTATAAAATTCAATTCTATTATACCACATCGATATTTAAAACTTTATTTTAGATCGTATATCACTTTCGATATATTACGACGGGTCCTATCCGGGTATTTCGGATATGATATATTCTACGTTATGAATATCACTGATATCGACGATAAAATCATAAAGAGGGCACGACAGAATTATTTATACGAGAAATATTTAAGTGAGCAACATAATCTTGAGGAAGTGCTACATGACGCTAAGAAAGTTATGGATAAATTTACGACTACCGCGAACGAAACGACAGATCCTGACAAGAAGCAAATGTACGAGAAATTATTAACGACATTAACTAAATCGATCGAGGAGTTAGAGAGTGCCGTTAAAGGTGGTGATCGGAAGGATATCGAGAGTGCTCAACGCCAATTTATAGTCGATAGTCGTGATCCCCTTGCCGATTGGTTAGATAGTTTATACGGAGGCACCGTCGTCGATAATGCAATATTTAGTTCATTACCGAATCGGTTCGAAAACGAATTTCATAAGGATATGGATGCGTTAAATGTATGTAATATAAATTTTTTTTAATTATCTTTTTTATAATTCCGTTATGCAGGTATTACGACCACATGTCTTAACGAGGGTTAGTGAATATATTCCAGAAATTATTGAATATATCGAAAAAATTATTGTGAATGGTTTAGCGTACGAAGCAAATGGATCTGTATATTTTGACGTTTCCGGTTTCGATAAGATCGATAAGCATCATTATGCGAAATTAGTACCGGAAGCGTACGGTGACACTAAGACTTTACAAGAAGGCGAAGGTACATCTTAAATTTATTATTGGCGTAAATTAATTCGTTTAATTGCAAATTTCACAGGTGATCTAACGACAACCGATCAACAAAATGAAAAGCGTTCCCCTAACGATTTCGCTTTATGGAAGAAGAGTAAAGCTGGCGAACCAGCTTGGGAATCTCCGTGGGGTCGTGGCAGACCCGGTTGGCATATCGAGTGTTCAACAATGGCTTCCGCTATATGCGGTCCTACTTTAGACATACATACAGGTGGTGTCGATTTAAAATTCCCCCATCACGATAATGAAATCGCTCAAAGTGAAGTACGATTTGTTAGCTTCAATTTTATTTCCAATTAAAAAAAATTTTTTTTTTGCATCAATAGGCTTATTTTAACGAATCGGAATGGGTGAAATATTTCTTACACTCAGGTCATTTAACAATAGCCGGTTGCAAGATGTCTAAATCATTAAAGAATTTTGTTACGATTCAAGATGCTTTATCGCAGTATACAGCCAGGCAATTGAGGTTCGCATTTCTTTTACATTCGTGGAAGGATACTTTAGATTATAGTCCGAATACGATGGATATTGCGATACAATTCGAGAAATGTTTAAATGTAAGTCGGAATGAAATAATAACACACATCTGCGATTGGAGTAAAATTTTTATGATTTAACAGGAATTTTTTTTGAATATCAAAAATATCGTTAGGAGTATCGATCAACAAACGTCTGATGTTACGTTTAGTAAGTGGACGAAAGCCGAATTAGGTTTGAACCAGAAATTTATAAAGGTGAAAGATAACGTTCATACTGCATTGTGTGGTAAGTCACTTTAATCTAATTTAGGAGCACTCGAATTATTTAACGCAGTTTATATCGACAGATAATATCGACACAAAAACAGCTTTAGACAATATCCGTGAGCTAGTCAGCGCAAGCAACCTCTACATGCGAGATAAAAAACCTCCGAACGCTTTATTATTAAACCATGTCGGTGTCTACATTACTGATCTTTTAAAAATATTCGGAACCATCCCAGAATCTGAAGATATTGGTTTCCCAGTTTGCTCCTCTACAAATTCAAACGTAAATTAATTTTTCTCTACTAAACATTAAGCGGTTTATATTAATTCCCATTTTATTACAGCTTGAGACTGTCGTGCTGCCTTACGTAACTATCTTAGCTAAATTCCGAGATACTATCAGGGACCATGCGAAAACGCTTAAAGCTAATAACATTTTAAAAGAATGCGACTTATTACGAGATGATATTTTACCATTTGTTGGTGTTAGGTTAGAAGATCGCGAAGGTATTTCCATATTTAAACATTCACGGATGAGTTTTCACTTCATTTATTACAGGCGAACCCAGTGCTGTTAAACTAGTCGATTGTAACACTCTCTTACGTGAAAGGGAAGCTAAACGGAAAGCTGAATTGGAGAAAGCGATGGAAAAAGAAAGGAAGAAAGCCGAACAAGCTGCCGCTCAAGCTTTGAAAGATGCACAGAAGAAGATCCCACCATCGGAAATGTTTCGAAGTGAAATCGATAAATATTCCAAATTCGATGAGAATGTATGTTTAAATTTGTTTAAAATTTACCTTACGTGTTAATGTGGTCGTTTTGTTCTTGCAGGGATTACCAACGCATGATATCGAAGGCAAAGAAATCAGCAAAGGACAAACGAAAAAGTTGCAAAAATTGCAGCAGGCTCAAGCTAAAAAGTACGATGAATATTTGGCAACCGTGAAGTTATAATTGAACTTTTCTAATCCGTTTAATTTTTCTTTTTATTTATTATAAATTATTAAATTATTTTATATATATATAATGCGCGTTGTACTTTATTAATTCTGATTTAAATATTTTGTATGAATTTACAAGAAGAAATGTGAAGGAAAAATTAATGAAAAATGATTTACTAATAATAAAAACTTTTTTGTAGATTTGTATTTTATTTTTCGTATTTTTTTCACAGATAATCTGTTAAAAAATAATAAATTATAATTAGATATAATCAGCGACATCTATGAGTTAAAAATTCGAACACTAGATAGAGGTAGCGACATCTATGAACTAGTATACTCAAACAATATATTCATTCCAATACTGACCGTAAGACGTCACCATAACTGGAAACTGTAATGCTGAAATTAAGCGGGATATTTAAATTAATTTGAATGACGTAGAATAAAATCCACCAAATGACCAAATCTTTCACCATCATTTTTATATTACACCGAATAATTTGAAACGTCGGTATTGTTTAAAAAGCTCATTAAAGTGTTAGTGCACACATTTTTATCATACGTGATTACTCAACGAGATGATTCATACTTTGTTGTGGTAAATTCCAAGAGATTGCTTCCTCAATATGCGGTTGTATTTTTTTTATGATTATCGTAGTTTTTTGAGAAAATGTTGAAGATGGGTAACAGCAAGTCCGATTTGGAAGAACGTAATGCAACCCCCATTGAATATAATCCTGAAAACGGTTTGATCTTGAAAGGCTACCATATCCCCGAAGAGATTGTTGGTGAGATATTTAAAAAATTACCACCTCATGAACGTCTACGATCACGTTTAGTGTGTAAACGTTGGAATGAAATAATCATCTACATTTTATATAATAAATACAATAAATATTTCAAAACTCATTATACACCTGAAACGTTACCTGTTGATTTGTGTTATATTACATTATTTAGTAAAAGAATACGGCAGAATCTTTTAAAGAATGTAAATGGAGAAGAGAGCTTTAAATATTGGAAAATCCTAGCTAACGGTGGTGATGGTATAGTAGTCGAGGATCTGCCTTACGGTAGTGATGAATTACCCGAAGGCGTTGAAGAATTTAATGGCAACACCTCTTGTTTTGCGACTTCGTATGGGCTCGGACATAAAGAGCAAGTAATTATGGTATCGAAAGATAAACATTTATCGCATGTAATTAATATGTATAAACCGCATATTTACGTGAGTGAATGGGTAGCGGCTCGTTTCGATTGCGGAGCAAAATACAGTATGGTTGTAAAAATTGTTTGTAAAAATAAGGAATTTGTCGAAGAGAGATTAGTACACCGAGAAGAGCAATGGTTGGGTAGAGCGTGGTCTAAGGTTAGTTAATATTTGATAGTAACGTTTTTAAACGGATATAACATTGGTCTCACCAAAATACCGATGTTATATCTGCCTATTACGTTTTTTTTTTAAATTGATTATTGCAGAAAGAAATTATAATTAAGAAATACCCCGATGATGTCGAAAAGATAATCTTTAGGCATTCCGCTCAAGATACGCAATTTTGGAAAGGTCATTATGGTATGAAAATGGCTGGAGCTGTTATTAAATTATTAATCGATCCTGCACATACTACTAATGAGTGATGTTTTGTGATTAAATAGTTTTAACACTTTTGTTTTAATTTATAATGTACATTTTGTTCAATAAGAAATATCGGCACAATATAAATTTATTTCTAAACTATTTATGTTTACGAATACAATATCATTTGATGTTACTGTTTGGTATTACTTGAAGCAAGTTTGCTTACGCAAAGTCGAATATTTTGTAAACCGATGATTACCTTATCTTCCTTGTTTATTATTCTTCGATCTGCATCTCTTGCCTCAAAATCATAGACAATTTTAAGGGCTTCGTATCTATCAGTCTTTTAATTAAGTAGTTTTATTTTATAACAAATTTAGAAAGCGTCCATAATAGCTATTTTCAGTCTTTTTGGATGTGAAACACATTGCTTTTTAGGTATCTATCTAATCTAACTAATCATGGACTTATCTATTTTACTAACTCAATTTTCATACCTTAGAAAATTTTATTCTGATAAATAATGTAATACAACTTATACAAATGAGATAATGCCCCAATAATCGTTTTTACTGAACAAAGTGTATTTTTACCTATTAGAATATTTTTGAAGTATTAAATGGAAATTATATTTATAATACAGTTAAGCATAATCTACCTTTCTACTTCAATTTTGTAAATACTTAATTTATATTCAACACGTAAAATAAATAAATATTTAATAATTCGGTTATTTGAATAATCGTCGATTTACCCGCCTTACAATGTAGCCAACCTTTAATTTTCACCTGTCCGTTAACCTATGTATAAAGAAGTTGGTAGTATATCGACAATTGTGCTAAAATAATATACTCGTACACTCCACTCGACTTTATATTACATTACACACATATCATCCGGCGGTGAACTGGAATTAAAGTAGCTGTTTCGCAGCCCCGGAAAACGTAACCTTAAAATTTTGATTTGAAGTGAAAACTATAATTTCCCTAAAAAAAAATTTTAAGAATACACATCAAATATTATCAAGTGATATTCCTTTTATCTATTATTAATATTAAACATATAAACAATTCTAAATCAATACAAACATAATTCTGTAAATATTTATTTGACCCTAATATTTAGACTATTTGACCTATTAATGATTAGAACATTTGTCCCATTGACGTTTTACGAACCCGTGACGTTTAACAAAAATGTAATAACCTTTCGATAATTATATTTCATAGAATTTCCCGAAGATTTCCAACGAAATACCGCGCGATAAAAACGGAATGATGTTACGAAGTAAAAGGTAAACGAAGATTACGGACTATTTTTGAAGATATTCGCGCGTAATTCCCCCGTTTAAGCATGCGCACTTCCGAAAAAGTCGCAAAGTATGAAAGTTTTTAAATCGGAAGAACGTCCTTCGATTTAATTCGATTGAATCTTCAGTAAAATGTCGACAAAATTGCAAAGCACGGCTATTGATATTGATGATCCGCTGTATAGGATTACGCCGATGCAGCAAGTTGCTGCTTCTTGCACCGGTGCTATTATAACCTCACTTTTCGGTTTGTACCCTCTTGTTTTATCAACGTTTATTATATTTTGCGATTTCAATTTAATTAGTAACCCCGCTGGATGTGGTTAAAATACGCTTACAAGCTCAGAGAAAGAATGCAGCGAAATGTTTTTTATATTGCAATGGTTTAATGGACCATTACTGCGATTGTGATGTTCAACGGAATAATTGGATTAATCGACCTGGGCAATTTAATGGCACTCTTGTAAGTTCCTCCAGTTTACTCCTAATTTGCATTTAAATCTATATCCTGTGTAATTATAGGATGCTTTTGTTAAAATTACAAAATACGAAGGTGTCACATCGTTATGGAGTGGTTTAAGTCCGACTTTAGTTTTAGCTTTACCCGCTACTGTAATATATTTCGTCACATACGAACAATTACGGTTAAAATTAAAAGATAATTATAATCAAAATAATACGAGAGGCGAATCTATCAAGCAACCGTACTGGATTCCCGTTATAGCCGGAGGCTCCGCTAGAATTATATCCGCATCTATCGTGAGTCCCTTAGAATTAATTCGAACAAAAATGCAATCAACTCGTTTAAGTTATTTCGGTAAGTACAAGGTCAAAAAATGACACGTTTATCTAATACAAAATTTATGACTCATCGTAAATTACATTGTTTTTCTCATATTTTATCGTTACAACAGAAATTGGACAGGCGTTAAAGATCCTAATTAAACAAGATGGGATCCCGGGACTTTGGAAGGGGGTTTTCGCAACGTTACTTAGAGATGTACCGTTTTCAGCGATCTACTGGACTAGTTACGAATTTATTAAATCGAGGACGTCGAACGGGACGGTTCCTAGTTTTGGTTATAGTTTTCTAGCCGGGTTTGTATCAGGTTCGGTACGTCTAATTCAAATTTATTTTAGCGAGAAATCAAATCGAATTTTATATTTAGATTGCAGCGACGGTTACGGTACCTTTCGATGTTGTTAAAACGCATCAACAAATCGAATTGGGCGAACAAGTTCTTTCAGGTTATATTAGATTTCGATAGATAATAAATAGATAAATCTCTCTTATTTAATAATGTTATAGGTGCGGAAAAACAACCGAAAACTACATGGGAGATAATGCGACATCTTTATCACGAATTTGGTTTTCGTGGATTATTTACAGGTTTAGCACCTCGACTCATAAAAGTTGCCCCGGCTTGTGCTATCATGATAGCGACCTTCGAACATAGTAAACTTGCATTTTACAGGTTAGCTAATCCCGAATTGTTCCAACATAGCACATTAAAATCGTCCGTAGATCACTCACCAACCAGTACACTCGATGAATCTTCATATACTCCACAGAAAACTAGAGAAACTCAATCTAATATTAACGTACCTGATATTAACGTAACAAGATCACAGACAGATATACTCTAGTATAACGATCACAATTTAAATTTTGTTGATAGTTTTAGTTTACGAGGACATTTTTTATTCATTAAGGATTAGTTTCTTTAATATTATTATGAATTCTTTAGAGAAGTTAAAGCGAACGGTGATAGAAAACTGGAGAAAGCCAAAGCGTAGCTGAGAATGATTTAAGACGCTGAGCAGAAATTGTTTCAAATATTATTTATAAATATATATGTTGTATATATACTTATTCCTGGTGTAATTTTATTGTAAAAAGTATGCAGTTTTTATTATAATACATATTACATTTTTCTATTATTTGCAGTTTTATTTAATTTGATCAATTTTAAATTTGCCGCTTTTATCGCTATTAATACACAACTAAACAATAGATGGCGCAAACTGCCTTAAAAAAATGATGGAATATTGATATATATAATTCGATTAATTTTGCACTCGCATAAATAAAAAATTATATTTTCACTCTTTCTAGAATTAAATTTTATATTAAATTAAAGCTTTAAATAATTATAATAAATTAATTTGACGTGGAAATGTCATTGACACCACAACCAACATAACAAAAACTAATGACGTACACTTCAAAACAACGTAATAAACGTCAGCAAAGTTTGTTTGGTTAAAATCCACGTTTTTAACCGGGCGAAACGAATTCCGGCAATATAAATGATAAATTCAACACAAATCTAATGAACTATGCTAACCACAGATGATTTTCCGACGTACAATTTTAAAAATTCGCCGGAATCATCCCTGGATGATTCTTTCCTAACAGGTAGGTGGACGTTCGATTTCCTCTCGAATTACCACATCATATTCTTTCTTATTTATAGACATCGATATCCATTCCGACGAGGATTTCCTCCAAACATTATCGTCGGATTTGGACATCCCCCTCTTGTTAAATTCAAACGAGGATGATTTAGGTCTGTTAGGATCATGTTTCGATAAGAGTCCTGACGAAATCTTATCGGATCTAACACCACCCGGTTCCACCGATACCTACGATTTTAATAGGGAATTCGATGAGCTCCAGCATGTTGATTTGACGCAATGGGGTCCCGAGGCGTTTCCCAACTTGAAACCGGAGATTAAAATCGAAGGGCACGATTCACCGAGATCGCAGGAGTTCTATTATGGCGAGAGTGTGAAATCGGATTCACCTACACCTTCGGTATCGAGTAATGTTTCGAGGGGAAATGAGATTAAAGAGGAGAGAATGATTATCGATACGCCACCGGTTTCTCCGAATACAATTGAAGGTTTCGATTTGCAGTTAATAAACGAGAATATACAGAGAGTAAGTTTGTTCCGTTTTAAAGTAAATATACGAGTTTCGGTACCATCATTTTTTTTGTGTTTAGTTAAATGGGCAATCGATTAAAATATTACCGCATGATTCGAAAAATAAGAAGGTTTTATTGAAGAAAATAAACATTCCAATTACGAATAAGAATAAAAATTCACCTGTATCTTTAACGGATGAGATTCCATTGAAACAAGCGAAAATTATTACCTCCACCACAAACGGTATTATCCCTAAACGTAACGATACTCCTAGTATCGTTGTATTAGAGAATATTAAAACGGTTCCGGTGAATACGATAACGACGATACCTCAAATCACTACGATACCAGCAACGACAAGTATTACCACAGTAAATACCTCAAACGGGTATATTTCTATGCCGATAGTCTTTAGCGATACAAAAACCATAAACGTAAGTCCTAATATCGATTCTAAAATATTTAAGCGACAACAACGTATGATAAAGAATCGAGAATCAGCGAATTTGTCTCGAAAAAGAAAAAGGAGTATTTACTCTCGTTAGAGAAGAAGGTGCAAGAGTTAACCGAAGAGAATGGTAGACTTAAAATGGTAAATTGAAATCGTAATTGTGGTATGTCGATTAATATTTCTTTTATAGGAAAATACAAGACTTAAAGATAAATTAATTCAGAACGGATTTAATATTTCATCGTTATTAAAAGGTGGAAACACGCAAACGGTGACTAAAACGTTAATTTTATGCATGGTTTTAGTTACGATAGGATTTAACATGGATTTTCTCAGGTGAGCTCGATAATTAATCGCATATGGAGTTTAATTTTTTTAACATTTTATTATAGGAATCCCTTAGAAAATAACGAACCCATTTCTAATACGCAAAAAGGTAACTTACCTCAATTAAGCGGACATCACGGAAGATCATTATTATGGAACAGAGACGTTGAAGATCCAATATTAAACACGAGCAATATCACGTCGAATAATCTTAATCAGAACTTACCGATGTGTCCGGTGTATGTTAATCAAAGCGAAAATGTTCGGATAGCACTTGAATTGCACAGGTAACAAAATTAATATCCTGTTTAAATTTGAATTTAAACGGATGATATTTTAGATGGATCGGTAAACCTTATAACATGACGGATGAATTTTACGATCATGATTTAGCTCAAACTAAACAGGAACGGTACAAAATTAAAAAATCCAGATCGAAAAAAAGTAAATTTAACACAGTCGATACTCCAATTTTATCATCAGTTTACAAACTAGGTAGGAAATCAAAAAAGTATCAACAAACTTCGAATGAGTTACAATTATTTGCTCCGAACATCGATCACATCTATTCGGACTTCTTCGAGGCGATTAATAGACAAGACGATACATTCTATGTTGTGTCGTTTAGTGCTGATCACATGTTATTACCAGCTTTGCAATATAATAAGACAACGAGGCCTAAAATGTCACTAATCATGCCTTCGGTGATATCGAATAGTAAGTTTTAATATCTCAAATCAAAATTTTTTGAATAACTTGTTTAATTTTAAGATGCAACGCAAGATCAATTTAATCTTGTCCCATTAATGCAAATCGATTGCGAAGTATTAAATACGAGATTAATACATGTTAAACATGGTACGATACCACAACATTTCCGTTCGAGCAATCAAACTCAATCGACGGATAAAACACAAAGCAACATCAAAGAGAAACCTTTACAGAATTATACTGATAATTCGTACACACCTTATTTCATGAGGACTGCGAAGGATAAAGTCCGACAGAAGAGATTGTATTTAGAGGATGACAGACAAGATTACGTAACTGAAAACCGTTGAATAGATATGGAACGGTGACAATTTAATTTTGTTTTTGTTAGTCTGTGATTTTTTTTCATTCAATTGAAATTAATTAAAGAATTTATTATTTTTAGTACGTAATCTAATTAATTGCCCGGAATTAATTCGATTGCAACCACTACAGATGCGTTTAATGAATTGTGATTATAAAATAGTACCTTTAATTTGTACAAAAAAAAATCTATTTGTCTTATTTTTCAAATAAAAGCTTTTAATTTTAAGAAATCACTTTAGTTTCACATTATTTGTTTGGGGTGTTTTCTTTGTAGATATTAAATATAATCGTAGGAATTTGGTATTCCGCAAGGCTCTAATTTGAGCCCTTTACTGTTTATATTGTATATAAACGGTGTCTCAAGACAGCCGGTTAGCACTAAAGGCCCACACGTTTAAATATGATTTAACCTTAAGGGATCGTCTGCTCATCATCAAGGCTCTGGCCTAAAGAACACTAACTTGAACAGGTGAAAAGGGGGAGGACACATCCTGAATAGAAAAAAAAAACCATATCATGATTCAAATGTATTCAATTTATCTCCTATTGTACATAAATATTTTTTAAATCGAGAACAGCTACATTTAAAAACTTAATTAATGAATCATCGATCAAGTATTTTTTTCTTCTTTTTTTTTTTTTAAAAAGGAAACCATTGTCCGACGTGAATACCATAATTTTATAATAATATTACAACAAGCATTTTTTCATTATAGTATATAATCGTAATAAGAAAGTTAATAAAATCTGAGATCTGAACAACACAATCTACAGTTATATCACGGGATTATTAATCGTTAAAAAATACAAAACAAAAAACAAAAATTGAGGGCAGGGGGCGATACAGAGTAATATTTATTGGGGAGCCTGAGAGGAAAAAATATATAGCGTCAATTAAAATAATATTCAAATTAAGTACCTAACGTTAGAGGAAAATATTACACAAAAAAGGGGGCCGCAGAGGGCGGGGAGAATTAAAGCTTCCGTAACATACGAGGCTAATGACCAGAAAAAATTATTGCAAAAATATATAACACTTACGCACTTTAATTTTAGTTAAAAATCATTAATTAAATTACGAAGAGAAAAAATTAAAACACAACAAAGTGGGTGGTATCATTATAACCTAAAATATTGACACCTGTCAAATGAACAAACGTCAAATATATTTATCATTCAATTGTTATAATTTTTTTTTTGTTTGGGGGGGGGGGGGGGGAGGGCGAAGGGGGCCTGTTGTTCTTACGCGTAAAATAACACTACGATGAAATAATAATAAAAAAAGGGATAGATTTAAATAAGAATTCCTATTGATATGTACAAATCGTAATCGAATGAATATGAGGGGAGAAAGGTACACACAATCAAAGCTTGCTCTGCGGGGAGTGACTGTCACCTGTACGATATAAAATAGAAAAAAAAACATAAATTTAAAACAAGAGAACATCTATAAAAAGGGAAAAAAATTATTTATTATTATTATCATCATCATTATAGACAATATAAAGACACCAGCCAATGATATCACAACCTTATTTTCTTCTACTACTTCCGTAAATCAAAGAAAATCGTATCACATCTCGTTGCGGCTGCAAAAATTAATCCTAATATGTTTAATACATATATGTATGTAGGTATGCTTCAGGGTGGGATACCTTGACCGATGCTGTTTCTTATCATCATAATCGTCATTTTTTTCTTTGTTTTAATTTAAAAAATCATATTTTAATAATATAAAAAGGGTATATTATGCATATATATTTCTCATTATATATAAAAACATGAAAAAATCTACGCTACAAATGAATGGTGGGGTGAGGGAGGGGGCGTGTAAAACGGAGGGGGCGGACACATCTAAAAAAAAAAAGAAAACGGGACGACGGATTAAAATGAAATTAATAAAAATTAAAAATTGTTCCTGTTTCTCTTGTATGGTTTGTACAAATACAATAATTACACATATACAATTATATGAATTACGAGTTTTTGATTTTTTTAAATTAAGGGGGTGGGGGAGACGCGGGGTACATACAACATATTTAAAGAAAGGAAGGAAGAAAGAAAAAAAAAAGGTCGTCGTAATAATTTTTGCCGAATTTCGTCGAATTAAAAAAAGAAAATTGTCGGAGTCGAGGGGGGGGGGCGACTGGTACGATATACTTGGAAATTAAAAGAAAAAAAAATTAAATTTCTTGTCATATTAATTATAAATACCTTCTTATATATTATATATCTTTTTTTAAATAATATATTATTATGTATATTCACAGATATTACATAATTAAAGCATTTTAATATTAAAATACCTGATTTTTTTAAAAATTTTTTTCACTTCTTAATTGTCGATTGTATCAAAGAATTATTTCTTTTAAAAAAATATCGTACACACAATATCTAAATTAATATGAGAAAGAGGGTAGAGAGGGGGACCGAGGGGTACTGAGAATTTTGATTCGAAAAAAATTTTTTTTTAATTTAAATAGTGCACGATGTAGGTTTTTTATTATTTTTTTTTTTTTTTAAATCAGCGAGTGTACGTGTGTATTTTTGATTTTAAATTCTTCATTTATTTAATTAAAAAGGAGAAACGTTTTTTTTTTGGACGATCGATTTGCTTTTCTTTTTTTTTCCTTTTTTTTGTTTTTTGTTTAAGTTTAGAGTTTTTGTTTTTTGGCGTCAGGTACCAAGTGAGCCGAAAAATGATGACGTATAAAACGCGTATAAGAATCGGTGAGTTGCGGAGGGTGGGGAACCGGCGACCGGATGGTGCCGCCCTCTCGTAGCAGTCGACACACTCAACGACGACGACGATGAAAATGATGAGTAGTAATTTTTTGTTATCATTATCGTTATTACGGTAATAATAATAATAATAGTTGTGGTTGTAGCAGTACTGCCTCGGATGATCCAGCCAGGTACGGTGATGACAGCAAGGCGACAATGGCTATTTACTAGGTTTCACCTGGTGCTACCTGCAATGCAATAAAAAAGTTACAGGTTTGTTTTTGTTCTTTAATTTTTGTTTATCGCAAAAAAAGTGTCACCCCGTATACATAAATTAAAAAAAACAGTCACCTTCTTTTGTTTTTAACCTTGTAGCTTATAATTTCTAAATTAAACATTGATTATTTTAAATTTTAAACCATAAACTGCATATTTTTGGAAAGAGAGAGAGAGAGAAAAACTTTCTCTAACTACGCCACCCCCTACTACGATTTATATATTTAAAAAAAAGAAACGAGTTATTTCTCACTCAATTTTCAGCCATTTCCGACAAGCAATTTTGACCACCCTGTATAGGCTATTAAACAGGTGGCGGCCCCTACTCACCACCACCTGTTTAATAGTAACCCTACTTTTTTTTCAAAAATGTTTAAACCTGGAACAGCCTATACAGGGTGGTCAAATTGCTTGTAATGTACAGGGTGACCAGATAAGAATTTAAAATTATATCATAACTAAATCTTTTTTTGCGATATTTCAGGCTACGAATAAGATATCGAAACACGGTTTTGACTAGCCTATTTAGATATCACTTCGCTATATTTTTATGAAAAAAAAGTCATATTATTGCATTTAATTTTTTAGAGAATTTTGCAATTTTCTGTTATTATATCAAAAAAAGCGCGCTCTAGCGGCATCACTAAGAAATAGACATATCACGGGTAAGATAGGTTTGATGGAACAATAAATGCTTTTTTCAATGAGACCAAGTTTGTTAAACTCAGTTCAGTCGTTTAAGAGTTACAGCTGTTTATAAAAAAAAACATTTAATTCCCCCCCACCATTTTATTTTAATAGATACGTCAACAAGTGTTAAACAAAAATTACTCGAATAAAGCTTAGCTTTAAAAAGAATATATTTTTTGGTAACATTTACTGGGTGGATTTCAGTAAAAAATCACTTTAAAGGTTTAAGATGCCGGTTACGCCCCCTGGCGACCATCTTGGAAATCTTCTTTTGACAACTTTAGTAATAAATTTTTTTACCGCAAGTCCCTACGACGAATAGTTTCCGAGATACAGCACTTTGCATTCTTATCTGATCACCCTGTACTGTTCACAGAGATGAGTTTCCTCTCTTACCATGTTAGTTCCCACTTCATATCGTAACAAACGGTTTTAAGGATTTTCTTCCCTGATGTACCATAAGTTTTTTAGAATATCACCCTATATACTATATACAGGGTGTCTCAAATCTATTTTCCCGCGTGCTTACACGGAAACGAATGACGATGAAATCCTCCTCGGGCTGCGTCCCAAGTTGTGTTACTTATCGAGACTATCCACTGCAGTTCTTGCCGAGTGAATTGTGTGTGTAATGTGTTTCGACGGCTTCGTTACAACCTTACCTCACCGTATATGTATAATGTTGCGCTGTGTTGGGCTATAAGTACAGCCACACGTACGGTGGGGTGGGGTGGGGTAGGCTTACCTGTGGGAGATGATGCCATTAATTGGTGCCGAGACCGTTGGTAGCATTTCCAGTTCGACCAGCAATGGGAAATGATCGGAGAATATGTGCGGATGTGGACAACCTACGATCTTGTGTTCCCTGAGCCATTCGGCTGAATGAGGTCCGAGCAGCCCTAACGGCTTCATCGTATGCTTCGTATAGAAAATGTAGTCAATTATACCTTTAAAATCGTACCTTTAACAAACAAGAACAAAACGATAGTAGGAGATAACACGATTTTTGAAACAATCAATACTCACGTATAGTTGGTATAAGGCATGATATCCTCACTGTAAGCCGAAGCCAGCTTAAAGGAATGTGTGAATTCATTAGGTTTATCACAGCTCAGTATCTTCTCCAGGCAGGACTTGTAGCTCAAATCTTTGAAGTCCTTGTGATCCTGCGACACCCTACCGGCGTTCAGGAACTCGATGACACCAGAATCCGGTAGTGAATTGAAATCGCCGCACAATACCAATTGGATGTTGCTCGGTTCGATGTTGAAGTTGTCCTTGGCGCGCAACGTCTGCGCCGACTCCTCCAGGATGCCCTTCAGTTCGTTGCTGAGCATCATCGTCTGGATCAGCTTGACGTCGCAGAATTCGGGATCCCAATGGATGTGCGCCGTGCAGACTAACAGCGGCTGTTGGACGATCACAGAATCGTGTGGCGCTATCCCAAACAAAAACGTAATTTTATCGAAACAAGAAGGATCGGTGAGGGGGGAGGCGGACTTACCGTTCTCCCATGCTGCTTCGGTGGTTTGCAGGAGAGCGGCCAACCCAATGTTATCCTTGGGCATTACCCTGTTTAACATATGTTCTAAACCGTCGGCGTTGGCCATCGCCAACTGATTGAATTCAACTAGGTGTTCCTTTATCAAGGTGAACCTACGCACACAGAGAGGAGGGGATACGGTAAAACAAAAAAATATACCATTAGAGACATGCTTAGACCGACTTTGCTGTCCTGTAGAATACTGCGCAGCCGTCGACGAACTTCCTCTCGTTCTCGGCCATCGTCTTTGCTCGGGATTTCGGCGAGTAGATGCCGGCGTAGCCGTCCTGTTTCAATTCGGGCAGGAAGAAATTATAGAACTGATCCATCTCCACCTCTTGCAGATTGATGATGTCCGCGCTGTAATGCCTGATCTCCTCCATTATACCCTTTTTCCGGTAATCCCAGCTCAACGCCCAACTAGGACAGTAACTGTACATCTGCCTCGTGGCGTATTTATCACAAAGTACGTTGTAGCACATCACGGTAAATATACCTGAGGAAGAGACAAACGATAAATGGAAAGGTTTAAATCTCGCAAGGTAGCGTTTTAGGACCGTTTAATCTTTCGATTATTACTTACAAGTAGGGCGGCTTCTATCAGGTCTCGTCAAAGGTATCCAAGGTCTTTGGGGCGGAGCTGGCGTCGTCACTACAAGACAAAAGAACAAAAAAATACATTAGATATAATGTAGGGTGTAACAATTCTTTGACATTTCAATATAATACAATAGATATGTAACACGATAAAATATTTTTGTTTTATCTATTGGCGTTGTGACACAAAATAAATTCTTTTGCTAAAACACCGAATCGCACCGGAGTTGGAATTTAGGGAGATGAAGAATTCGACTGGGAGACCATCCGCTTGAGGACCTCCCCATCCATCTAAAGAGATTGGTAGAAATTGTATTTGAGTATACACTACGAGCACTACAGGCTGTCAGGTTTGATTTCGAAGTGATACTGTAGACTAACTAACTAATAGGAAGCTCGAAAAACTGGCGTAACATCAGATGGATACCAAACCGCTCTGCAATCAGAGGCAATGAAATAGCAAGATGTGCAGAAACGACTTGTGGGAGTTTGCCAGTATGAGACACTGTATCCGTCTAAATGAGAAAAGACTTCGCAAAGCAGTCTTCATGAGCAAAACAGGAAACAAATTGAGATTCCTCTCAAGAATCCTAACCGGTTACTGCGCACTGAATAAGCGCATAGCATGGGCCTAGTAAGGAGAGGCGGATATATTTTGGGGTCGATCGATTAGGTGACCCCGGATTAAGACGATTAATTCTTCACTAGGTTGCGGACTTTTTCGTCCGAGTGCAATCTGGTTGAGAGGACTAAGATGGGATGGGGACACAATCGGTCTCGCTTTTGACCGAGTTTGCCTTTCGGGGTCGTTCCACACCTGCAGTCGGAAAAGAAAATGGCGTTGTTAATTTTGGAGGTGTTTTGGAACGTTTTCCGGTCTTGAAAGAAGACATTTTGCTAGTTCTATTCAAGAATAAGAGTTTTATGAATTGTGGTAACAGTTTTAGAGGACTTTGCAACGTCTTCCGATCTTGACAGAAAACATTTTGGTCATTTTGTGTATTGTGTGAGTAACTTTGGAGGAATTTGGAAGGTTTTCCAGTCTTGAAAAAAGACATCTTGGCAGTTATATTCAAGAATAAGAGATTTGGGCATTGTGGTAATAGTTTTGGAGAAGTTTGCAAGGTCTTCTGGTCTTCAAAGAAACCATTTTGGCCATTTTTGGCGAGTTTCCTATTCAAAAATAAGCAATTTGTGAGTTGTGTATTGTGTGATTAACTTTGGAGGAATTTGGAACGTTTTCTAGTCTTAAAAGAAGACATCTTGGCAGTTCTATTCAAAAATAAGAGTTTTGAGCATGGTGGTATGAGTTTTGAAGAAGTTTGGAACGTCTTCCGGTCTTGAAAGAAACCATTTTGGCTATTTTGGGCCAGATTCCTATTCAAAAAACGAGCGTTTTGTGAGTTGTGTATTGTATGATTAACTTTGGAGGTGTTTTGGAATGTCTTCCGGTCTTGAAAGAAGACATTTTGCTAGTTCTATTCAAGAATAAGAGTTTTGTGTATTGTGGTAACAGTTTTGGAGGAGTTTGAGACGTCTTCCGGTCTTGAAAGTAAACATTTTGTTCATTTTTGGCGAGTTTCCTATTCAAAAACGAGCATTTTGTAAGTTGTGAATTGTGTGATTAAGTTTGGAGGAGTTTGGAATGTCTTCCGGTCTTGAAAGAAGAGATCTTGGTAGTTCTAGTCAAGAATAAGAGTTTTGGGCATGGTGATATTAGTTTTGGAGGAGTTTGGAACATCTTCCGTTCTTGAAAGAAAATATTTTGACAGTTTTGGGTGAGTTTTCCATTCAAAAACGAGCATTTTGTAAGTTGTGGATTGTGTGATTAAGTTTGGAGGAGTTTGGAACGTTTTCCGGTCTTGAAAGAAGACATCTTGCTAGTTCTATTCAAGAATAAGAGTTTTGTGCATTGTGGTAACGGTTTTGGAGGAGTTTGGAACGTCTTCCGGTCTTGACAGAAAACATTTTAGCCGTTTTTAGCGAGCTTCCTATTCAAAAAACGATCGTTTTGTGAATTGTGTATTGTATGATTAACTTTGGAGGAGTTTTGAACGTTTTCGGGTCTTGAAAGAAGACATCTTGCTAGTTCTATTCAAGTATAAGAGTTTTGTGCATTGTGGTAACAGTTTTGGAGAAGTTTGGAACGTCTTCCGGTCTTGAAAGAAAACATTTTAGCCGTTTTTATCGTGTTTCCTATTCAAAAACGAGCATTTTGGGAGCTGTGTATTGTGTGATTAACTTTGGAGGAATTTGGAACGTTTTTTAGTCTTGAAAGAAGACATCTTGGCAGTTCTTTTCAAGAATAAGAGTTTAGGGTATGGTGGTATGAAGTTTGAAGAAGTTTGGAACGTCTCTCGGTCTTGTAAGAAAACATTTTAGCCGTTTTTAGCGAGCTTCCTATTCAAAAACGATCGTTTTGTGAGTTGTGTATTGTGTGATTAACTTTGGACGAATTTGGAAGGTTTTCCAGTCTTGAAAAATACATCTTGGCAGTTCTATTCAAGAATAAGAGTTTTGAGCATGGTGGTATGAGTTTTGAAGAAGTTTGGAACGTCTTCCGGTCTTCAAAGACACCATTTTGGCCATTTTTGGAGAGTTTCCCATTCAGAAACGATCGTTTTGTGAGTTGTGTATTGTGTGATTAACTTTGGAGGAATTTGAAAAGTTTTCCAGTCTTGAAAAACGACATCTTGGCAGTTCTATTCAAGAACAAGAGTTTTGTGTATTGTGGTAACAGTTTTGGACCAGTTTGGAACGTCTTCCGATATTGACAGAAAACTTTTTGGTCATTTTTGGCGAGTTTCCTTTTCAAAAAACGAGAATTTTGTAAGTTGTGTATTGTATGATTAACTTTGAAGGAGTTTGGAACGTTTTCCCGTCTTGAAAGAAGACATCTTGGTAGTTCTATTCAAGAATAAGAGTTTTGTGCATGGTGGTATGAGTTTTGAAGAAGTTTGGAACGTCTTCCGGTCTTGAAAGAAAACATTTTAGCCGTTTTTAGCGAGCTTCCTATTCAAAAACGATCGTTTTGTTAGTTGTGTATTGTGTGATTAACTTTGGAGGAATTTGGAACGTTTTTTAGTCTTGAAAGAAGACATCTTGGTAGTTCTATTCAAGAATAAGAGTTTTGAGCATGGTGGTATGAGTTTTGAAGAAGTTTGGAACGTCTTTCGGTCTTGAAAGAAAACATTTTAGCCGTTTTTAGCGAGCTTCCTATTCAAAAACGATCGTTTTGTGAGTTGTGTATTGTGTGATTAACTTTGGAGGAATTTGAAAGGTTTTCCAGTTTTGAAAAAAGACATCTTGGCAGTTCTATTCAAGTACAAGAGCTTTGAGCATGGTGGTATGAGTTTTGATGGAGTTTGGAACGTCTTCCGGTCTTGAAAGAAACTATTTTAGCCGTTTTTAGCGAGCTTCCTATTCAAAAAACGAGCATTTCGTAAGTTGTGAATTGTGTGATTAAGTTTGGAGGAATTCCGAAGGATTTCCTGTCTTGAAAGAAGACATCTTGGCAGTTCTATTCAAGAATAAGAGTTTTGGGCATGGTGATATGAGTTTTGCAGAAGTTTGGAACGAAAGAAAACATTTTGACAGTTTTCGGCAAATTTCCTATCCAAAATCCAAGGTTTTTGTTTGAAAGGTCTCCTAGTCTTTAAAGAAGACATTTTGGCCATTTTTGGTGAGGTTGCTATTCAAGAACACGTCTTTTGCGAGTTGTGTCAATATTATAAAGACTTCTTATAATAAAGAAAGAAGGAAATGCAATTCGACACAATAAACGTTAAACAAAAATTATAATATTATAAATAACAAATTATAAAGTCGACTAGGAACTTTCATATTCGTTACATAAACGTTCCTATCACTCCAAACTAATTAAGACCGACGACGGACAAAAACAGCAGAAACAAACTTATTTTTTTTTAAAAACAGAATAACTCGTTATTTTAAAAACAAAGTAATTTTTTTGTCATCGCGGTTTCAAGCTTTCCATTTCATTTCACTTTTAGGAAATTGTCGTCGCCTGAGCGTTAAATTAGATAGGTATGCGTCTCGATGTAGCATTGCAATCGCTATAATATAATAGTATATAAAGTGAAAAGATATTTCACCATTTTATAGAATTCTTTTTTTATTATTTTTTTGTTTAGCGCGACAAGTGAAAGTCTAACTAATCAGAATTATAAAACAATCGTTTAAACACCGAAATCATCGTAATTCAATCGAATTAATAACAATATCCAAGGTCAACACACCTAGAATACGCATAAATATCTAATATAATACGTACAACGAAGTATAGTCTAATTATATCCTTGAAATAAGGCTTAGAACAGGTGAAAGTCGTTGTACTCGCGTAAAATGTAAAGGAACGGATAATTGTGACAAATTCCAAATTATTTATTTTTATATGGCGATTATAACGATTACCTTTCGTATGTACCTATATATATTTATGTATTTCTATACATATATATGTGGAAATGTCGTGACATTTGCGGCGACCGATTGTAAATCGAATTAGAATTAACGTGGAGAACGTCTGTCGCTATCTCACGGGATCAAAGTTGTATTCCCTCATTTTCCTATGATTACACGTAATTCCACCGTCTTGTAACATACTGACCTTAAATTAAAACTCGTTTCGAACGCGTAGTAGTACCACTATTCGAAGAGGAGGTTATGCAATCGGTATAAGCACACATTCCCTTCTTTACTTTACTATTTTATTCGCAATCGCATCTGCGACCACATCTTTATACTTATGTACATACATATGTACACTCACCTTAAAGAAGTTGTAGAACGATTTTACATAGCAGTAATATACTGTCTTTGTCAGGTCATCCCCTCTACATTTAATGTGACTGTCGCCCACTGGAGGCAATGGGTAATATCGTATTTTTCGTAATATGTGTATTCAGTCTCTGCTGTGCAAGCGGAGCGGGAGCAATTAACTCATACTTGGTTACTAGGAACTATTTATGTATTCCTATTAAAATCGACACATCGTTATTTCCTAGAAAAGGTAGATGCGATTATTCTTCAAGGCAGTAACAGAAAGTATATTATCTCTATTTGAATAGCAAGGAACTCTATGTGTGTGCGCCCTACTATAGATAGCGCGGCGTAAAATACCTACAATACATGTTGGTAATCTAATTAAAACTTTTTTAATACATTCTTAAATCATAATACACATTTTAAATGTTTTGAAATGAAATGATATATTAGTTATTTACATACTTTTGACATATAGCGAGGCGTAGGCAAAGTTGTTTTGGATAGATAATTCATTATTAGTTGTTTATCTATTTATCTTTAAAATACATCATCTTCAAGATGTATTTTGTTCTCCTTGATATACTTAAAATCGTTAATTATCTTATTGTTAGTGTATTATTTTCACAGTTAAAGGGTTTTGTTTTGAAAAAATTAACGTAAAATTTTTCAGTACAGCAGAAGACATTACTTAAAACGTACGCGCAATGTTTAGTTAAAAGAAAATATAATGCTATACAATTTTTGAAGAAGTTGTAATAGTAATAGTCATTAATATATCATTCAATGGTCTTCATTAATTTTACTGTAGTACGTAAAAAAGTTTACTTTGCAGATTTTAAGGTGTCTATTTTTGCTGTGTATTAATACAATCAAATACAGCAACAATTTTAAATGCGTTTATCTCTCGATAAGATAATGCATTTTTTTCCCCGGACGTACTCAGCCCGCAGACTGACAAGTGGTCCTGTGAACCGCCCCCTAGGAGATTTTAGTCACCCCGGAATCGTCTTAATGACATGCGTAAGGGTGATTGGGCTGTCTTTTCTTCGTCTTGTATTGCTCTAGTTCTCCTATATTAGAAAAAAATATATATATAGAGTTCAGATAATAAATAGAAATATATTACAATATATTTCTACTTATTATCTGAACTGAATATATATAATAAATAACAATGGTTATTTCTAATGAAATAATAAGTAAATAAATAAAAATAAAGTAGTATTCTTAAAAAAAGTAACAATTTGTAAAATAATAATAAAAGTATTATGTATATATCACAAATAACAGATATTCAAAAATAATAGTATAATAATAATAAAAATAAAGTTGCTTTCTCAAAATAAAATAACAAAAAATAAAGTCGCATTCCCAAAATAAAATAAAAAAAAACTATGTAATAAATAAAAAGTAATAAATATTTTAAAATAATTGAATAAAAATTAGATGCCATCAATAATTAGTCAGCAACAACGAGGATAAAACCTCCGTTTCGTAATTTTTAATTTTGGCAAAAATGTCAAACAGTTTTTTTAAGTTATCATTCTTCATTGGTAGCCCACAGCTTCTGGTAAATTCATTAATTTTCAGTTTAATCATCCGATCAACCAAAAATATATCACAGTTAATTTAATTCAAGCTCTGTAATTGTTATTTATTTTTGTAGCATGCTTATGATAAAGTTATTAAAAAATAACGAAATATTGAGCTTATGAGTAAATCAGTTTTAATTCTGCTACAGACTGACACCCTAATATCATTTTATAACTTATTACATTAAATATATATAATATTTTTAAATAAAAAATATGACTGTATCTAAAACACAATCATAAACTGTAACAAAATTTTAACATTTACATACAGTTATAACATTTTTATTAATATGATTTATTAATGAAAAAAATATATTGCAAGAATTATGATGGTTAGCCAATATAAAATTCAGCAGTACAGTATATTCTATCATGAATTTAATAAAGCACTATATCAGATTTTAAAAAATAATATCGAAGAAAAATAATTATTTATATAAAATCATTAGTAAAACATTTGACAATAACGATAAACGTTAATAAAACTCTGCGGTAAGCACATTATTTGAAGTATGAGGGAATTAGAACATTGTTGGATGAGGTATATGAATCGGGGGTTAGTATAATCGTTTGTTCTTTTGATGTAAAACTTCCAGAAATTCTCTTTCAAGTCTAATATGTCAATAGACTATAGATCCAACAATACGTCCATTATTTATGTATGTTTAATTATATTTTACGGGGAACGGCTAATGACAAATTCCAAAGAACAGTATCTAGTCGGCAAAATTTTATGTGAAAATGTATGCCAATGCAAAGAAAACCTATGCAGAAATTATGGGATTATCTAAGATGCCTAATTATGGCAAGTATTTCTTAATTAGCAAGCGTTTAAGTTGTTCACCCCCCAAATAAATCTTCAAATGCGTAACCTATAAATCCGATGCAAGTTATATTTGCAAATTCAGTTTGCATTATTATTCGTAAACATGCCAGGTGATTTCAGTAGTGTCGAAACAAGATCCAAAATTGTGACGCTTTGGGAACGTGGTTTGTCCTATAGCGAAGTTGCTCGAGAAGTTGGACATTCGGTAAGTACAAAATTTTTATATATAACACATTGCTCCTTCTGTAAAATAATATATTTTTTTCTTTGTCGTAATAATACGTTTGATACTACAGATTCTACTAAACTATTTTTATTATATGAATTCCATTTAGAAACCTATATAGTTATATTTAGTGCCTCCGTTTTTACGATCCGTACCATCTCGCATATATACATATTCTAGAACTTATTTCTTTCGCAACTTTTTCAGAAATCCGTGGTTCATTACTGGATCAATCGATGGCGAACGGAAGATCAAAACACCGCGTTGAAAACGAGACCAAGGTCGGGCCATCCGCCAAAAATTGGTCCAGAAGATGCCGGCAGAATTTTGCAGCACGTCAGTCAGCAGCCCTTTATCACGTTAGATAAAATAATTGAAGAGCTAAATTTGAATTGCTGTGCAGAAACGCTACGTAAATTTCTGCATAAGCAGCACATCCACTGTCGGCGCCCTGCAAAGAAAGTGGAATCGTTTCCCAGACATGTCGCGGACCGTTTAAATTTCGCGCATGCAAATTTAAACAGAGATTGGAGCGCCGTCATATTCTCGGATGAGAAGGTCTTCTCAACATCGCAAGACACCAGGAAACTTGTATGGCGCGCCAATGGTACAAGATTTAACGCAGACAATGTTGTAAGGGCCCGGCAAAGCAACCGCATCAGTTTGGCATACTGGGGGTGGATGTCCAGTGCTGGACCCGGAGAATTAACTCGAATAAATACGCGATTGGATGCTGAAGAATACATCCGCATCTTGGAGGATGTGCTGCTCCCTAGTGTGAGAACCTTCTATCCTGAACCTCATCCAATCGGTTTAGTACAGGATAATTCTGCCGTCCACACGGCAAGAGTAGTGAGGCTCTGGTTCCAGCACAGAGACGACCTCGAAGTTCTTCCGTGGCCAGCTAAGTCCCCTGATCTGAATCCCATCGGAAACCTATGGGCAGTGATGGGGCAAATGTGGGACCAGAGAGATGTGCCGATTCCGCGGAACCGAATGAATCTTCACAATCACGTGACTGAGATTTGGGAAAGTTTTAGAGGGAGAGAAACTTGCTCAAATCTCGTGGCGTCGATGCGTGAACGACTTCAAGAGGTTATAGATCGTAATGGATACTGGACTCGGTACTAATCGTTATTATTGAGAACGTGTGTTTCGCACTGCCATGACTTTTATTTTTTATTTTTTCTCGGAATATATTATTGTTTTCTTTTTTAATTTTCTTAGTTATTTTAATAGCTTTTCGTTACGCACGTTCCCAATAATAAAGGTTAAGCCCATTGGCATCTAATTTTTATTCAATTATTTTAAAATATTTATTACTTGTTATTTATTACATAGTTTTTTTTTATTTTATTTTGGGAATGCGACTTTATTTTTTGTTATTTTATTTTGAGAAAGCAACTTTATTTTTATTATTATTATACTAATTATTTTTGAATATCTGTTATTTGTGATATATACATAATACTTTTATTATTATTTTACAATTTGTTACTTTTTTTAAGAATACTACTTTATTTTTATTTATTTACTTATTATTTCATTAGAAATAACCATTGTTATTTATTATCTGAACTCTATATACATTTTTTTTTTTCTAATATAGGAGAACTAGAGCAATACAAGACGAAGAAAAGACAGCCCAATCACCCTTACGCATGTCATTAAGACGATTCCGGGGTGACTAAAATCTCCTAGGGGGCGGTTCACAGGACCACTTGTCAGTCTGCGGGCTGACTACGTCCGGGGAAAAAATGCATTATCTTATCGAGAGATAAACGCATTTAAAATTGTTGCTGTATTTGATTGTATTAATACACAGCAAAAATAGACACCTTAAAATTTGCAAAGTAAACTTTTTTACCTACTACAGTAAAATTAATGAAGACCATTGAATGATATATTAATGACTATTACTATTACAACTTCTTCAAAAATTGTATAGCATTATATTTTCTTTTAACTAAACATTGCGCGTACGTTTTAAGTAATGTCTTCTGCTGTACTGAAAAATTTTACGTAAATTTTTTTCAAAACAAAACCCTTTAACTGTTAAAATAATACACTAACAATAAGATAATCAACGATTTTAAGTATATCAAGGAGAACAAAATACATCTTGAAGATGATGTATTTTAAAGATAAATAGATAAACAACTAATAATGAATTATCTATCCAAAACAACTTTGCCTACGCCTCGCTATATGTCAAAAGTATGTAAATAACTAATATATCATTTCATTTCAAAACATTTAAAATGTGTATTATGATTTATGAATTTATTAAAAAAGTTTTAATTAGATTACCAACATGTATTGTAGGTATTTTACGCCGCGCTATCTTATATAGTAGGGCGCACACACATAGAGTTCCTTGCTATTCAAATAGAGATAATATACTTTCTGTTACTGCCTTGAAGAATAATCGCATCTACCTTTTCTAGGAAATAACGATGTGTCGATTTTAATAGGAATACATAAATAGTTCCTAGTAACCAAGTATGAGTTAAACGAACGCATATCTGATGATTGACTATAGTATTTACGAAGGATCAGTTTCAGATCGGTTTTCTGTAGCGTGTATAATTTTTGTTTGTGTAAGTTTAAATTAGTTTTAGCTTGGAGCTATATTAAATCGAAGTATGTAGTTCATTGATTGTACGAGTAATATAGTGAGTGACATAGATTAGATCTGTGTAGAGAGAATTTTTACTTGACCTCTCTTTCTGATATGAGGACCTTCAATAGAATCTAAACTTTTAAGTTTAGACCATTTAAGGAAAAAATATCTAGTAATTGTATAATCTGTAATGTAGCCAAACAAAAAAGCATCTTTTTTCTAATTGCCCCATACCATCAGAAAAAAATTGCTTCTGTAATACCGCAAAATATTCTTCAACAGCTTCTTCGAATTGTTCATCAGACGCAAAACGCTTTCCTCTGAGATGCTTACCCACAGTCATTGATTAACTCCTAAACTTTGTTTGCCTTATGATCCCAGCCATTGTCGTGCAGCAATAAATTTTTTAATTGTGTTTTCGTAGGCCTCTCCATTTATGGCATATATTCAATAAGCAAGATTCCTTCAACATCCCAGAAAACAGCTGCCATCAGTTTTTTTTTTCCAGAAAATTGTGTCTTCGCCTTTTTTTGGTGGTGGAGAGCCCTTATGAACCCACTCCATGGATTCTTATTTAGTAGGAGAGTCCCAATGATGTACCCAAGTCTCATCCCCGGTGATAATTCATAAAAATGTTTTGTCCCTTTCCAACTCGGCCAAATTTCCTTTTCTGTACAGATTTTGTTCAGGTGTAAGCAATCTAGGGATCCACCGTGCAGACATCGTCTTCATAACCAAAATTTTGTAATGACAGAGTTCTTTACACGCCGATCTTTAAGTATCAAATTTTCGACTTTTCCCACAATGTCTTCAGTTCGAGCTTCAACAGGTCGTTCGGACTTTGGGCCAACATTGATTGACTTTCGGCCCCCAATCGAAAGAGTTTAAACCAATATTTTACTCGAAAATAAGATGGCGCATCTTCCCCATACATAGAGTAACCATTCTTTCATGCTTCATTGCTTTTGGACCATTGCCTTCTTTTGTCAGGAACTTTATTACGCTGCGATGTTCAACCTTAGTTTCACTCATTTTATCAAGAAGTAAACAGCACAAACTAAACACAACTTAGCACATGTATGTACTTCTAACAGTGACAGCAATTTTTCAATAATTTGTTTGACATCTTCACTCTTTTGTTTCATAACTAGGTAGATACCATAAAAATATGCTCTCGTAATAGGAACGGCTTCAACAAGTCCAAACTCATACGATTAGATTAAACCTAGGATACATCTGTTTCCTTTTCGATGGGCCACCCTATATAGTACAATTTGAAACAAAAGAAGCAAAAAATCACGTTTAATTTGATGTAAAAATTAAAAAAAAAAGAATTGAAACAAACAAGAGAAATCAGAATATAGAAGTGTTCCCACAGAGCTACCGCCCCATCGCTCTCATTTTATGACTATCATGAAATCATCCTATCCCATCATAATCATCCTGAACAGTCTGAAAGAGGAATTGCTCGTTCTTAACGTCCTACTAGATGAGAAATTTGGTTTCCCCGAAGAAGTCTGTACGGTCTTCCAGCTGTTCAGGATGACAGAAGTGATGGCAACGATCTTTCTGGACATTGAAAGGGCGTTCGATTAATAGTTTAATTCACGAAATGGTCGTCACTGGTATCAACCCTTGAAACAATGAGAATTGTGCTGTCGTATTCCATACTAAAACCCCTATAACTGTCGTCGCCCCTCAAGGATCCCTTCTGGGTCCCACTCTATTTTTAGTATATGTACACGTATGACCTTTTAAAAACCCCTTAAGTAATCCATCTAGCAATATACGCGGACGATGTCACGGCATACACATCACATAAGACTACAAGGTCAAATCAGCGTGGAGACTAAAACTTAATGATAGCGTGTGCGTCGATGGGCATACCACATGACAACATCTTCGTGGGAGATTTTCGATTACTGTGGAGCCAGTCAGTTTAATACCTCGGCATCACCCTGGATCGAAGGTTGAAAGATCAGCTGTACTAACCATTTCTATAACTTAAGACCCTGATCTACTATATAAGTCTCTAAGTCCCACCCTAAGAAACTTCAAGTCGTTCAAAATAGGATCACCATGATTTGTGAGGAACGACCAAATACGAACCGACTTGCAAAATTCCATCCATCGAGGAATATCTACCAACAATGGCTTCGAAAACGCTCGATAGGACATCTAAGCGAACTCCGAATCCTCAGAGTTAGAATCTGGAGAGACTTAACATCGAAAATCACTAGGATACCAACATCATAGGAGCATACAGTGTGTGATCAAAAAAAGACCGGACTGATTTTATTCTGCGCACCATTTAGCGACACATCTGACGACTAAGACGAGAGGTGTTGCGTTTGTTTACGTCGAGTCGTTAAGCAGCAGTGAAATTTTGTTTCAATCTTGGCAAAAGTGCTACGGAGACATTTGGAATGATTCAACAAGCGTTTGGTAATGAAGCTACAAGTCGAAGCTAGTGGTTTGAGTGGTACAATCGTTTTAAATCGGACAGAACCACGACCATATCGACAGACCTCAACCATGTTAAATTGGTGAACGATTTTGTGCGGGCAAATCTCCGTTTAAGTTTTAGGGAGATAGCCGAGGAAGTAAACATTAGTTTTGGATCCTGTCAGGCAATTTTGACAGACATTTTGGGTATGTCGAATCAAAATTCGTCCCGCGGGTGCTGACTGATAAACAGAGACAAAAACGTGTCGAGATTTGTCAGGAACTCCTGGATCGAGCCAAAGCCGATCCAGAGTTTCTTAAAACCATCGTTATGATGTTGAGACGAAGGCCCAGTCTTCTCGGTAGAAAGGTCCTCATTCTCCGCGACCAAGGAAAGCTCGCATGTCCCGGTGAGTTGATTCATTACGAATACGTTCCTCAAAGTCAAACCGTCAACAAAGCTTTCTATTTAGAGGTTATGACGCAGCTGAAGGTCGTCGTGAGCCGTGACAGTTTTTTCGCCAAAACCAGAACTTCAGTGATCCCTCTGCCACCCTCTTTATTCTGCAGACGTGGCTCCATCAGTTTTTTTTTTGTTTGCAAAGTTAAAACCAACCTTTTAAGGGCGCCGATTTGACTCTATTGCGGACATTAAATTGTATGGTGGACCTGAAGAGGATCCCTAAGGCGAGAGCTGGAAGAAACGTTGGCAAAGGTGTGTCGTCAGCCAAGGCATGTACTTTGAGGGTGACAATCACACTACACGTCCATGACAGAGCTCTAACACCGGGGAGAAAGTACTCAACGCCTTCTATGTCAGGACTTTTGGTCCAACCCTGCTGGAAAAATTGATGGATCACACAACATAGCAACTATCACCTTGTTCTTAAGGTTAAAGTTTGTATTGAAGCTCAACTTAGTTATCTGTATCTGTAGGCTTCGCGAGGTAGTCTTTACGAGCAGAGACAACATGCATCGCTTGGATCTAGTAAACTCTCTCCTGCGTAGATATTGCGGGAGTGGAATCGATCGACTAAATGACAAAGAAGTTCTGGTTCAATCTGGTTGAGAGGACTAAAACAGCATGGCGGCAAATATTCATTGTTCGACAGGCAACACTATCAAACAAAATCTCAATTCGTTCCATCGCTTGTTTATATAAAATAAATCGAAATGTAACGACAATTACGTCAGGTTTTAATAAAAATGCTCTTTAAACGAAGTCGGGTTTCAGTTTTATTTACATTAGAAATAAGCGTCGACATGCATTCCAAGCAATTACAGCTGTATTTAGCCTTTATAACCAACGTTTATAATTGAGAAGGTAGGAAAAAAATAATAACGCAACTCTAATATAAGTAATAAGTCAATTATCTTGAGTTTATTATATTTAATAGTGCGTGCGTATGAATGCATGTTTAAACAAGCAGTAGATGAAAACTTCAGGTATGTTTCTGCAACTAAATCTGCACTCTATTGTTTATAGCATGTTCGAAAAATCGAGTGTTTCGTCACATCGTCATCGCCTTGACATTGACATTGCGACGACTCATTTCTTACTTGGAAACCGAACAACGAACGCTTAATCATAATTTGCTCGTTCGTCGCATAATCCCGATATTATAACTTTTGTAAACAATTACCTTCCATTTAAATAGTGTAAATATTGGCTTGGCTAGAATCGTATTTGCGTTTCAACTCGAGGAAATCGCCGAATAAGATTGCTGAACGTAGAATAGATAATCATTACTCAATTGATTTAATAATGGACCACCCACATTGCGTACGAACTGGTTCGATCCACAATTAGATTCTTCTTCTTCATCATCATCATCATCATCGGCGAAACAGCCCTCCCCATTCAAAGCGAGCGTGGAGTATTACATTTATTGCTCCCGATAGAACATCGCTCCGTACAGGGGGAAAAAAAAAATCTCTAGTGCCTCTTTATCTTGAGGCTATATAGTAAAGCGTACAAGTTTCTTAAAACAAAAAAAACAACATAAAAATGAAGGATATCGATCCTTTTACCTTACAGGTAAAATAGGGAGGTCCCCGATTTATTAAATATCGTATAAATCATTTAAAAAGAAATTCGAAATTGCTGTTATTAAATTATTTTTTATTAGTATTTTCATTCCACTCGTTCAGCACGTCGAGCATTTATTTCATCCCTCAACGGTGTTGGAACAGTTACCGTAATTAAACAGTTCAAATAGTTTTTTTTACTGTTAAAAAGATTATTCTTTTGTTCAATACTTCCAAAACAGAATTTAGACATAAGCTGCTTTAATCCTTAAAAAAAAAAAAAACGGGTTGATAGCTGCAGTGGTCAGGCAGCTGACTGTCGTTGTGGCAGGATTATAGGAGCCGAGATTCAATTCTCTGGAGGGACGGTGATATTTTTTCAGAGAGTTGAAATCCCCATCACCCACCACACATTAAAAATAAAATAAAAAAATCCCGAGTTTCTTCTTGCATAGGTATACCTGTAAAATTCATTTGAACTGGGCTTCTACAGGTCGACCAGAATGCCGTGGCAACCTCTCTGATTTAAGCGCAACTGCCATGGGGTTCTGGTCGAACTGTCCCAGTCGTTTCTCTTTACGTTCCTTCCGTTTTTTTTTTGAAATTATATTAACGAATTTATTTGTTTCGACAGCTGGAGCTAGGTCAACTTCTCCGCGATAGATGGCGTAGTCTTGGATGTGCTGCCAATCTTCTTTTATCCTATTGTAGAAACTGGGTTTTTTTTTTATTCCTTTCCCCATGTCCTTCATTTTACATTAACTTAAACTCCAAATTTAATCTGCCAATCAATATAATTGTTAAAAAATTTGAAAAAAAAATTCTATAAACTTACATTCTAAAATGCACCATTTTCGAGATATAGGGTGTTGAAATTTAATTTAAAAAAAATCGTTTTTTGCAAATATCTCCTGGAAGGATTTATCGTAAAGAAAACAGCTTTTGTAACTATTTTCTACTTATAATAATCTAAGTTGTGTGCGAGGAAAAAAAATTTTAAGTCATAATTGGTGAAGATTTTGAAGGGGTAGTGGTTGTTTTTCTTCCCAACTTCTACGCCACTGGAAAAAGTACGGTTTTGAGACGCCTATTTGAACCGCCAATGTTTTCTACACAAAAAGGTACTGTAGGTCATGAGCTCTAAAGTTGACCGTTTCCGAGAAAAATCAACTTTTATGTTGTCAACGTTTGCTTTTCTTATTTGTTCAAATGTTTTAGTAAAATAAAACAAAAAATTTACCTTTTTTTTCAACAAAAAAGTTGATTTTTCTCGAAAACGGTCAATTTTGGAACTCATGAAGTCCTGCGCCTATATTATGAAACACTCACTATATTTTGTAATTACAATTCTATTCAAATTTGTCATTTAAAAAACGTCTTCTAGACATTTAAAAACATGTTCTGCACTTTGTAGATTCTAAACTGATGGTGGCTAATCGCCGAAACATGTATCTGGAGTAAATTAAAAATTTTTATAAAATAATAATCTGTATAAATAATAATAACAAAAATGACAAATGTCACTACATGTTGACACTTGATGACGTCACTCATTATTAAAAGCATAAAAGTAGTATAATTTTACTACAGGGTGTTCCATTTAAATAAGATGAGAAAATATAGCATTCGTGTTTTGAATCGCCCTGTACACAGTTTTCTAAATATTGGAAAAATATAAGTTTGCAATCAAACTGTAACAATATAAAAAAGTTATTCCAGTACAAAAAGAATTTCAAGCTGTTTCGTGTGGAATATACAGGACGTTCAATATGCAATGATTTTCAGACAAAATTGACCATAACTTCTGAAGAAGATATGCTTAATCTAAACTTGAAATGATACACAGGGTGTTTCACAATATATGCGCAGGACTTCAGGATGTGGTAGCTTGTCAAAAAAAGTCTCTATCAAATTACCCTGTAAAATGCACCATTCAATAAAAAAATTAGTTTTTTGCAAATATCTCTGGAATAGTTTATCGTAAAGAAAACAGCTTTTGTAACCATTTTCTACTCATAATAAGCTAAGTTGTGCGCGAGAAAAGAAATTTTTAAGTCATAATTGGTGAAGATTTTGAAAAACAACCACTACGGTTGTTTTTCTCCCCAAGTTCTACGCCACTGGAAAAAGTACGGTTTTGAGACGACCTTTTGAACCGACAATGTTTTCTATACAAGACCAACAGTACCTGGTCATGAGCTCTAAAGTTGATCGTTTTCGAGAAAAATCAACTTCTATGTTAACGTTAGCTTTTCTTACTTCTTGTTCTATTGTTTCTATTTTTATTTCAAAAAATTTACCATTTTTTTCAACATAAAAGTTTTTTTCGAAAACGGTCAACGGATAAATTTCAACACCCTGTATCTCGAAAATGGTGCATTTTAGAGGTAAGTTGACAGAATTTTTTTTCAAGTTTTTGGACAAGCTATCACATCCTGAAGTCCTGCGCATATATTATGAAACACCCTGTATAATGTGTCCTGTTTAAGAAAATGTATGTTTGGTTCACCCTAACGATATGAAACACCCTGTATATATGAATATAATTTTAAAATATGTAGCGTAAGATTGTCTATACATAAAGTTTTGTAATATCTGTAATATTAACGGATATATTGAGGTTTGACGCACTAATACCTCACCCTGTATATACATTTGTATATTACAATGTTATTGTAAGAGCGATAAACTACGGTTACACTCAGCTAAGGTAGTAAGCTGGTCCTGTTGCTCTTTGGAATAAAGTATTGAGGGCGAGGTATTTCTCTATCTATGTAGTTGTGTCCGGATACCTTTGAAGCTCACTGTACCTTGTGTTCGGTATCGCTTGTTATCGTACAGGTTGTATTCATGATTTAGTAGCCTTCACTATTCACAATATTTATCCGATTCTCTTACGTATTATCTTGAAATTAATTGTGAAAACAGTGGCGCTATATTAATAAGATATGTTGTCACCACGACCGTCTGGATCGAGTTGCTTCGGGGAATAGGTCGAAAATTTGTTTTGTCTTATTTGTATCAATCATCCTGTAGAGTAGAGTCGGTAACACCCGTTAGCGAATTAGCTAAACTAAATTAAAAAAAAAAAAAACTAACCTGTACGGATTTATTTTTATTTTCTATATCGGATTCGTTCGATTCACCGCATCTAGATAGCCGTGAAACGAAGCGATCTTTCGTTTTGAATTCTCCGTTCTTCTTTGTTATATATGAGTGGTAAAGTAAACGTAAGTATAAGGTGCGCTCCGAAACAAAAGACATTAGCTAAGGAACGATTTATCATAACTTATCCGCCGCCTACTCGATTATATTGCACTTATATCGCTAAATAAAGCTCGCTTTCAAGTCCAGTCTATCTCGAATTAGTATTGTTACATTTATAAATTAAAGATAAATCTTCTTCTTCGACTAGTATACAGATTTAAAAAAACGAAAAATAGATAAATTATATGATATATTAATATAATTATGGATTCCGGGCTTGACCTTTTTACACACGATATATACATCTCATTAACTGTCTTGTATTGTATAAAATACCTGTTTCTTTTTTTTCCATATATAGTGCGTTGTGTGTGGAATATAATCCTTCCACACGCGCCAAAAACGGTGTAAACGATTCAGTCAGGGTCAACTAAATCATTACAGGCTAATGTGAATGACTGAGGAGTGATTTTAAATTATCACCGAACGTTAACGACGAATTTTTTCCAGTTCCATCTATATTTATCTAAAACTATCGTAGGTAGTGAATAAACATAATAATCTCGTTTTCACGAGAGACATTATTCGTTCTTAAGTATAAAGTAAAAGCATTTGCATTTTAACTTTATCTGCGAAACCTGTTCCGCTTAGCAAAGCCGGACACTATTCCACCAACTTTCTCCGTTTCAAACTAATATGTATGTATATGAATTTCTCCTGACACAATTCTGTACAATTCCGTACAGAATCATTTATGGGGGGAAAAAATCGAATTAAATAAAATTACTTTCACCTGCAACAACATATTTTATTTTAAAATAAATATTGCGACTTGCGACTGTCTATAGCGTTATTGTTTTGTTTGCATACCACGCACGTGACGTGAAGTATTAATCGAAAATAATATCCGATCCAATACCGAAAGTGTATAAATATTTTTCATTATATGTAGAACCGACCTTGAAATAATAAACGCAATTATTCCACGACGGACTACTTTAAACGGGCAGGTTAAGTATTTGCGTTTTTCCTAAACCGACCGGGCAGATTTCGTTCGTTCGGCCTCGAAATTAATATTTTCCAGGCACGTATTTGGAAATAAATCTGTCCAATCGGGCTCCAAGAAATTAACGCATCAGATCTAGATTTACGTACAGGAATGGTCCCCTGAGGGACGCCTAAACAACATCTCGTGAGAAACACAATCTAAAGCTTGCAAGTGCTGGAGTATCAAGTGGAGGCTTAAACTTAACGAGGTGAAATGACTCCCACCCCCTTCACTCCTCCCGCCAGGATAATATCTTTTTTGGGCATTATCGACCTCCTCGGAGCCAATCTGCTCCGTATCTTGGGGTTATTTTGGATCACCTTAACCTCCAATCTAGACATTTCTACGTCTAACGATAATCCTCATCAAAGGTCCTACTACATACTCTTGGTAGGTCTGAACTATGTTTCTAAGCCCTCTTATACCGGCTGGGTTTAAACGCAGTGGATCAGCTTATTGCGAGGAAGTTAGTGGTTGGTCCTGGTCCCGACGAAAAGCAGGTGTTGGGATCTTGTTGGGGATTGGTGGGATTAGAGGACTTCCCCATCCTGTCCAAGGTATTGGATCCAGAGATTAACAGAGAGATGGAATTTCCAGGTCCCTTCGGAGATTAAGATTCCTCACGAACCGGAGGGCATTAACGATTATCCTCAAGATTTTATTTTGCTGGGCCTCCAAATGTTTGAGGTGCACCCAGTCAAAGATACTGGTGCTGTTTACAGTTTTTAACCAGTTTTGACCCAGAGGATTCATACAGGGCTCCATAGGACTGCGCAGGCTGCAGTATAGGACGCAGAAAGATGGAGTAGGTATATCAAAAGTTTAAGGGTCAAATTCATAAACGTCACTTGAGGCGCCCTCATCCTTAAACTCATACTTACTACGCCATTTTACTTATCGAAATTCGTAGACAGTTAGTAGCTAATCTATCCCTCAAACGCCACTTACAATTGTGTCAAAAGTGAGTGAAGTTTAAGTCGTATGGTCTGACGTTTAGCCTCATTGAGTTTCAGGCGCCATCTACTGGATCAGTGACAAGAGCCTCGCTTCTGGATGACGTAAAGATGGCAGTGCCGCAGCGTAAATTGCCAAATGCACTCCCTGTATTCTAGGAAGGTCGTGAATGAACAACAGGAAGAAGAAACTCCTCTCCTGCAGGCAAGACTACAAGATCTTAACCACCAACGATTACGCACTGCTCGTCTCCTGGTCGAGTCTGGCCGAGACCCATTGGAGAAGACTGGAGGTCCTCCAGAAGAAGATGCTGCGAATGATCGTAGTTCGTTAGGAATATCCAACACCGAGCGGACCTGGGCGTCTTATCGCCCCGGAACCACATCGTCAAACTCGTCATCAGGATACCGGAGAGGACGGCAACTTCAGCGAAACCCCTGGCCGGACTCGACCACCGCCCAAGATGAAAAGATGGAGAGCTCTTGATCTCGCAGCCGGCTAGGACGATCTTTGAAGGGATAAAATATTCCAACAACGCCCAGAATGCATTGTGAGATAGACCAAATTAGTACTACCTCACATGCAAACTCGTTAAGGCTTGAAGGGCTTTCACAAGCGGGAAAAGGGCTAAAGGATTGTCCGAGGAGAGTAGGACTATAGACAATCAGAGACTTTCGATAATTTTGGAGCTGTCTTTAGTTTAGAGCTGGTTTCTCGTTGGATTTTGTTTTAAGAATGTTTTTGGTTATATTTTCAATTAAAGACTGTACACCCATTTTTACAATAGTTAGTCAAAAAAAAAGGGTTTAAGATCGTCAGGTGGTGTTATCATCAAATAAGATGATAAACAATTTATTAGTAAATCAACTACATGAAGCGTTAATTACTTTAGAGCAGTCTAGTTTATTGCATAATACGCGAAGCCCACGGCCCCGTCTATAAAACACCTGGTGGTGTTCCCTTGAATGGACGCTTAAAGGTTTTTTTACATTTTAAAACCTCACCGTTGACAAAGAACAACAGGTTCGTTTCCTCCAAGCGTGGGTTACCCTCCCATTTAATACACATCTAACACAAAGTATATCGAGATCATTAGCGCGAGTTTACGAGGTGCGATAGGACTTTAAAAGTACAATCATTGTAAAATACTAGCGATTACACTCGTTAACGTGTGATCGCTACGATTTCGAAACGGAAATTTAACATCTTAAAATGGTACTTCCTCGATAATATCTCAGTTTTTATTAATTAACGACTCAACGCTCAAGCGAATTTATCCAATGCTACACGACGGGGACCGATACTTAAGGCGTGATTTGAGAAGTGAAAGATGCGTCTTCTAGATGCATTTCGCGGTAATAGTTCTTCGAACCTGAGCGAAAAATTGGTTCGATTTCACTCGTTTCTAGGAATGGGTTCTCCAGTATTTGCTGCGAGAGTTGCAGAGATAAGTTAGGCGGCTAGCCAACGATGTGAGAGATCGCTGGGTCCAGGGTTCGAGTCTCCGAGGGGACGGTTAATTTGCTGTATGAAAATGCTTGTAATACTGTAAAACAAAAGACCTGCATATTTGGCTTTGTATTATTGCATTTTTCTATACTGTAAAATGAAAAAAAAAAATATCCGAAATATAGGAGGCAATCCATGAATTGTTCGAGCTAGATCGGTATCTGCTGTACCAACCTGCGTTTGTTGTATAGTGATCTTGCCCACTAGAGAACATGGAGCTGGAATTAGTACATTTGTATCGCTGCTTGGCACGATCATACTCAAATATGCTCAACTCTCCTCCAGTTCCTCCTTTTTAAGGTTATTGCTGTCAGACATTATTAATCTTCCAGCGACAGATAATCCAATCATCATGGTTGATAACTTGTAAAACCTAGACCCTCCGTGGCTTCGAATCACGTTTTTCGAACATCCTTCTTCTCAAGGACGTTTCCTTTACGATTTTAATCGAAAATGTCGTTGAGGATCGCCACCCCATTAAGGGAAAGACGACCATTGTGGAGGTTACGCTCCGAGAAACAGTTGGTTGGGAGAGTTCTTCTCAAACTTGATCTCCTGTTCGAGGATAAAATTGAATGTGTTCAGACCCCACCCCCTACTTATCAGGATCGACAGGATTCCACCGCCTCGAGGATAAAATTGAAAGTGCTCTTCGAACACTTGGGCAGACCCCACCCTCTACTTATCAGGATCGACAGGATTCCACCACCTAGAGTCTACCCACAAAACCCCGCACTACAGGGTAGGACGACAACGGGGACAAGACGACCGTGATGGTTTCCCTAGACCTGGAAGATCATGGATTAAGGCTCGCTGGAGAAGATGACGGAATCTTGAAGACCATCGGATCTTACCTCGAGGACCGGAGATTCCACACCGTCGTCGTGAACGGAACGGAACCTTCAGAGAGGCAAATGCTGTTTGGAGTTCGCACAAGCTTCGTTACTGGGCCCAGTAGGTACTATTCAGTATCTAATCGAGTGTTCAACGCCATCTATACGGATGATACCGCATCGATGGGGTGGCCACTTCGAAGAATCCAGAGATCGCAGCCCAGCTAGCCCCGACTACAATTCACCGACACACAATTCCCCGACAGGAGAATTCTATTATATTAAAAAAAAATTCTAAACACGCCAGTGTAATGCTGCTCGTTCTAAACCGAGATAAAATGGGAATAAAAATTTGTTATTATCAGGGAATTTTCCATACGGTGAATTGTTTGTCGGGGAATTTTCCTGTCGGGGAAATGTTTGTCGGTGAATTCTAGCCGGACAATTTTCCGGTTCCCTCGGCGAGCATCTAGATCGACTGCACCAGCCATATCCTATTCTGAGTAACCTCAACCTTAGTCCTAGGTTAGGTTAGGTTAGATTAGGTAGGTCGATTGTGATCCCATTTTACCCTAGAAGACGCTTCCTAATTTTGCCTTCTTAATTAGGCTTATCATTTTTGAGAGCGCCATCCTCTACGCCCATTGCTAGAAACCTTGTCCTCGCTAGACCATCGCAGTGGCACAAAACATGAACTGAGGTTTACAGAATCTGCAGAGAGGCCGATGTTAAACATGCACATACCTATTCAATCTGCAATGACCGGTCATCATCACACCGACTATCACTTTGACAGTCTTCATGTCTTTACTCGCTAGGTCTTCTTCAGAACTTAATCCTAAGACGGACGCGATGCTGTACAAAACGCACATCCGCCCAATCCTAACCTAAAATCGCGTTATCGCTGATCGTCCTTCCAGACTTAACAGACGTCCAGGACTTCAACGAGTTCTCGAGGAAGATCAACCGAGAATTAATCAGTGAAGGAGATCCACCAGAAGATTTCAAGAAGTCAACCCCTCGACGCTCGAGAACCACGCCAGAAGAACATCTGAAGAGGAAGTGAAGCTGGAAAAAGATGAGAGCCCACATGTAGAAGAGGCCATTTCGAGGATCGCTGACGAGATCGGATAGATCGAAACCCCCTCGTTCCGTTCTAATAAAACAGGACTTAATTAAAACATCATTTTTTTTGAAGTTAGAATAAAATTATATAACCTCTTCTTGGTAAATTAATCGCGGCCTGTCATCGTCTTCAAACTATATACGATCGAGAACTAATTTAACGCGATCGAATTTATTTTTTTCTCTCATTCTATTATATAAGAGATGGATTCTTCTGGACTGTCTCGTAAGACGATTACATCAAAACGAATGCGTGCTCACACCTTTATATAATCCATCCTATTTTTAATCTATCGGAAGAAAAAGCATCATCCATAATGCTTCACGCCATTGTTGTTAAAAGCGAGGTCGGCCGCCTCATTCTTTATTTATAATTTTTTTTTTTGCATAACAACGTCTTCTGATCCTCTCTTGAATTGAAACACAATAGGTAATCCATTTCAATCGTTTCCACGCCTTCACGAAAGGCTAATAACACACACACACGTGCACACGTGAATACACAGGAGAGAGCAGCAGCTCACCTCTCCATATAATGTTATGTACATATCTGTGGTAACTTTGTATTTATTTATGTGTGCATGTGTGCTGAATGGAGGGTTCAGCAAGTCGAAATTAAAATATAAAGCATCGCGTGGGCGCTCCAGGCCGTGCTCTTGTCTTACCAACAACTTGCGTTTGTGTCTCCGTGTGTGTGTGTGTGTGTTTATATTCATTTTGACACATCTTGGAATGTGGTGACCTTCCTGGAAAGTCTTTTGACCTCTTGATATGCCTTGATGATCGAAGCTCCCTTTTTCCTTTTTTTTTTGAGTTTCCTTTTATATTTATTGTGTTTACGAGGGGAACCCTGTATATTTTGAGATATCATCAATGCACTCGTCTAACCGAAGTTTCCACGACGACTATTACTTTAATCAGATAATATGACGAAAATAATATTTTCAAAGCTGATGAGACTCAACAAAACCCTTGCCTTTAAAGGATAAAAATGCTTTGGTGGTAAAAAGAGCAAGGAAAGAGTAACGGTTATGGTTGGGAGTAACAAGAGTAGTTCTGAAAAGCTAAAATTGCTTGTTATTGGCAAAACAAAGCAGAAAAGCGTGGATGATAAGTGAGATTTATGAAAAGTGGTTATTAAAGCTTGATAAGCAGCGGGTGCACCCAGAAGAGAAAAGTTTTGCTGTTCGTTGACAAACCGGAGCAGGAAAGCTGAAGAATGTTAAATTGGAGTATTTTCCTCCTAATCTAATCTCAATCTTACAACCAGTGGACCAGAGGAGAATTATAAAAAATAATCTAAAGCAACATTACAGATAACGGATTATTATGAAAATTTTGGCTCGTTTGGAAGAGCCAACATTTCCTTCAAATTTTTCTTTACTTGATGCAATTAAAGATCTAAACAAAACATGGAATAACAACACAAAAACGCAAAGGCGGGCTTTGGTAAAGATGATTTAGTGCAGGATGCCAACGACTGGGATGAAGATGATATCCTTCCACTTGGATGATCTTGTACAGAACTGCAATAAACACAAATGATGTTGAATTCGAGGAGTGTGTTGATGTTGATCATGATGTGTCAACAGCGGATTTCCCAAATGATGAAGACATTTTAGAAAGTGTAATACAGCACCTTGCTATAAAAAAAATCTAAAGCAACATTACAGAAAACGGATTATTATGAAAATTTTGGCTCATTTGGAAGAGCCAACATTTCCTTCAAATTTTTCTTTACTTGATGCAATTAAAGATCTAAACAAAACATGGAATAACAACACAAAAACGCAAAGGCGGGCTTTGGTAAAGATGATTTAGTGCAGGATGCTAACGACTGGGATGAAGATGATATCCTTCCACTTGAATGATCTTGTACAGAACTGCAATAAACACAAATGATGTTGAATTCGAGGAGTATGTTGATGTTGATCATGATGTGTCAACAGCGGATTTCCCAAATGATGAAGACATTTTAGAAAGTGTAATACAGCACCTTGCCATAAAAAAATCTAAAGCAACATTACAGCAAACGGATTATTATGAAAATTTTGGCTCATTTGGAAGAGCCAACATTTCCTTCAAATTTTTCTTTACTTGATGCAATTAAAGATCTAAACAAAACATGGAATAACAACACAAAAACGCAAAGGCGGGCTTTGGTAAAGATGATTTAGTGCAGGATGCTAACGACTGGGATGAAGATGCTTCCACTTGGTTGATCTTGTACAGAACTGCAATAAACACAAATGATGTTGAATTCGAGGAGTATGTTGATGTTGATCATGATGTGTCAACAGCGGATTTCCCAAATGATGAAGACATTTTAGAAAGTGTAATACAGCACCTTGCCATAAAAAAATCTAAAGCAACATTACAGCAAACGGATTATTATGAAAATTTTGGCTCATTTGGAAGAGCCAACATTTCCTTCAAATTTTTCTTTACTTGATGCAATTAAAGATCTAAACAAAACATGGAATAACAACACAAAAACGCAAAGGCGGGCTTTGGTAAAGATGATTTAGTGCAGGATGCTAACGACTTGAAGATGATAACCTTCCACTTGGTTGATCTTGTACAGAACTGCAATAAACACAAATGATGTTGAATTCGAGGAGTAATGTTGATCATGATGTGTCAACAGCGGATTTCCCAAATGATGAAGACATTTTTAGAAAGTGTAATACAGCACCTTGTAAAGCAACATTACAGAAAACGGATTATTATGAAAATTTTGGCTCATTTGGAAGAGCCAACATTTGTCAAATTTTTCTTCGAGAACCACGCCAGAAGAACATCTGAAGAGGAAGTGAAGCTTGAGAGCCCACATGTAGAAGAGGCCATTTCGAGGATCGCTGACGAGATCGGATAGATCGAAACCCCTCGTTCCGTTCTAATAAAACAGGACTTAATTAAAACATCAATTTTTTTAAGTTAGAATAAAATTATATAACCTCTTCTTGGTAAATTAATCGCGGCCTGTCATCGTCTTCAAACTATATACGATCGAGAACTAATTTAACGCGATCGAATTTATTTTTTTCTCTCATTCTATTATATAAGAGATGGATTCTTCTGGACTGTCTCGTAAGACGATTACATCAAAACGAATGCGTGCTCACACCTTTATATAATCCATCCTATTTTTAATCTATCGGAAGAAAAAGCATCATCCATAATGCTTCACGCCATTGTTGTTAAAAGCGAGGTCGGCCGCCTCATTCTTTATTTATAATTTTTTTTTTGCATAACAACGTCTTCTGATCCTCTCTTGAATTGAAACACAATAGGTAATCCATTTCAATCGTTTCCACGCCTTCACGAAAGGCTAATAACACACACACACGTGCACACGTGAATACACAGGAGAGAGCAGCACCTCACCTCTCCATATAATGTTATGTACATATCTGTGGTAACTTTGTATTTATTTATGTGTGCATGTGTGCTGAATGGAGGGTTCAGCAAGTCGAAATTAAAATATAAAGCATCGCGTGGGCGCTCCAGGCCGTGCTCTTGTCTTACCAACAACTTGCGTTTGTGTCTCCGTGTGTGTGTGTGTGTGTGTTTATATTCATTTTGACACATCTTGGAATGTGGTGACCTTCCTGGAAAGTCTTTTGACCTCTTGATATGCCTTGATGATCGAAGCTCCCTTTTTCTTTTTTTTTTGGTTTCTTTTTATATTTATTGTGTTTACGAGGGGAACCCTGTATATTTTGAGATATCATCAATGCACTCGTCTAACCGAAGTTTCCACGACGACTATTACTTTAATCAGATAATATGACGAAAATAATATTTTCAAAGCTGATGAGACTCAACAAAACCCTTGCATTTAAAGGATAAAAATGCTTTGGTGGTAAAAAGAGCAAGGAAAGAGTAACGGTTATGGTTGGGAGTAACAAGAGTAGTTTTGAAAAGCTAAAATTGCTTGTTATTGGCAAAACAAAGCAGAAAAGCGTGGATGATAAGTGAGATTTATGAAAAGTGGTTATTAAAGCTTGATAAGCAGCGGGTGCACCGCAAAACCGGAGCAGGAAAGCTGAAGAATGTTAAATTGGAGTATTTTCCTCCTAATCTAATCTCAATCTTACAACCAGTGGACCAGGGGAGAATTATAAAAAATAATCTAAAGCAACATTACAGATAACGGATTATTATGAAAATTTTGGCTCGTTTGGAAGAGCCAACATTTCCTTCAAATTTTTCTTTACTTGATGCAATTAAAGATCTAAACAAAGCATGGAATAACAACATAAAAACGCAAAGGCGGGCTTTGGTAAAGATGATTTAGTGCAGGATGCTAACGACTGGGATGAAGATGATATCCTTCCACTTGGTTGATCTTGTACAGAACTGCAATAAACACAAATGATGTTGAATTCGAGGAGTATGTTGATGTTGATCATGATGTGTCAACAATGGATTTCCCAAATGATGAAGACATTTTAGAAAGTGTAATACAGCACCTTGCCATAAAAAAAATCTAAAGCAACATTACAGCAAACGGATTATTATGAAAATTTTGGCTCATTTGGAAGAGCCAACATTTCCTTCAAATTTTTCTTTACTTGATGCAATTAAAGATCTAAACAAAACATGGAATAACAACACAAAAAACGCAAAGGCGGGCTTTGGTAAAGATGATTTAGTGCAGGATGCTAACGACTGGGATGAAGATGATAACCTTCCACTTGGATGATCTTGTACAGAACTGCAATAAACACAAATGATGTTGAATTCGAGGAGTATGTTGATGTTGATCATGATGTGTCAACAGCGGATTTCCCAAATGATGAAGACATTTTAGAAAGTGTAATACAGCACCTTGCCATAAAAAAATCTAAAGCAACATTACAGCAAACGGATTATTATGAAAATTTTGGCTCATTTGGAAGAGCCAACATTTCCTTCAAATTTTTCTTTACTTGATGCAATTAAAGATCTAAACAAAACATGGAATAACAACACAAAAACGCAAAGGCGGGCTTTGGTAAAGATGATTTAGTGCAGGATGCTAACGACTGGGATGAAGATGATAACCTTCCACTTGGTTGATCTTGTACAGAACTGCAATAAACACAAATGATGTTGAATTCGAGGAGTATGTTGATGTTGATCATGATGTGTCAACAGCGGATTTCCCAAATGATGAAGACATTTTAGAAAGTGTAATACAGCACCTTGCCATAAAAAAAATCTAAAGCAACATTACAGAAAACGGATTATTATGAAAATTTTGGCTCATTTGGAAGAGCCAACATTTCCTTCAAATTTTTCTTTACTTGATGCAATTAAAGATCTAAACAAAACATGGAATAACAACACAAAAACGCAAAGGCGGGCTTTGGTAAAGATGATTTAGTGCAGGATGCTAACGACTGGGATGAAGATGATAACCTTCCACTTGGTTGATCTTGTACAGAACTGCAATAAACACAAATGATGTTGAATTCGAGGAGTATGTTGATGTTGATCATGATGTGTCAACAGCGGATTTCCCAAATGATGAAGACATTTTAGAAAGTGTAATACAGCACCTTGCCATAAAAAAATCTAAAGCAACATTACAGCAAACGGATTATTATGAAAATTTTGGCTCATTTGGAAGAGCCAACATTTCCTTCAAATTTTTCTTTACTTGATGCAATTAAAGATCTAAACAAAACATGGAATAACAACACAAAAACGCAAAGGCGGGCTTTGGTAAAGATGATTTAGTGCAGGATGCTAACGACTGGGATGAAGATGATAACCTTCCACTTGGTTGATCTTGTACAGAACTGCAATAAACACAAATGATGTTGAATTCGAGGAGTATGTTGATGTTGATCATGATGTGTCAACAGCGGATTTCCCAAATGATGAAGACATTTTAGAAAGTGTAATACAGCACCTTGCCATAAAAAAATCTAAAGCAACATTACAGAAAACGGATTATTATGAAAATTTTGGCTCATTTGGAAGAGCCACCATTTCCTTCAAATTTTTCTTTACTTGATGCAATTAAAGATCTAAACAAAGCATGGAATAACAACACAAAAACGCAAAGGCGGGCTTTGGTAAAGATGATTTAGTGCAGGATGCTAACGACTGGGATGAAGATGATATTCGTCCACTTGGTTGATCTTGTACAGAACTGCAATAAACACAGATGATGTTGAATTCGAGGAGTGTGTTGATGTTGATCATGATGTGTCAACAGCGGATTTCCCAAATGATGAAGACACTTTAGAAAGTGTAATACAGCACCTTGCTATAAAAAAAATCTAAAGCAACATTACAGAAAACGGATTATTATGAAAATTTTGGCTCATTTGGAAGAGCCAACATTTCCTTCAAATTTTTCTTTACTTGATGCAATTAAAGATCTAAACAAAGCATGGAATAACAACACAAAGACGCAAAGGCGGGCTTTGGTAAATATGATTTAGTGCAGGATGCTAACGACTGGGATGAAGATGATAACCTTCCACTTGGTTGATCTTGTACAGAACTGCAATAAACACAAATGATGTTGAATTCGAGGAGTGTGTTGATGTTGATCATGATGTGTCAACAGCGGATTTCCCAAATGATGAAGACATTTTTTTAAAGTGTAATACAGCACCTTGCTTTAAAAAAAAATCTAAAAAAGCAACATTACAGAAAACGGATTATTATGAAAATTTTGGCTCGTTTGGAAGAGCCAACATTTCCTTCAAATTTTTCTTTACTTGATGCAATTAAAGATCTAAACAAAGCATGGAATAACAACACAAAAACGCAAAGGCGGGCTTTGGTAAAGATGATTTAGTGCAGGATGCTAACGACTGGGATGAAGATGATAACCTTCCACTTGGTTGATCTTGTACAGAACTGCAATAAACACAAATGATGTTGAATTCGAGGAGTATGTTGATGTTGATCATGATGTGTCAACAATGGATTTCCCAAATGATGAAGACATTTTTGAAAGTGTAATACAGCACCTTGCTATAAAAAAAATCTAAAGCAACATTACAGAAAACGGATTATTATGAAAATTTTGGCTCATTTGGAAGAGTCAACATTTCCTTCAAATTTTTCTTTACTTGATGCAATTAAAGATCTAAACAAAGCATGGAATAACAACACAAAAACGCAAAGGCGGGCTTTGGTAAAGATGATTTAGTGCAGGATGCTAACGACTGGGATGAAGATGATATCCTTCCACTTGGTTGATCTTGTACAGAACTGCAATAAACACAAATGATGTTGAATTCGAGGAGTGTGTTGATGTTGATCATGATGTGTCAACAGCGGATTTCCCAAATGATGAAGACATTTTAGAAAGTGTAATACAGCACATTGCCATAAAAAAAATCTAAAGCAACATTACAGAAAACGGATTATTATGAAAATTTTGGCTCATTTGGAAGAGCCAACATTTCCTTCAAATTTTTCTTTACTTGATGCAATTAAAGATCTAAACAAAGCATGGAATAACAACACAAAAACGCAAAGGAGGGCTTTGGTAAAGATGATTTAGTGCAGGATGCTAACGACTGAGATGAAGATGATAACCTTCCACTTGGTTGATCTTGTACAGAACTGCAATAAACACAAATGATGTTGAATTCGAGGAGTGTGTTGATGTTGATCATGATGTGTCAACAACGGATTTCCCAAATGATGAAGACATTTTAGAAAGTGTAATACAGCACCTTGCTATAAAAAAAATCTAAAGCAACATTACAGAAAACGGATTATTATGAAAATTTTGGCTCATTTGGAAGAGCCAACATTTCCTTCAAATTTTTCTTTACTTGATGCAATTAAAGATCTAAACAAAGCATGGAATAACAACACAAAAACGCAAAGGCGGGTTTTGGTAAAGATGATTTAGTGCAGGATGCTAACGACTGGGATGAAGATGATAACCTTCCACTTGGTTGATCTTGTACAGAACTGCAATAAACACAAATGATGTTGAATTCGAGAAGTATGTTGATGTTGATCATGATGTGTCAACAATGGATTTCCCAAATGAGTAAGTTTACCCATCCATGTTATCTATATTCCAAGATGCCAAATTTTATTGTCTTAGATACAGATGAAGACGAAGATGCTAATGAAAACCAGACTGATACAACTGGCATACCAACACTCAACGAAACGTTGTCTGCCATCGAAAACTTAAGAGGATTTGTTTCATCTAGGGAGAATGTGCCATATGCATTGCATGGTTTCTTAAATTCACTAGAAGATTTTATAACGAATGAAAAATGGACCTGTGTTTCAATAAAAATTTGATGTAGCTTTTTTGACGTTTTAACGAATTTTCTAAGTTACTAATATGTAGTACCAAACCAAAATTTTGCAGTTGGATATGGACTATCACGTGAAAATATTTTTGAATAAATATCACTTCCGGTTAACTTTTCCGGCTAACTTTCTTGATATAGAAACAGAAACTAAGCAAAAATTGGAGAATTTTTTAATTTATTGAGAAAATACTAACAATAATATTGATTATTCACACTACAGCAAATTGAACTGAAGAGGCAAGAAGTAACAAAAATCATTTGTCAATACGGGGTATTGCCACCTCCGTTCTCGATGACACTCCTCATCCGATTTGGTGTAGAGTTCAGCACGTCCTGTATGCTTGCTTGGGGAAAATTGTTCAATTCCTCAAAAAGGGCCAATCGAAGGTCTTCCCGTGTTATTGCAGCAGGTATCCGACGTCTTACAGGCCTTTTGAGCTTGTCCCAAATATGCTCAATAGGATTCATATCTGGGTTTTGAGGAGGGCCAGTCCATTTTTGGTATACCAACTTATTCAAGGTACTGTGTTACTATCCTTGCTGTGTGTGGTCGCGCATTATCCTGCATTAACAGGAAACCATTTCCAACAAACCCAGCATAACCTTGTAGAATCTCTTCTAGGTATCGTCGGGCTGTTAAAGCGCCTCTGTCAATGTGTGTCCCTCAAAGGAAATTCCTGCCCAAAAAACATTACTGAGCCACCCCCAAAAGCAAACCGAGGTGACCGACTACAGGCTGCATAACGTTCGCCAGCTCTTCTGTACACCTTATTTCGACCGTCTTTGCCATACAGATAGATTCTGCACTCATCCTCGAACAATACATTTTTCCATTCGCCCATTGTCCACTTTCCGCGTTCTCTGGCGGGGGTCGAGTCTCTATCTTACTCTTGCCATGCGGGGGTGCCAAAACTGTCCCAGCTCTTTTTTCTTTGAGTGTACCTCTCCATCTAGTCATACAGCATTTTATAATTTCATAAACAGTGTGAAAGATATTTTTCTTTTGCGCAACACTGTAATAACTTTAACATAACACGTAGAGAATTGTGCAAGTAAGGAACGTTCCACATTCGTCTGATAAAACAACTTTTTCTTCCATCCATTCAGGTGGTATTGAGGCGCTGATCAAACAAACAATGCCGCTTCTGTTTTTACAAAAAAATAAAAAAGAATCGCTCCTTGCATAGTTTAGCGTGTGTGTGCTATGAGAATTGTGCCAGTGGGAGATGCCGCCGCACTCCCATGAGAGGCGCACACAATAACGTAAAAGCACTTTCGACATTTCTGCGCTAATTACCGGTGAGAAACGCACAGATCGCGATTGTTTCGCGTCCTTTTATCTCCTCGTTTTATTAAAAAGAGCTAATTGGTGAAAATTATTTCGTTAAAACAAAAATAAATATACGAAACGATCTGCGTCTCTTGCAGTTGCATAATAGGTACCCACAGGAATGTAATACTTGCGAGATGTGCCGGAATTGTTAAGTGAAATATGTCGTTACCGCAAGCTTTCCGGTATCTCTACTATAAAATGAAAGTTTCATTGTATAGTTAATGAAATTTCAATATTATAATGCGCCTGTATTAAATGGAAATTTAAATATCGAATCTGATTCGGTTAAACGTGATCGGGTTATTTAAAATATTCACCCGAGCAATAACGCGAAAACAGGTGTGTTCGATAGAAACGATAGTGTTGTTGTTTCGGTCATTGCAACGATCCATCTCCTCCCGACTATGAAACGCGTGAGTTGCATTTCTACTTCGCCTCTCCTTTGATGCCGTGCATAGATGTCCAAGAAGAGATAACGCAATAAGAGTTTAAAACCCTTTATGGAAATTTATTTTATTATGTTGTTTATTGCATGATCAAGATCTCCCCTTCCTCCCCAACCCCTCTCTCTCCTCCCCGGTTGATATTACATGAAAGTATTATTTAACATATTTAATACATATTTCGATTAAAATTCGAAGAATATCTACTATTTGACAGCTGTTAGAAAACGATTGTTCTACAATTCGACGGCTCGACAACCGAAATATTTCGACAATCGCAACTATCCGTTGCGTCGTAAAAACCGATTTTATAATTTGACAGCTGATGAAAATATTAAAACCGTAACAATCGCCCGTTTTTATAATTTGACAGCTGTCAAAAGTGTTTTAACTGTTACCGTCGCCAAACCAATTCACAAATATTTCAATCGTTAAACTGTCAAAACGACAAAACTTTGACAAGCGAACGAATTTAAACAGCTGTCGAATTTATTTCGTCAGCTACAACTGTCACCGTCATCTTCAAAACAAAACAAAAAATTCTGCGTTGATAAGTTGCAGGTTAGCAATAAGTTTTACAATTTTGACAGCTGTTGCATGTATTTAATTTTAACTGTTATTCCCGTCAAAAAATCAGCAACAAAATAAATGGTTCTATGTTTCGTCGAAACAGCGAAAAGTGATTGTTTTCGGCTGCCAGAAATGTTTCGATCGTTAAAGTGTCAAAATAGGCAAAAAAAAACCAACAGTTATCTATAATTTGGTAGCCGTCGAAAATTTATCGACAATTACGACGCTCGAAATCGCACGAACGATAGAAAAACGTTGACAGGCGAACTAATTTAAACAGCTGTCAAATTTATTTCATCAGCTACAACTGTCACTGTCACCTTGAAAACAAAAACAATTCCGAGTTTATAACGAAAATATTAAACTGACAGCTGTTAAGCTAATTTTACAATTTTGACAACTGTCACACGTAATTTTAAGCTACTTCCGTCAAAAAAAGAAAAACGGCAACAAAATAAATGGTTCCATGCTTCGGGGGAAAAAAATGAACGTCTGCAAGCGTCGAAACAGCGAAAAGTGATTGTTTTCGGCTGCTAGAAATGTTTCGATCGTTAAACTGTCAAAATAGGCAAAAAAACCCAAACCACAGTTATCTATAATTTGGTAGCCGTCAAAAATTTATCGACAATTACGACGCTCGAAATTGCACCAATTTAAACAACTGTCAAATTTATTTCGTCAGCTAAAACTATCACTGTCATGTTCAAAACAAAAAAAAATCCGCGATTATAAGTCAACAACTAACGAAAATATTAGATTGATAGCCGTTAAAAATCGTAAAAATGATCTGTTTTTACAGTTGACAGCTGTCAAAGCTGTCAAATTAATAATTTTACTGTTAGTTCCGTCAAAAAACAAGCCACAAAATAAATGGTTCTATGCTTCGATAGCTTTCGGGGGATAGGGAGTGGAGGAGGCAATGAACGTCTGCAAGCGACAAAACAGCGAAAAGTGATTGTTTTCGACTGACAGAAATATTTCGATCGTTAAATTGTCAAAATAGACAAAAAAAAATAACTGTTATCTGTAATTTAGTAGCCGTCAAAAATTTATCGACAATTAGGTCGCTAGAAATTGCACAAATAGAAAAACTTTGACAAGCGAACTAATTTAAACAGCTGTCAAATTTATTTCGTCAGCAACAACTGTCACTGTCATCTTCAAAACAAAAACAAATCCGAGTTTATAAAGCAAAGGCTAAAGAAAAATATTAAATTGACAGCTGTTAAAAATCGTAAAAATTATGTTTTTACAGTTTTGACAGCCGTCAAATTAAGTAATTTTAATTGTTACAGCAACAAAATAAATTGTATTATGCTTCGATAGTTTTCGGAGGAAGAAAAATTAACGCCTGCAAAAGTGTTGGAGCAGCGAAAAGTGAATGTTCGATTGTTAAATTGTCAAAATAACAAGAATAACTGTTATCTACAACAGATTTGACAGATGTCATAAATATTTTGACAGTTACGACGCTAGTCATTGTAGAAATAATTGTTTTTTATAATCCCATCGTTGTTAGAAACACTATCGAAATATGTTTACAATTTGACAGCTGTCAGAAATATGTTAGTTAAAAAAATAATCGATTTTAGCAAGGTAAAGTGTTTCTATAGTTTGACAGTTGTCAAGACAATATAACTGTAATTTAATTTATAACTCGTAATAATAGATTAGAATTAGAATGAAGGAATATTATAGTTTTCAAGGTGTTCATCAAGCATAGAAAGTTAGACGAGTCGGAGCGGTAAACGGCCCCCAATAACGAAAATTACCAACATAATAGCGTTAAACGGGGCCGATAAGAAAAGTTCAACGCCAATTGAACCTGAAAACGTAGTCGCGGCTCATTGCATCTCTCGACTGCCGTTTTACGATTATACTGTTGTTCCAATCGAATATTAATTTTTGCATAAAATTTGTCACAGATTTTTGCCGCAACTTAGAATTATAATACCTTATCTCCCGTGCATCGATTCTCTAACCAATTTTCTTCGTAATATAGTGAAACACGCCCACATTTCGCGTTGATGCTATTACAAGATTTCCAAGCGGAAAATTACTATACACCTACCTACCTAGACCTACATCATACACATTCTATTTTCTTTCTACCTCATTTGTAGTCTTCTTTTTTCGCAACTGCGTCTCTGGGACAATCAAAATTCCTCACTACCTCTAGCACTTCGGTATTATAATACATTATCGACACCTCGTCTCATCTGACTGGCGTTTCCTACTTGATGTTAAAGCGCATTCTTCCTGTTGGATGGCCTTTTTTTCCTTTTGCAGATCACCCGAAGTGATTACAAGCGGCTCTCGTACAAAAGCTAAGCATTATTTTAGAAGGAAAGATGTTTATCGCTAATCGTATGATTCCAATGTAATAATCGTGATAATCATAACCAATTTAATTTAATTATCAAGAGAGAAATTGGATTAGAGAGAAAGTTATCTGTAAAAGCGTATTGACACGTATCGATCAGAACTAGGGAATCGTCGTCAACAGCGACTAGGTTAAGAACGAGAAAAAAAAAACATGACATCGAATGGATGATTCTCCGTTCTCTTTATTTCGTTCGTGTTTTTTTTTTGTTCTCCATCGCCTTCTTATAAATCTCGTACATACGATCATTAACCCACATTCACTAATGCACTTTCACGCAATTATTCCATAATCACAGCGAAGTAGGCATGCTCTACATACATGTGGCATGTAATAAGCGTTCATTTCGCGATGCACGATTGTCTCGTATGAAATCTGGAAGATGTGTTATCATAATTATAGACAATCTAGATCTTATAAAACATACATTAATATAAATAATATAGTAGATATTTGATGTACAGTACGTGAGCAATTTCGACAGTAACAGCTGCAGGAAAGTGCAAACCAAGCTACCAATTTTACAATTCTACAGATCCGAGATAAATCCGAGACAGAGCTATAAAAAAGTGCGAGTGTTCGAAATGTTAAAAGTTGATTATTTTTAGAATTTGACAGCTGTCAGAACTATTGTGACAGCTGTGAAATACAAAAAAACAAATTTACAAAATTTACTGAACAAGGAACCTGTTTTCAGCGTTTGATAGATAGGGGATGGAAGTGTGATAACCGTTATAAAAAAAGGGACAAGCGTCGAAACTGTTGTGAAGTCAATGTGCGGGCTTTTACAATTTGACAGCTGTCAGAAATATATCTTGACAACTCCAACTGTAGGAATGGTAAAACCATAAATGTTTGCAATTCGAATTTGAGTCGAATCTAAAAAAAAGGCATTGTTTGACAGTTGACAGACATATTTTGACAGTTATATCTGCTAAAATCATGTCAAATGAGTGTTTTTACATTTTAGCAGCGATTAAATGCACGTTTAACCATTATAACCCGAAAAAATAATAAACTCCTTTTATAATTTGACAATTGACAGACATATTTTGACAGTTACACTTGTTAAAATCGTATAAACCGTGTTTTTACATCTTGACAGCGATTAGAAGCATTTCTAACTATTATAACCCACCGAAATGATAAAAATAATAAATTCCTTTCATAATTTGACAATTGACAGCCATATTTTGACAGTTATAGCTGCTAAAACCGTATAAAGTCCGTTTTTTTACATTTTGACAGCGATTAGAACCATTATTAGATATTATAACCCGCCAAAACGATAAAAATAATAAAATCCTTTTATAATTTGACAACTGTCAGAAATATTTTAACGGTTACACCTGTTAAAATCGTATAAAATCAGTTTTTTTACATTTTAAGAGCTATTAGAAGCATTTCTAACTATTATAATCCGCCGAAACGATAAAAATAATAAAGTCCTTTTATAATTTGACAGCTGTCAGAAATATTTTAACAGTTACACCCGTTAAAATCGTATAAAACGAGTGCTTTTTACATGCTAACAGCGATTAGAAGCACTTATAACTATTATAACCTACCCAAACGATAAAATAATAATAAGTTCCTGTTATAATTTGACAGTTGACAGACATATTTTGACAGTTACACCTGTTAAAATCGTATAAATCGTGTGTTTTTTACATTTGGCAACGATTACAATCATTTTTCACTATTATAACCCACCGAAACGATAATAATAATAAATTCCTTTAATAATTGACAGTTGGCAGACATATTTTGACAGTTACACCTGATAAAATCGTATAAATCGTGTGTTTTTTACATTTGGCAACGATTACAATCATTTTTCACTATTATAACCCACCGAAACGATAATAATAATAAATTCCTTTAATAATTGACAGTTGGCAGACATATTTTGACAGTTATATCCGTTAAAATCGTATCAAATGCTTCTTTTTACATTTTGACAGCTATTATATGCATTTCCAAGTATTATAATCCACCGAAACGATAAAAATAATAAAATCCTTTTATAATTTGACAGTTGACGGATATATTTTGACAGTTACATCTGTTAAAATCGTATAATATCAATGATTTTTTACATTTTGACAGCGATTAGAAGCATTTTTAAATATTACAACCCACTGAAACGACAAAAATAATAGTCCTTTTATAATTTGACAGCTGTCATAAATATTTTAACAGTTACACCTGTTAAAATCGTATATCAATGATTTTTTACATTTTGACAGCGATTAGAAGCATTTTAAATATTACAACCCACTGAAACGACAAAAATAATAAAATTCTTTTATAATTTGACAGCTGTCAAAAATATTTTAACAGTTACACCTGTTAAAATCGTATAATATCAATGATTTTTTACATTTTGACAGCGATTAGAAGCATTTTTAAATATTACAACCCACTGAAACGACAAAAATAATAAAATCCTTTTACAATTTGACAGCTGTCAGAAATATTTTAACAGTTACATCTGTTAAAATCGTATATCAATGATTTTTTACATTTTGACAGCGATTAGAAGCATTTTTAAATATTACAACCCACTGAAACGACAAAAATAATAAAATCCTTTTATAATTCGACAGCTGTCAGAAATATTTTAACAGTTACACCTATTAAAATCATACAATCAGTGTTTTGTATATTTTAACAGCGATTAGAGGCGTTTCTAACTATTATAATCCACCGAAACGATAAAAATAATAAATTCCTTTAATAATTTGACAGGTGTCTGAAATATTTTGACAGTTAACCAATTAAAAATCGTATAAAATCAGTGTTTTTTACATTTATAATAACGATTACAAGCATTTTTAAATATTATAACTCGCCAAAATAATAAAAGTAATAAATTCCTTTTATAGTTTGACAGTTGACAGACATATTTTGACAGTTACACCGGTTAAAATCGTATAAAATCAGTTTTTTTTTTACATTTTCACATCGATTAGAAGCATTTCTAAGTAGTATAATCCACCGAAACGATAAAAATAATAAAATCCATTTATAATTTGACAGCTGTCAGCAATATTTTAACAGTTACACTTCTTAAAGTCGTATAAAATCAGTACTTTTTACATTTTGACAGCGATTATATGCTTTCCAAGTATTATAATCCACCGAAACGATAAGAATAACAAAGTCATTTTATAATTTGACAGCTGTCAGAAATATTTTAACAGTTACACCTGTTAAAATCGTATAAAATCAGTGTTTTTCTAGATTTCGACAGTGATTAGATGTAGTTTTAAGTATTATAACCCGTCAAAAGAATAAAAATAAAAATGTCCTTTTATAACTTGACAGTTGACAGCTATATTTTGACAGTTATACCTATTAAAGTCGTAGCAAACGAGTTTTTACAGCGATTAGAACTAGTTTAATTCTCGTACAGCCTCAAAATATTAAGATAACAATCCGCATAAATGCGTTCTTTTAAACACCGTTTAGTTTGACCGATCGATACGGGGCAGGTGTTTTTATATATAAAAAAAATAATAACCAGCAGCGAGTTTACGACAGGAGCAGGTGAAGAGACACATGTTCCGCTTGTAAACTTCAACAACTGCCATTTCCTCTAGTTACCTACCATTCCATTAATTATTACTTCTTAAATAGTATTAAACATAAATGTAAAGAGAAAAAGTTCACGTAATAAAACTAAAACTATAATTAAGTGCAGTTCCGTAAGTTTTCGCAATCTTCACGGTAGTCTCGTACAAAATTCGCTCGGATACCGAAATTCGTGAAACGGTCTCCTCCGTTTAGAAACGGGAACCTCGTTGCAGCATTTCTTGTCCGATAGACGTGGGAAAAGCACTGTTATAGAAGAATGAGAACGATTCCATCCGAGTACAGTTAGATTTGGGCCATTTAAATCCGATCCACTACCTCCATGCATACGTATCGGAATTAAACGTTCCATGTAAATTGTTTAATCTAATACGATGTAGGGTTCAATAAAATAATAATAATAATAATAATAATAACAGGAGAGAAAGTGATTCGATGCGATCATTAAGTCGAGTAAAGATCACAGACCCGACTCTTTTGTTAAACTTTCAAGAGACTTATTACCATCACATTATTACCTTTCTTTTTCCGGCAAATCATGATTTACGACACGACAGGAGAATCGTTTCGGTTTTACGGCCACTTACGTCTCGCTAAAAATATCACACACAACAAACTCGCGCGAGCATACACACGCATACACACGCGAGAGTCACTTTCTAAGCGACTACGTGGGCATGCAACGATGTAATTGTTATTCGCGGTGGCACTATGGAGTGTGCGAAGAAGTTCAAAGAGCCCGACCTTTTTCCGGGTTCGCTGATATACGCGGGTGGCCTTTTCGCAATCATTTTTCTCTTCTTTCACATCACTAATTCAGTCTCTGAATGTATACAGAGCGAGTCGAAATATTTATGTTTATTTCGAAACATCGTTCGTTAGCGAAGCTTCCTGATTGCCTAATTTCCTCTTTAGAACAGGTTGTGTGTGTTTGTGTCGATTCTCAATTATTTACGATTACGAGAGACAGGAAATTGGACGTATTATCTCGTAAAGCTGTCGATGGCGATGTTTTTGCTGCAGTTCTAAACAAAAGATGTATCGTATCTAATGAAATGTGGAACTGAACCGAAATTAAACACGTTTTTTTCCTTCATTATTATTCTATTGTATCGAGATACTACGGTTAGGATAGGACCGATCTCTCGGCTGCTTTCTTTTTAAAGTCCTTAACCTACATAATGGATCTAAGCGATCGAGAAACTGGGTCATCGGAAGTCCTCTTCTATAAACATAGAAACTTGTTTTCTTTTTGTTTAATCTTTACTTAAAACTAAGATAAAACTTTAGAAGTAATAGCGAACATATTTTTAACAACATCCAAATCCCTCCCACAACGTGGATTGTACGTGCCTTCCTGTACCACTCTCTCTCTACCATTGTCAGATAAATTAATTAATTTTTTAAACAATATTTTTTAATGTTAAATCGGGGAGTTTTTAAATTGTTCGAAAATGTGTCTTTAAATTCAACTGTTAGTTAACGATTTTATCGGAATACTCTGTATATTACAACTACCATGACGCAGTCAAAACCTGGAAGCCTTCATAATAGATATTCGAAAAGATTTTACATTAATTTACTTAATTCAAAAGCGTTTGCATTGAAGTCTGTCAAATTGCAATTATATCTTGCATTCGGAGCTACACTGATGAGACTTGGAAGATCGAAACCACGTGGTCCGTTTCTAATGCTTGATCTTTTACAGCCACTTTTTGTTTTCTTTTGTTTATATCGACTGTAAAATTGTAGCTAATTTTCAAAAATTATTCAGTTCTAATTTTTTTTTAGAGATCTTCGATTTAGAAAGCAGCTTAGCTGGTTTTTTAAACCAGCTCTCAATTAACATAATTTTTTACGGCAAGTTGGCGCGAAAGCTGTGTCGTCGTCCTCTCCTTCTCCCTCTGCCGCTAAATTTCTTCTACATAAGAATTTGTCAAAAATCGATTGAAAATTTTTCTCTTTTGAACTGATTTTTTTTTAATTCTTGAAACATTAGTACAATATATTGAAAGAGTTTCGAAAAAGAAAAAGATTGGAATATTTTCGAATAAAATTAAGCTAGATTTACGAAAAATTTTCAAAAATGTGGGCACAAAATTTCCGATTCGAATATTTAAGAAACTGAATCAAAATTTCGAAAAAAACACATTTTGAATTCAAATACAAGTAAGACTGAATAAGATTCGATTAAAAACTTTTTTATAAAAATATTTTAAAATTAAAAAAATTGTGGAAAGTCTTATTGAAAAGCTTTCGACTCAAATTGTTTGAATGTTATAGTTAATTTTTTTGTTGTTAATTATGAACAATTTTCTATGATAGAATCTTTCAAAAATGAACAAAATATCCGATTTAAATATTTATGAATCTGAATCAAACAATTAAGAAGATTCGATTTAAATGCTGACTGAGATCTTTAACTCAAAGTTAAGTCAAATTTTGAGAGATTATTATTATTATTATTATATTGCTATCGAAGGCTTCCACGATCAGAGTCTGTGATAGTGAGGGCTTCCGGTTTTGAGTTTTTGAGTCAAATTTTCGAAAAATTTAGGAACATTTCAGAAAATGTGCAGCTTAGCCATTTGAAAGGTGTTTAACCAGCTTGCTTTTTGGTTATCGCCACCACCAAAACTCGATCAAGATTATTTCTTATAGAAAATTGGTGCAAAAACCGCGGTTGTCTCCCACCTTCCCTTCAACTGAAATTTTTAATCAAAAATTTTTTAAAAATTGTCGAAAAATTAATATAATATATTGCAAAAAAAAAACAAAAATTCGAAAAATTTTCGAAGAATCTTCAAAATATTTTTGGAAAACAAGTACTTAAGTAAGAAAAATTTTGGATCAAAATTTTCGAGTGGACCAGTTTAAATTCAAATTTTCACCGTAAGAAAGGGAAAGTTTCGAGACAACAGTCGATATTTCAGGCTACAAATAAGATATCGAAATACGGTTTTCACTAGCCTATTTAGGTATCACTTCGCTACATTTTCATGAAAACAAAGTCATATTATTGCATTTAATTTTTTTGAGAATTTTGCATTTTTCTGTTATTATATCAAAAAGCGCGCTCTAGCGGCATCACTAAGAAATAGACATATCACAGGTAAGATAGGTTCGATGGAACAATAAATGCTTTTTTCAATGAGACCAAGCTTGTTAAAATCAGTTCAGTCGTTTAGGAGTTACAGCTGTTTATTTTAAAAAAACATTTAATTACCCCCCACCACTTTATTTTAATAGATACGTCAAAAAGTGTTAAACAAAAATTACTCGAGTAAAGCTTAGCTTTAAAAAGCATATAATTTTTGGTAACATTTATTGGGTGGATTTCAGTAAAAAATCACTTTAAAGGTTTAAGATGCCGGTTACGCCCCCTGGCGACCATCTTGGAAATTTGAAAATATTTTCCACGGTCTTCTTTTGACCACTTTAGTGTTAAAATTTTTTACCGCAAGTCTCTAGGACGAATAGTTTCAGAGATACAGCACTTTGCATTCTTATCTGATCACCCTGTATATATTTTTTTTACTAAGACGCGGTTAAAATCCGGAAGTCTTGAAAAGGTTCAAACAAAAATGCATACAATTTTTTGATTCAAAATTGTTTGAGTTAGAAATTAGAAACGCAATTATTATTTTTTTTAAACTTATTTCACTTGTTCAGCAATTGTTTGTCCAATTTTGGAATTTTACCGAATTGATTCCGTACACTCCACAAAAACAGCAATAATTATTATTATTAATGTATTAGATTGCACCAATTTCGGTAGAGTGATGCTTCAAAACCGTGCTCTTTTTTTTTTTTTTAATAAATATGCATATTTAATCGTGATAAATTCACAATTTTCTATTACGTACAATTACCCAGGTAGTATCCACTAAATTTCTAACTGATACAAGACCCGAAATCGCAACTTATCAGTGCATGAAGCAAACATAATTAGAGAAATATTAGCTCCGCTTGCAAAATACCAACCGCACAGCATTAAAATTATCGTAATTTCGGTTAAAATTCACCGCCATTTCGCACCAATTTTAGAAAGTAAAGATCGTTATTTAAGATCAATAAATAAATAAATATACAAAAAAAAATACTGCTATATTTTGTTGTTTTTTTTTTTTTTTTTACAAGAACATTGGTGCACGTTTATATAACTTAATCCTAATAAAGCTTCTTTTTTAAAACAAAAAAAGCGTTTAAATATACAAAAATATAATTCTATTTAAAAAAAAAATTAAAATAATAGAAGGAAATATATAAATTAAAACATCGTTTCGCTCATTCCCCTCCCACATTCCCCAATCTAAATTTTCCTTAAGCATTATGTTCCAGATACATGCAACGAAAAATTAAATTTAATCAAAATTAATAAATTTAAAATGCCAATTCGTCGATACATGTGGAACACACCAGAATCGGAGATCAAATTTTCCCAATAAATTAAATAATTCCAATTAATTCTTAACACATAAATTTGATATCTCTTTGGTCCTATTATTATTATTCTGCGAGAAGAATCGAATCTCCAGATCGCGATGCCCGTTCAACGACGTCACGATCTCCGTCGACACCTGTAGATCGGGCGAATTAGTCGTCGGCCTCTTACAATCATCCAAGCTTAACGAGGATAAACAATCGAGCAGGGTGGACGTCGTCGTCGGTTTAGTCGGGGTGGTTAAATACGGGGAATAACAGCTCCTATCGATGTCCCAAATTTGCCCGGTCGGATCGCAATATCTACATTGACAAGTGCCCTCCGTTTGATTACCGTTCAGATCGAAATCTTCGAGGTCCTCGAAGGAATGCTGCAGGTTAGGCGTGGGGTCCGCGTAGGCCTCTGGAGGTTCGCTTTTACGGTGATTTAAATAGGAGAAATATGGTACAAAAGATATAATCGGGGGTGAATCTACATCGATATCTGGGCTAGCGCTATCCGTCGAATAAGAATTATCTTGGACGATCGGTCGTAGCAGATGAGGTGGAGGTTTCCTATCTTTTTTCCGCCTCTTCCTCGGCTTGATAATCCTGGGTAAACACATTTCAGAATTATTAGACCCCGAACTTTCATCACTAGTCACACTAACAGAGTCTGGAGCTGCACTATTACCATCAAAAAATTTTTCACGCGTATTATTACCACCCCTATTATTATTATTATTATTGGTTCCGAATTTCTTCTTGTTATTATAACGATTGGATAGGATCAGAGGTGCTCCTTGCGTATGCTCGGCCAACCGCGATAAAGGGTTGTAATTATCTCGCCTCCACCTTTGCTGGTACGAAAACAAAGGCATACCACCGGCGGCCCAACTGTCAATCCTATCGACGTTTCCATTATTACTCGAGTTGGCGTTGTAACCGAAAAATTTCTGGTGATTCTGGTGGTGTTGGTCGCCGAAAAAATTCTTCTTGTATCTCCCTTGATTCTGCCGCGTGATCAGGCAGGCGCCGATGTACCTTTCGACCTCGAAACTACCCGAGGAAGTCGGACTCATTCTACCAAACTCACATCGCGTTTAATATTATGTTCGAACGCGACGCTAGTTCTGAAAGGACTGATCCGTCGAGTGCCGGAGAGAACGTAGAACGTAGCGAGGCGAGAACTCCCCACTATACTACCTCTATGTAACGCTAGAGGGAGGCGACGTTTCGGAAAGATCACTCCGGGCGTTTTAATATGAGCGACTGCTTTCCTGCGTTTGACTAACCTACTTCCTGGATAGATGCTTCTACGAGAAGAAGAAGAAGACGTTGAGCGAAAAAGAAAGAAACGAAAAAAGGAACAACAAAAGAACGCCTCCTACGCTGTCAGTGGGTCAACGGTGTTGGGGCTTTTAAAATCGTGGCTCCCGGAGAGAGCGACGGATTCAACGTCGCGACGACTTTATACATATATATACACGTACTTACATATATGTATGTATGTATATAATTTTTATATGTATGTATAAGATGATCGACCTAGATTCTCTCATCGGAGAAGGCGATGATGGCTTTTTTTTAAATACAGCTTTGTTTGTGAGTTACTGTTAGGGGTTTCTAGGTCAAATTAAGAGGTGATATTTTATAATATATATATATATCATAAGTATATAAATGAGTGTATGTAATACATATACGTACAGGATGTAAGCGGAAGAAACCTAAAAAGGTTTTAAGATTTGGTGCGTATTGTTTTAAGACATCGTAACAATTCACTCACTCACTTTGAACGTGTTCGTCGCCAAATTTATCAGGGCGCGTTTACTGAGAGTGCCAGAAGAGTTTGGAGACCTCAATTCCTGTGCAAGACCTATTTTTACCCCAAAACTCAATTAAACGTGTCCGTTTTTTTCTTTTCATGCACGACTTGAAGACTAACAGAGCGGATTTCTACGTTTATCCCGAGAATTTTGCTGCAAAGTACTCCGATCCATGAATATTTTCAACTCGAAATTGATATCCAAACAAAGCACGAGGAAACTTAATTGTCCGAGAGTCTTTTGATTGAAGTTTCAACGGCTCCCTTTCGAGGTACATTTTTGATCAAAACCTAAATTAACATTTAAACAAAATTCTCTTTAATACAGTGCAATGGTACGCTTCTAAATGATTAATCAATTACGAAGTAGTTCTTTGGATAAACTACGTCGGAGTTGAACAGAAACTATATCGAAATTCTATAGAAACTATGCTGAAGCTATACAGAAACTACATCGGAGCTATAGAATTGCTGGTTTCGTCTCGGTGTCTCCACAAAGTTGGACATGTTGAGACACAAAATTGCAAATAAGAGTACCATCAAAATATGCCAAAATATATGGGGTGTTCCATTAAAAAAAAAAAAACATAAGTTTGTATCATCACCCATTTACACAACACTCTGTATAGTTTGGAAATAATTGTAGAATGTGTATTTTAGGACTGGCCACAATTTTTGTCTAAAATACTTTTCTCTAAATGTAATAATAAAGCCGTAATCTTCCGTCCTCGCATGGTCTGAACACCCTGTATATATATATATAGGGTGTTTCATAATATACGCGCAGGACTTCAGGATGTGATACTTTGTCCAAAAATGCGAAAAAAAGTTTCTATCAACTTACCCTCTAAAATGCACCATCTTCGAGATACAGGGTGTTGAAATTTAATTAAAAAAATCGTTTTTTTGGAAATATCTCCGGAACCGTTTATCATAAAGAAAACAGCTTTAGTAACCATTTTCTACTTATAATAAGCTAAGTTGTGTGCGAAAAAATCTTTTTTAAAGTCATAATTGGTGACGATTTTGAAGGGGTAGTGGTTGGTTTTTCTTCCCAACTTCTACGCCACTGGAAAAAGTACGATTTTGAGACGCCCATTTGAACGCCAACGTTTTCTACGCAAAAAAGGTACTGTTAATCATGAGCTGTAAAGTTGACCGTTTTCGAGAAAAATCAACTTTTATATTGAAAAACGTAGTAAATTTTTTTAAAAAGTTTTATTTTACTAAAACATTATTGATTTTTCTCGAAAGCCGTCAACTTTATAGCTTATTACCAACAGTACCTTTTTTATGTAGAAAACATTGGCGGTTTAAATGGGCGTCTCAAAATCGTACTTCTTCCAGTGGCGTAGAAGATGGGGAGAAAAACAACCACTACTCCTTCAAAATCTTCACCAATTATGACTTAATTTTTTTTCTCACGCACAACTTAGAGGGTGCGCATATATTATGAAACACCCTGTATATTGAGAGAAACTACTTCGGAGCTATATGCAGTCCGATTCAATGCCTAGAAACTACATCGGAACTATAAAGCTGGTCATTTACTCATCCAGAAACAGGGTGAAACCTGTATGGAAACTGTATCATCGGAGATACCCAGAAACTATGTCGGAGTTGTGCAGAAACTACGTCGAAGCTGCGAATTCTTCTTCCTTTCCCAGATACTATACTGCAAGAGGGGACGGTGAATGGAGCTTAGAATAGATTTTCGTTTGAGTCGACCAAACATCAAGGAAGGAATTGTTCAAAATCTCCAAGATATTAAATTTTGAAAATACATTTTTTTTCTTAATACTCTCAATCTATAGAAACCCCCGTTAGATGGCGCCACACATTCTAAATTATAACTGAGTTTAGATTTTAAAAAAAAGTGACAATGCCCTCCCCTCCCCCCTCCTCCTCCCCAAACTCAGCTTTGCTTCAGGTATTCAAACATTTCATCTGAGATTCATTTCCTTCAGGGGTGCTTAGTAGCAGCTTGAGTCGTGGGTGGTGGCAACCTTAAATAACCAAAAAATTGCAGTAGGAGCATTTCTTGACGTAGAAGGTGCTTTTGATCACACCCCCGTTCGAATCTCTATTTGCGAGTGGATGAAAGCCATGCTCCATGATAGACAGTTAGAAGCAGCACTGGCGGGAGATAAGATGCAGGTCGCAGTTTCCAGAGGATGCTTGCAGAGAAGTGTCAGATGTGGTAATTGACGAACTGATCATTCTGATAAACAATGCAAGGATACGCTGATGACATGGTGATATTCAATCACCATTGGTGGGAGTACCAGCACTAAAGATGGTAGAAGGGTGGTTCAAAAAGGAGAATTGCTTTTGTATCCTTCACCAAAACAAGGAGATTGGATGGCTTGAGAGCACCGACTCTATACAACGAAGTTGTCAGAAGGCTAGAAGGTCTAAATGTAAAATTGTGTTAATAACAAGTATTAGCCACTCCTTAACGACTCTAATAATATTCGTGTATACAGGATGAGTCAAAACTCAACTACATCATCTTTACAGAACAAAAACATGAGACTGTACAATATTGTTTACATTTCAGCACGAATTATTGCCTCATATTCAACCTACAGACTTGAATACAACAGGTAGACAACCTTTAAATATGCATATTTATTTATTTATAGAGGTAGCAGCTCGAAACAACGATTTATATTGCACATGTTACATATTTAAACGGACATGTGGGTCTCAATGTATGTATTTAAAATGCGTAGTCTAACTTGAATTGAATATAGATTATGTCAAGGATAATTTAATTCCTTAAAAAAAAACATCATCCAACCCTTTAATTAATACTTTCCCTTCAATTTAAACGTCTCATCGAAATAAAACTCTTTACAGAGAACGGTTGCGGTGACTCAAGTAAAAAGAGAGAGTGTGACCTAATTCCCCAAAGCCGGTACTCAGACAACCATCTTCTTGGTAAGAACTTCGACTTTCTATCCGCCACCTTTGTTCGTTTCCTTATTCCCCCCTACTCGGGCTACGTTTACTAAACAACAACAACAAAAAAACTGGTCACCACGTATATAACGTTAATATCGTGCGTCTCTCATCGTCATCGGATACCCTTTTTCAGAGCTTCCTCATTTTTTATTACCTTATCGGTGCGTGGGCATACTTAGAGATGTTCTTGTTTAAAAAAGGTAGATCATTCAAGTCGTCGCTTATTCGGTTTAGAAACGATGAAAGTTCTGTGCCGCCGCATTTCGCATATTGAATCGAAACGGCGATGCGTTCGAAAACGTTCAGACGGGGAAAATTTACTTTTACTACACTTGTCTATATAATGGAGAGAGAGTCGGAAATAATTCTTAAGTTCTGAGTCATTTTGTCAATGTGTCGACCTAGTTTTATTACGTTTTTAAGTAAATGAGAAATCGCTTTCGTTTATGTTTTGTACTCCTACTTTGTACGTCATACAAAATGATATACATACAGTCGTACGTCATTTTTTTTAATGACAAATTCTTAAACGAAAGTTTTTGGACATGTTAAAGGCTTTTTGAAAAAAAAACTGAAACAACTCTCTTCTAAATGATAAATCAATTGCAAGGCAATTCCTTGCATAAACTACGTCGGAATTGTACAGAAACTAAGTCGTAGTTCTATAGAAACTATATCGGAGCTGTACAGAACCTGATCAATGCATATTTTCAACTCGAAATTGATATCCAAACAGAGCACGAAAGAAACTTAATTGTCCGAGTCTTTGATTTATATTTTTAAACTTTAAACTTTACTTTAAGCTGTACAGAAACTATATCGTAGTTATATAGAAACTATATCGGAGCTGTGTAGAAACTACATCGGAGTTAGATACTAACGAATGTAATATTTAACAACTTCTACGTTGGAACTGTAACACAGTCTACATGCCGATATTCAGAAACTGCATCGAAACTATAGAACTCATTCGGAGGAAACTGCATCGTCGGAGCAATCCAGAAACTACGTTAGAGCTGTACAGAAATTATAATGGGAGTTTTTAAAAAAATACTACTAAATGGAGCTTGTAATAAGAAACGCATGAAAGTATATTGTCTGAGTCCACCGAGGAAACAATTGAAAAAAAAAACGAAGAGGAGACAGGAATAACTGTCATCAATTTGACAATTCAAATGACATTACTTAAATTATAAACTATTTAGATAAGATTGATCCTTTGCTCTTGGGTTTTAGATTTTTGTTTGAGTCGAGCAAACGTCAAAGAAGAATTAGAGATAGAAACTGCATCGTGCCTTTATAGAAACTACGTCAAAGCTATCCAAAAACTGCGTCGGAGCTGTACAGAAACTACGTCGAAGCTGTACAAAACCTAAGTTGAAGCGGTATAGAAACTACGTCGAAGTTGGCAATTCAATAGTCGGTCAAGAAGTGATCAATCGTAACAGGTAGCCTACAATAGTAACAGGTAACAATTCAAAAAATCGTTCGATAATAAGAGATACCAGTTCAAAAGTCACTCAGGAGCTGATTAATTGTATCAAGTAACCGTTCTATAGTGCATAGATATTCATTCGAGGATTCAGAAGTTGGATCAATTGTAACAGGTAGCTGTTCGAAAGCCGTTAGATCGTAACAGGTAGCCGTCGAAATCTATTCAACTGTAACAGGTAGCCGTTCGAAAGCCGTTTAATAGCAACAGGTAACCGTACAATAGTAACAGGTAGTCCTTCAGGACCTCATCATTTGTAGCAGGTAGTCCTTCGAAAGCCGTTTTACAAAAAAAAAAAAATAACAGGTAGCAATTCAATAGTCGGTCAAGAAGTGATCAATCGTAACAGGTAGCCGTACAATAGTAACAGGTAACAATTCAAAAAATCGTTCGATAATAAGAGGTAGCAGTTCAAAAGTCATTCAGGAGCTGATTAATTGTATCAAGTAACCGTTCTATAGTGCATAGATATTCATTCGAGGATTCAGAAGTTGGATCAATTGTAACAGGTAGCTGTTCGAAAGCCGTTAGATCGTAACAGGTAGCCGTTCGAAATCTATTCAACTGTAACAGGTAGCCGTTCGAAAGACGTTTAATAGCAACAGGTAACCGTACAATAGTAACAGGTAGTCCTTCAGGACCTCATCATTTGTAGCAGGTAGTCCTTCGAAAGCCGTTTTACAAAAAAAAAATAACAGGTAGCAATTCAATAGTCGGTCAAGAAGTGATCAATCGTAACAGGTAGCCGTACAATAGTAACAGGTAACAATTCAGAAAATCGTTCGATAATAAGAGGTAGCAGTTCAAAAGTCATTCAGGAGCTGATTAATTGTATCAAGTAACCGTTCTATAGTGCATAGATATTCATTCGAGGATTCAGAAGTTGGATCAATTGTAACAGGTAGCTGTTCGAAAGCCGTTAGATCGTAACAGGTAGCCGTTCGAAATCTATTCAACTGTAACAGGTAGCCGTTCGAAAGCCGTTTAATAGCAACAGGTAACCGTACAATAGTAACAGGTAGTCCTTCAGGACCTCATCATTTGTACCAGGTAGTCCTTCGAAAGCCGTTTTACAAAAAAAAAAAACAGGTAGCAATTCAATAGTTGGTCAAGAAGTGATCAATCGTAACAGGTAGCCGTACAATAGTAAAAGGTAACAATTCAAAAAATCGTTCGATAATAAGAGATAGCAGTTCAAAAGTCATTCAGGAGCTGATTAATTGTATCAAGTAACCGTTCTATAGTGCATAGATATTCATTCGAGGATTCAGAAGTTGGATCAATTGTAACAGGTAGCTGTTCGAAAGCCGTTAGATCGTAACAGGTAGCCGTTCGAAATCTATTCAACTGTAACAGGTAGCCGTTCGAAAGCCGTTTAATAGCAACAGGTAACCGTACAATAGTAACAGGTAGTCCTTCAGGACCTCATCATTTGTACCAGGTAGTCCTTCGAAAGCCGTTTTACAAAAAAGAAAACAGGTAGCAATTCAATAGTTGGTCAAGAAGTGATCAATCGTAACAGGTAGCCGTACAATAGTAAAAGGTAACAATTCAAAAAATCGTTCGATAATAAGAGATAGCAGTTCAAAAGTCATTCAGGAGCTGATTAATTGTATCAAGTAACCGTTCTATAGTGCATAGATATTCATTCGAGGATTCAGAAGTTGGATCAATTGTAACAGGTAGCTGTTCGAAAGCCGTTAGATCGTAACAGGTAGCCGTTCGAAATCCATTCAACTGTAACAGGTAGCCGTTCGAAAGCCGTTTAATAGCAACAGGTAACCGTACAATAGTAACAGGTAGTCCTTCAGGACCTCATCATTTGTACCAGGTAGTCCTTCGAAAGCCGTTTTACAAAAAAAAGAAAACAGGTAGCAATTCAATAGTTGGTCAAGAAGTGATCAATCGTAACAGGTAGCCGTACAATAGTAAAAGGTAACAATTCAAAAAAATCGTTCGATAATAAGAGATAGCAGTTCAAAAGTCATTCAGGAGCTGATTAATTGTATCAAGTAACCGTTCTATAGTGCATAGATATTCATTCGAGGATTCAGAAGTTGGATCAATTGTAACAGGTAGCTGTTCGAAAGCCGTTAGATCGTAACAGGTAGCCGTTCGAAATCCATTCAACTGTAACAGGTAGCCGTTCGAAAGCCGTTTAATAGCAACAGGTAACCGTACAATAGTAACAGGTAGTCCTTCAGGACCTCATCATTTGTAGCAGGTAGTCCTTCGAAAGCCGTTTTACAAAAAAAAAAGAAAACAGGTAGCAATTCAATAGTTGGTCAAGAAGTGATCAATCGTAACAGGTAACAATTCAAAAAATCGTTCGATAATAAGAGATAGCAGTTCAAAAGTCATTCAGGAGCTCATCGGTCGTAATAGGAAGCCGTAATCGCAGATTATAGTAGCAGAGACTGTTATCGTACAATGAGGATGACGAGGATTAATTAACATCGTCTTCAGGGAGTACAGATTTTGACGAAAATATTAAGGAAAATCCATTTAATGTTTGTAATCCTTTCATAAATATGCATAAAAGCATACCTGCATTCGAGTTGGCAATAAAATCGATTGCACCAAACGAAAATCAACTCCAATAAATCCTTATCCGTACTAAATCTATTTTAAAATTATTATTATTGTTTAAATCTGTAGATAAATAATAAATGAGTGCGTCGAGGCAAAGAAAACTAATTTAACGGCTCGCTGAGAATTTCAAATTGAAATACATAAATCTATAATTGCATCGAATCAGTACCTTATAAAGAAAATACATTTCCATATACTATTACACACACAGCACCTATACGATATATTCGTAGATACCTACATTCTTAAATTTTATTTACAAACACGAAAAATAAGAAAGATAAAACTCACCACAACGTGTAGAAGATAGATTATCTTACCTGTAACAAACGAGAGAAAATTTAAGCGAATTCAATCGTTAACATTTTCAAATAATAAAAGCGAGATGAAAAGGTCAAGAACAAACAATGAAGTTATGCAAATCGTTATACCGCGTATTTCGTAATAGCCAGTAGCTGTAGTTGTAAAATAACAGAAAATGTTATAATAAAGTATTTATTTTGTGAGTAATATTTAATAATGTTGTAGTCACCGCAAATTGCTTTTTAGTATTAAAGTTGCGAGTTGTGCGGTTTTATTGTGAAATGAATTGAATATCATTAGCCCTTGGGCTACGAGAAAATAAGTGTTAATCACGCTAGTTCCACGATGAAAAACGTTCTCCACAACATAACATTAACCACACCTGTTTAATCAGTTTATTCAATATAACCATTTTTTTTTTTATAAAACATACCTACATTTATATAAATAAATCATTGAAAGTTAAATATGGGAAAAATACAAGAAAACTACTCAAGGCTCTCGCGATTTATTATTTCCACTAACTAAAGGTTTAGAATTATTATCCTTTCAAACGTTAATATCCTATCACTGATATGTAGTAGAGAATAGAGAGCGTGGTACAGTAAGGGACGCACAATTCCCTCTTGTGCAAACAATTTATGATGGGATTTAAATGGGAACAAAAAACTAAAGCAGGGTAGTCTCTTTAGCCCCAACAGCATCGCCAACACCAAAACGATCACGATGGGAAATATAGAGGTAAGATAGATACTAGGGGTAAGTAAGAAGGCCTAGAAGAAAACGAGATGATGTCGTACAGAATGAAACGATAGACATAGCGAGCAGAATAGTACAGGGAAAAACGATTTATTAAAGCAACTGGTACAGACCTGAAGAATCTAGTCACCACCCCCTACACTGAAAGGTATTCTTCGCAATCTCGTGGAGTCAAAACCACAATTAACTTGCCATTCGCTGTTGGGAGCAAAGTGATTAACAGCGCGGCATCATAATAGGCGATATGATGCTGTCACAAAGCCATTGAACACAAACTACACCGCGAGAGTTGCAGTGATAGCCAGACAAGCGATATAGCTTACGGAGTCACTGCAACTAAGCACTCCCCAGATATTGCCCCAAGTGATTTTCATTTATTTTGTGCCTTACAAAATTTTTTACCTACAGGGAAAAAAATTAAATTCTAAACATGATGTCCACAATGAACTTTCAAGTTTTTTTTTTGCATCAAAACCAGAGTCTTTCTACAGCAATGGAATAAAAAAGCTACCTGTAAGATGGCGAGTCATTGTAGATAACGGAGAAAAATATACAGGATGGCCATTCGAAAACAAAACGGCATTGATTTTGGGCATTTAATGTCATATAAAAATAAAATGCTCAGAGACATCAACTTTGTTTTTGAGGGGGACACACAACAAAACCCTCGTCTGCAATCCCTTGGACAGGGTGGAACTGACCCCAAAAATCTTTAATGGAAAGGAGGGTTGAGTTGTACCTCGATTAAAAAGTCTTTCGATTCCCTTTCCAATAATACTTAGTTTATGCCATTACATTTCATTATGATGCTCAAAAATTAACTGTAAACCTCGTAATAATTAAGAATTGCAACCACCGCCAGCCACCAATGTAATGCCATGAACTGGGTATCATTGTAAAGAGAATCGAAAGACCTTTCAATCGAAGTACAACTCAACCCCCCTTTTTGCAGATGAAGGTCCCCCTCGAAAACGAAGTTGATGTGTCAGAGCGTTTTATTTTTACATGACATTAAATGCCCAAAATCAATGCCGTTTCGTTTCCGAATGGCCACCCTGTACAATCGATTAAAATTTGAAATTGTTTTTTTTTAATATTATTAAACAATTTACCAAAAAATGCGCACGCAATTTTGGACTGACCTAGGTAGGGAGTAGTAAGGCTATAGGGGCATCAACGCAGCCAGTCCTCGTGGCCACCCTGTATAAGCTGTATTTTGACAGCTAAAACCTGTCGAACTGTCATAATTATGACAATTTGGTGGTTTCACACAGGTTTTAGCTGTCAAAATATAGCTTATACAGGGTGTCCACGAGGACTGGCTGCGTTGATGCGCCTATAGCCTTACTACTATAGGGGTTGTAACGGTTTGTAACAAAAAAAAAAGAATACAGAATAAATAGTATAATTGCAATAATCACTATACTAACAAGATCGATAATCAAGCATCTGTCATTGTGGTGTGTCACGAGGTGGTTCTGACGTGGAAGAGTCTAGTCGCCACCCCCCTACGCTGAAGGATAGATAGGGGGTGGTAACATTTTGTAACACAAAACCAAAAAATTCAGAATAAATGGTATAATTGCAATAATCACTATACTAACAAGATCGATAAACAAGCATCTGTCATTGTGGTGTGTCACGAGGTAATTCTGACCTGGAAGAGTCTAGTCACCACCCCCCTACGCTGAAGGATAGATAGGGGGTGGTAACATTTTCGAACACAAAACCAAAAAATTCAGAATAAATGGTATAATTATTGCAATAATCACTATACTAACAAGATCGATAAATAAGCATCTGTCATTGTGGTGTGTCACGAGGTCATTCTGACGTGGAAGAGTCGAGTCACCACCCCCCTACGCGGAGGGACAGATAGGGGGTGGCAACATTTTCGAACACAAAACCAAAAAATTCAGAATAAATGGTATAATTGAAATAATCACTATACTAACAAGATCGATAAACAAGCATTTGTCAGTGTGGTGTATCACGAGGTAGTTCTGATCTGAAACAGTCTAGTCACCACAGAAGACTAAAGAATAAATGGTATAATTATTGCAATCATCACTATACTAACAAGATCGATAAGCAAGCTTCTGTCATTGTGGTGTGTCACGAGGTGGTTGTGACCTGGAGGAGTCTAGTCACCCTCTCCCCTTCCCCCCACGCTGAAGGATAGATAGGGGGTGGTAACATTTTGTAACACAAAACCAAGAAATTCAGAATAAATGGCATAATTATTGCAATAATCACTATACTAACAAGATCGATAAACAAGCATTTGTCAGTGTGGTGTATCACGAGGTGGTTCTGACCTGAAACAATCTAGTCACCACAGAAGACTAAAGAATAATAAATGGTATAATTGCAGGAATCACTACACTAGCAAGAGCAATAAACAAGCATCTGTCATTGTGGTAACTTATTCTGTTGACTTTCCCGTTGGTACTGGTCTTGATTTTACAAGATAGAGAGAATGGGTCTTGAATTAGTTAGTAATGAAGCTCACCGTTGAAGAGTGCATGGATTTGGGTATTTGGAACGCCTCGCCCAAAATCTGGATTCGGTGAAAATGCTCATAAATGCTTATAAACGTAACATTTCGAAATCGGCAAAGAAGTTGTGAGTGAGTGAGTGAATATCTTGATGACTTGAAAAGAAATCTTGTCTCCTTGTACGGTCCTGTATTCGCAGTGACGCTTGGTAGACAATATTGAACCTCTTTTATTGATCATGCTAGTAGGGTGATTCCTGCTATTATACCGTTTAATTAAGGACGTTTTTTTAGTTTATTCTAACATAGGAATAAATGAAATCATCCTAATTCGACAATCAAAACGATCTCTCTCTCTTTCTCTCTCTAATACATAATAGTAACATATTTATTATGAGCACACGAAACAAGCGAACGTTTATCCTCGTTGTGCTCGTTGTGGGTTAAACACATAGTCCCGTCGCTTTGACACAGAAAACTGACATCTATTACGCCATAATAGCAGTTCAGTAATAGGTTCGCAATTAACGATGAGAGAACTGTGAGCCTTCTCCTCGTTAGCGCTAGTTTTCATGCCGATTACCGACATTCTCTTAAAACAAGACGAAGAATAGGTGCGCATCTCTTTCTTTCGCTCGGGACTAAATAAACCCCGGCCGAATAGAATCTTTTCGCGAACAATGTATTATACATTACCTAATACCTTATTAACTCCCATACATATTGTTGTCGGATTCGTGTGCGGTCTCTTTTAATTTAGAAAAGACAACGGTTGTTGTTATTGTTGCCGTTTGCAGACGATACTGTTGATGATGATGGTAATAATTTAATTTGCGTTTTCGCAAAATGAACCGTAGTTCCGAGAGGATCCGTTTCGAATATGTATGTAGTCCGTAATGAGAGTTCGTTTCCCCAATTAACCTCAGGAAATGCGAATTCGAACGACACACACACACACATTTAACCATTCGTAATAGCGGCGAGCTTATTCATACATAACGAGTTCTTTTTTTTTAACTTTAGCCTGTCGTATTTCTAAACGATAGGCTACAAGTGCGGCCGACCTTCGCATAGCTTGCATGAATTAGATATATCTTTTATTGAGTCTAATGGTGTTCATATTCATTCCGAACAGGTAAAGCTACGCTTGTACGCGTTGTTTGTACAGCGGATTGAGAAAGTCGCCGCGCGCACCGATCGTTGTATTGCTTTTAGAAAATATTCTATTATAATTTCAGGATCTGTCCCGCAAAGTGTGTTGAGCGTCCCTTACTGTACCACACCCCACAATTGGTTATTATTTCCTTGATAACCAACATCACAACGTTTGATTACTCGAGACACGCGAATTTAGTATTCGGTTGATGATGAGAGCCAATGCGCTCTCGAAACACGTGTCCCGGGTGAATTAATTAAACGTGGAGTTGTTGTGCTGGTGATACCGATATGTTATCTGTAACTAGACTGTAGACTGTGGGTACGCGTTTACCCTATAGCGTCTACCCATAAAACTCTGCGGCTGCACCACCCAATCCTCTGATATCATAGTTTCAGGGCAACGGGCGTGGTGGGAGTAGTCTATGTATATAGGGGAGGGTGTATGCGTGGGCGTACGCTCTTGTGGCCGACCGCTTAACTATCGGGATATACGGTGGGTAAGTGAGGCACCCTACGGCATTTACTTTGAGAACTCTGCGGCTGCCCCATCCCTGTCGGCCACACGCAATAGTAGGGAAGGACTGGTTGTCTGGTTGGGGAAACCATAAGGTTTCATCCTAATACAACTCGGCGACTCTGAGACCGTCGTAGTTGGCATCTTTATGGGGTAGGGCTTCGGCCCGGCCGTCTCCGTGTTCAGGCTTAATTTCAGATTTCGTTTCTCAAGCTTAGCTAATCGTGCCACCCGCAAGGGGGCCTAGGCTTCCTGACAAGGAAGCTTGTCTAACATGAGGAGCACAGGGGAGAGGAGGTCCACTAGTTCTCCGCTCCCCTCCTGAAGGTGTCGGACTCGTGCGGGCGGATGGTTTCGACGCTCATAACCTAGTTATGAGTAGTGGGTGCTCTTGAGTTTGCAGCATACCTTGAAATTCGGTCAGCAGTTGGGCAACCCCTCTTCCCCCCAGCGTTGTTCAACACTCGCCTCCGTGTAACTAGACTAGAATTACCGTTAAGATGTCGAAGCTTTGCTCCTCATTTATTGAATATTTTTAATTCATGTTTTGCTGTTGCGTTGCCTATACCAAAACCTAATTCCTTTGGTGATTTCAAAGACTTTAATCTTATATTATGGCTGAAACGTAAAACTTCTCCTCCTTAGTACGGCACTTGATACCATTGATCATAACTGTCATTAGCAGGCTTAGCCTATTATGGTCTCTGTTCGTCGTTAGGGGTACCTCACGGCTCTACCCTGGAACCGCTTTTGTTTATTTTGTGTAGAGCGTCATCCTACACTCACATGAACAACTGCAAACTCCGAATGAGGGTGCGGCGTCAAAATCCGGATAACTTTCAAGTCAAGGCAGTCGAAATGGCCTGGTGAATGAATAACTAAAGTCCGATAAAGGTTTGGTAACACTGAGGAGAAAGATTCGCTCAAAAGGAAGCGTCCAAAATTGTCGAGAGGGACCAGGAGTTAATTTTCAAGAATCCAGGGCAGTCGAAGCGGATCCTAAACAGTCATACGCTTTCCAAATATTCCTGGTAGACCTTTCAACGGTCCGGATTTGAATCTATTTGCTTACAACCGCTTCAAAGCGAGATCGGAGGTTGTCAGTTTAATCTACCTAAATAGAAACCGTAGACGGGATGCTATCATTGCAGGATGCAAATGTTCGACTGAGATTAATGATTGTGAGTGTCACTGATGAGTCTAGACTGTAGCGAAACCTTTTATGAACCCATTATATCATTTTTAATGTTAATTCAAGATCTCACTCTTTTAATACAAGCAAAATGTTGCGAAATCCAAAAAAAACCTTGATTGACTTTGTAGTTGTTAACTAAACGAGGACCAGCATTGCAACCACACACCAGCGACGCAATACATCCGCACAAGCGAAAAGGCAATTATTACTCTCGGACCTAACACGACAGCACAACCCATTACCATATACCCGGGTCTCTCTCCACTCGAGCAGAGATATATACTACGTCGAACACAAGAGTGCATTAAAAACCGATTACCTTACTTCCGCAATTAATCCGAAGCCATCGCCTCTACGCCGTAGAGTTTAAAGGATTAACGGTTATGAAAACTACGTTTCACTACACATACATTCAACGCACACATACATACATACAAACATACAGAGTGTAAGAGAGAGAGAGAGAGAGAAGACCCAATAGAGATTTCACGGTTAGAATGGGTGTAGATCGTGTTCGGGTAATATTTAGGGGTCGACCTTTTCACTCGTTAATTTTGTTCTCCCCGTCTACGGTATTAACGGAACCTCGCTTCGGAAAAGTTTCGATTATAATGAGAGAGTCGCTAATTGTGTTTATGATATGCTCGAAGCTGCACATTCTAATTTTTTTTTTTCTTCCCATCACGTAAACGATGGGGGCTTCACTTTCTAGACGATTTTCATATCTCGATCTCTCCTTACAGCATCCATCATGTCAGCCGAAAGGACGTGACTTAGTTTCGTAATTTTGAGAGAACTGTCAGCGTCCTCTAACGTAGAGAGATCTTTATCGTCATCAGATTTGTGTTCACTCAGTTTCCAGTTTGTCCTCCAATTTAATATGGAATGTTTTTCGAATTGACCTTTTCTCTTAAAGAAGTAATATTATGGAATGCAAGTCTCAATCAATGTTGAATGTTGTAAATAAAAAAAAAACGCCCACTAACTCGAAATTAATCGCGTATAATTGTAGAATAATCTTTAAAATGTGCGTGGGATCTCTTAAAGGAATTAATTGGCGAGTCGGTGTTTTGTAAAGTTTCGTTTTGTGAGTAATAATAGCGACTCTACACAACGTATTTTACGCTCGGCTCTAATTTAATAAATATTATTTTAAATTTAAATGTTGGGAACAAAAACATAACGCTAAACAACTGTTACACTTCAGTTTATATCATTATAGTAAACTATAATGATATTAAACGAAAAAAAAAAAAGAACTGCTAAGTTAAAATTAATGTAGTGTGAACTGTTATACGATAATGATTATGCTCTGTTATGTTTGTGTCTACCTAAGTCCTAGGTGTGCTAGCTATAAAATTATACAGTGTGTTTGTCGTGAACAAAACTCGCTGCTTCAACTTTAAAATTCAGATTAAACATAAATGAATGAATGATAACAGAATAAAAATTAAGTGACCTTTGCATCGATGAAACGTCAAAACAATTGAAAAGATGGAAATAATCTCCTCACATTCTCCATAAAACAAAAAATGGAATTCAAATTACGCGCCCAGTTCGTGAATCTGTCAGTTATAATACGGTATTCTACCGCTAGATGGTGGCAGCGTAAAAAGGTTTTATAAACAAGTAAGTACAGGGTGTCCCATTTTGGGCACTTTGCCAACATATCTCAGTTATTAATAACGATAGAGGGTTGCGGTTTTCGTGATAGGTACTGTCCTACTTTTTTGTGAAACGAAAGATGCCGCAAACAGAATTTTGCTATCCCCCTTAGTTTTTGAGATATAGGGTGAAATTGAAAATTTTCAATTCACAAACATCTCTCGTATCTCAGTTGTTATGAAAGTTAGTGAAACAGTAAAAATTGAATATCAATCAGTTTTTTACGAAGAATCCAGTGGCGTAGTTAGTCTTTTTCTAAGTCTAATAATTTTCAAGTAAAAAACTGGTTGATATTCCATTTTTACTTTTTCACTAACTTCTATGGCAACTGAGATACGAGAGATGTCTGTAAATTGAAAATTTTCAATTTCACCCTATATCTCAAAAACTAAGGGGGATAGTAAAATTCTGTTTGCGGCATCTTTCGTTTCACAAAAAAGTAGGACACTATCACGAAAACCGCAACTCTCTATTCTTATTAATAACTGAGATACGCTGGCAAAGTGCCCAAAATGGGACACCCTGTACATACTTCTTGTTGTGGAGATATTGAACAGGAACGTAACGTTTCATTGCTGTTTGCGAATTATTAAAGATATTAGAAATTGTTTTATTAATGCGAATGTCTGCTTTCAAGTGACAATTGAGTTTGAGTAATTTATGCTTGTCAATGTCAATGTCAAACTCGGGATTCATAAAATTCGATCAAATTTTTCTACAAACATTGGTAGCGTTTATTTAAGAAAACAACAAAAAAAAAGCACAAACGAGCCTCGCCTACGAGTAGTACTATACTGACTTCCTTTCCGAAGCGTCGAAGCTCGAAAATCTCTAGAATATTCTCGAACAAGAGCATTCTAGATATACGCATCGCACATAAAAGCCTGCGACTCGATAAAGCGATTCAGTCTCAGTTAGCAGTAAATTTTTCTTTTTCATTCAATCTTCCCCATCCCTCTCTCTCCTCCCCACCCCATAAAGTGAAACGTAGTGGGAGAGGATGGTCAAGTTTGTGACGTTTTGTTTTAAATTCAACCCCTAAAACTGGTGAAGTGCACCGGGTGAGAAGGGGGTGGCAAAGCTTGTATAAAAGAAAAATGTTGTTTATATCAGGTTTTCCATTAAGAGCAACGCATTTTGTTTTGAGCATTTTTCGAATAGGAGTGAAGTTGGCTTCGCAATTCTTTCACATTTTCCCAACTCAAGCCAACCGACCATTTTAAGCGTCGCACATTCGCTAATTGGACCAGATGCAAGCTGACGATGACTCTCACAAGATAATCATGTTTTCGGATGGGGCTCATTTCTGGCTCGATGGTTTTGACAAGCAAAATTATCGCATTTAGACGAGTGAGCAGCCTGAAGACACAACTTTATCCGAAAAAAATAACTGTTTTGGTGGGCTTTTCATGCAGGCGGTGTCATCGGCCCATTAAATCGCTGGTCTACACCAACAAGTCAGCAACGTTAGAAGAGCTGCAGACCAACATCGAACGTCAAATTTCTGCAATTTCGGCCGATTTATGTGTTTTGAGTCATGGAAAATTGGATCCAGTATATTCACTTGTGCATCACTCTTAATGAAAAACCGTAGTGTCGTGCGTAGTGTCGTGTACTGGGAGAGAAGGTTTCATCGTCTTCCTCGCAGAGACGGCATTCTGCTATCTCTGCTAGCCCAATTGCTCTCATATCCTTTCGGAGCCGACCTAAGTGACCTGATAGGCTCCCTGTCAGTAAGCGATGAGTTCCTTCAATCTATCCTGGTTGTAGGTTTCGCCTGTTTCATCCCATGTTGATCAAGCTAGTGCTTGTTTTTTTTTTCATTCGAGCTTGTCCACTTTCTCAATTCCATCTATTCCAGCATGTCCCACGTGACGATGACTTTGTTCATCTTGCCTAACTAGCTCATTTATCTTAAGCCCCTTGCACACTAGGCTCGGTTTCCGACACCTGTTTCGGCTCGCTGGCAGCTGTGCTGGCTGCCTTGCCTGCTAAGGAGCAGGCTCGGAATCAGACGACGCTGGCTCTCCTGCGTGATGACGTGCTTGCACTGCTCGTCATGTCAACAAAGATGGACGACGAATGGACTGCTTTTGATTTTGAATCAATGAGGACTACAATTTGATCTTTAGACCACTTTCGAGACGTATCTTGTGACTGTTGCAACTTTGACATGATGGTATACCTTTACTGCACACCTGCTCCGAACAAACATCTGTCCACACTTGTGAATTTCTCCTGACATTGCTCATGCTGCGTTCTGATTGGCTTTTTTCGTGCAAGTGATACGTTTTATTTCCAATTAGCGTATTTTTGGTATTTATTTTCGGAACGAACTGTTTATCTGAGGTCAGTTTGGGTTGCCTACGTTTCAGGGTGTTTTCGCCACATAAATTTTGTTTACTTGAAGTAATTTCGGCGCTGAACACGCGTTTGCGCTTTATCGCGTAGATGTTTCGCGAGGGAAAACCGTCTTTCTGTTCTGCTGTGTAGTGCCGGATATTTGTACACTGGTTGACTAATAAGAAAATCAGCATTTGGGTCTAGTTTGAGGTGACCTTGCTCCGAATCATCCTTTAATGGCGTCTTCTGTAGCCTCGTGGAGAAGCCGTTTTGAGACTAATTCGGGTGTGTCGTTTTATTTTTAGGGGTTTCACTGACTAGCAAAACGCTGGGGTTTAGTCAATTTTTTTTTTAATGGTATCTAGTCAAATTTCATTAGACCTGGTATCATAGAATCAACGTTGCGGCTAGTTTTGGCACTGGTATCTGTAGAGGCAACACTTGACTGAGACTACTGTTGCTTCCGATCTTTTTCCTTTTCTTTTCCGCGAATTGTGGTTGGGAGAGTTTACCTTTACTCGAACGTAGGATTCCTGTTTGTCTTACGCCAGATAAGGGGTTTTATAATTTTTTAAACAGGTGGCGCCTTATTTTCTAATTTCACCCCCGCCCATCTTCCCTCTAAATGACAGCAAGCTCTTCAAAAAGGTAGGTTCCGATTTATCAGACACAATTTTAGCTTTAAGGAGCTTTATATCTAAGGCATCCGTTTTTTTGTTCGTTTAGCGTTTTAGGAAGGCGTCACACAAGCCTGCCAGCAACGGAGCCTGCACTGGACCCTGCCGTGACGTCATTTTCGAGCACGATAGCCTGCACAGCACCAAGCAAGCCATCCAGCACGAATACAGGCCTCGTGTCCAAGGGGCTTTAGACAAATAGTTCTCCAAGCCATTTTTTCGGGAGCTCACCGCATTAATGGCTCCTTGACTAGGAGGTCGCAGGAAGATAAATCAGGAGAGTACGGCAGCCGTGGTAATACCGCGAATCCTTTGAGGTCAAAAATTGGATCACACTAACGTGGTATGAAGGTGTGGGTAGAATATTATAATTGGACTTTGAAGATTGATTCATGATTTTAGTTAGGGGGATTACTGGGTTTTCTCACAGTATACAAAACGAAGATGCCGAAAGAAATATTTCTACAGCACATCATATTATAATGTACAACAGAATTAACATTAACATTACAACAGTAATTTGACTCTTACATGGTGCATCAGTCTTTCTTCTGATCAAATAAATAAGATCAAAATTCCTCAATCGGCCTCTCTATCTTCGGAACAAAATTGATACCGTTTGTTTGGCCACACTCTCGATTAAGATGCAAAGAGGTGTAAAATTAAGTTAATTGAGTTCCTGTCGATCGAAAGAGTTCAAAGTATCGATTTAAGAAGAAAATTGTTACGAAATAGTGAGTGATTCAGTCACAAAAATTCATAAAACAAGTGTATCTCTATTATATTGTTGTACATATTAGAAACGGAAAATAAACTCCCACACTACAAGGTTTCGATTTACATACGTGAGAGGAAAAAAAAACATTTGAATTTGATTTGTTCTTTTTTTTTTTTTTTTTTTTCGCTAAAATAGTAGCCGAATGAATGCAATATTTAAAGGTTAATTGACTCACTATTTCCATTTGACGTAAATATATATAAATTTTAGTAACCCATTAATTTAACATCAATGGCAATGCTGTTGTTTTAACATCTATACAGTGTGGAACAGCCAAATGGAATAAATTCGATAACAAATAAATGAAGGTGTATTGCGAAAAACGCTTGGGCACGTCGATTTGTATTTTTAAATGCGCATTTTTTTCAAAAAAAAAAAAAAAATTATACGGGGTGTGTCATGTGACAGAGGTCAATATCAACTTTCTTATTTTAAATGGAAACCCCTGCATATTATTTATTTTTTGGGTTCTTCGGAAAATTCTAGACATAATTCATGTACAATGTCCCATACCTATCTTCAACTGTTTCGGAAATATTAAGTGTTTTCAGATTTATTACGAAAATTAACATTAAAAAAAAAAAATTATTTTATTTCACAAATTCGCTACATTACACTAAAAATCTATTTCCCATTTACCTCTTGATATTGATAAAGTAAGCAAAAACCATTGCTGCCGTTCCTTTTTACTGATATGAAATTGAAAAAAATACGAAGACCGTTTTGTTTATTTTCGTAAAAACTCATTCTCCTTAGCGACATGTTGTCTGCCTGCATGACAGTAGTGATCAGTGTCAGTGCTATTATTGTCGTTTGAATTTCGTTAACTGTACGTAATAATATCAGAAAGATGGTTCATTTAACAGAAATGCACAAAATAACCATTCTACAAATGATTGGTTATGGAGATAACACACGGACACAAATCGAAGTTTCTCGCTTATTTCACGAAAAATTTCCAAATTTGCCGCCTGTATCCCAAGGAACAATTAGCAAAATAGAAAAACAGTTTTGCGAGCTTGGTCATGTAAGACATATTAAAAAAGTAGCTGCCAATGCAGTAAGTGATGATACGAAATTGGATATTATGCTTGAGTTTCAAGAAAACCCACATAATTCTGGTCGGGAAAGCAGCCCCACTGTTCAACATTAGCCACACATCAATGTTTCGAGTATTAAAGGAAAGTAAAATGCATCCCTATAAAATGATGCCGACTCAGGAGCTCATGGAAGACGATTTCGATAGGAGAACGTATTTTTGTGAACAGATGATGGCAATGTTAGATAACGATGTGATCCAATTAGAAGATATTTTATTTTCTGATGAGAGCATATTTACAATTCACGGCCATGTTAATCGTCAAAATTGCCGCTATTGGTCTAACGAGAATACTCACTGGATGAGAGAGGAACGTACGCAATATCCTGAAAAAGTTAATGTTTGGGCAGGAATTGTTGGAAATCACATCGTTCATTGATGGTAACTTGAATGGAGATAAATATTTAGAACTGCTCCAAAATAATGTCGTGCCAACTTTCGCAATCTTATATCCTAATCCAGCAAACCCACAAGTTCCTGCCAATACAGTATGGTTTCAGCAAGATGGAGCACCGCCACATTTCCAAATCAATGTCCGGCAGTACCTGAACCAAATTCTTCCAAATCGGTGGATAGGGAGGCGCGGATCGATAGAATGGCCAGCACGATCTCCTGATCTGACGCCATTAGACTACTTTTTGTGGGGATATGTCAAAAGTCTTGTATACAAAACTAAACTCCTCAACTTAGATGACTTAAAAAGACGAATCACGCTCGCGATTAGATCAGTCACGCCTGAGATGTTGAGTAATGTTAGAAGACATTTCCATACCAGATTAGCATGTTGCCAAGACGTTCGCGGCGAGCATTTTGAACATTTACTACATTGACATTAATGTTTTTTGTTTTTTTTTTACATTATTAAGAAATAATCGGTATTACTTATTAGGTTTTTAGTGTAATGTAGCGAATTTGTGAAATAAAATAATTTTCTTTTTTTAATGTTAATTTTCGTAATAAATCTGAAAACACTTAATATTTCCGAAACAGTTGAAGATAGGTATGGGACATTGTACATGAATTATGTCTAGAATTTTCCGAAGAAGCCAAAAAATAAATAATATGCAGGGGTTTCCATTGAAAATAAGAAAGTTGATATTGGCCACTGTCACATGACACACCCTGTATAATTTTTTTTTTGAAAAAAATGCGCATTTAAAAATACAAATCGACGTGTCCAAGCGTTTTTTCCAATACACCCTCATTTATTTGTTATCGAATTTATTCCATTTGGCTGTTCCACACTGTATAATTATCACCGTATCGGATCGGATATCATGACTCCTCTATTATAATACTTCTTAGATATAGTAGAAAACGGATGACATACTGAGAGGAGCATTTATGGTAGAAAAACCGGTTAAGCACCGCCGTGGGAGTCCTCAATAGTCCATCAGTCTTCCGGATATCTGGGTCAGCTGGGCACGGTGTCTCCGTTTTCTTCTTCTTCTTCTTGTTATTTCGCTCGGGTCTCTTCCTCTCGTGCATGTGCGTGTTATTATTGTAGTGAAGGAGATATATCTACAGGAACCGTTTTACTTCGACTATTACGGCAGCAATTCGGGCTAATTGTTTCTTCTAAGTAAATAAATTAATACAGCTGTAACCTACTATATATTTCGTACTATGCACGCGGATTTACGATTATGTTAAATGTCGAATTATATCCCGGAAATTCCAACTTTAATCTGTTTCTTTTTTATTACAGTAGAACCTCGATTATCCGTGTGCGGATTAACCGTGTTTGCAAACAGCTTCGATTATCCGGGTTTCAATGATCCGTGCAGAATGCGAATTAGTACAAACGGTGCACGTCAATTCGCCGTACCATCATCGTATACATCGTACAACTTGTACTGCTTTCCACGTTAACGCCTTGAATCGTTTTGCAATATCTCCTACAATTTTAACTTTTTCTAAATAATTTTTTCATCACAAACTTCAAATTTGTCGCTGGAAGTTTTTCGAAATCTAAACTTTCTTCGATTCCGTTTCAAACAACGTCACGGAATAAGGGAATTATCTATAACAGGAGAAAAACTAAGTGCTGATGAAGTAGCAATTGTTGAATTTTATTACGAACTGGAAAATATTATTAAGTGTCACAACTTAAGCAGTCATCAAATTTACAACGCGGATGAGACGGGACTATTGTGGAAAACGATACCAACGAAAACATTAGAAACAGACAATGAAAAAACGGCTCCTGGATTCAATACAAAAAAAGATCGCATTAAGGTTTTCTGTTGTGGCAATGCTTCTGGTGAGCACAAACTAAAATTAGCTGTAGTGGAAAAATCCTCGAGCCTTTAAAACCTTGAAGTCACCACCAGTAGTACATTATCACCAACATTCAGCGTGGATGAACCAGTCAATATTCAAAGAATGCTTCCTTAAGAAGTTTATTCCAGAAGTTCGAGCTTTATGTGAAAAGAAGCGTTTACTTCCCAAAGCCCTACTTCTCCTCGACAATGCCCCGTCTCATCCTTGTCAAGATGTTTTGAAATCAGACGATGGAAATATTTTTGCCTATTTTTTTTTCCACCAAATGTTACTTCAAGAGCACAGCCAATGGATCAGGAGGTTATAGAATCCATGAAAAGATTTTATAGAAAAAAGTTTTGATGATGAGTTTATTTTTGGAAATCTTTAAATCTTAAAGATGCTGTTTATTTTCTAGCAAATGCTTGGAATAATGTAAAAAGTTCACATGTTGCACGTGCGTTTTCGAAAATAATGACTCACTCGGATAGTGAATCCGAAGCGGAAGAATTTCAAATTGCGCCTGAAATTTCTACGGAAGAAATAAGCTCTATAGTTACACAAGTCGACCAATTAAAAGACTTGGAACAAACAGAAATAAAAGACTGGTTAGAGTCCGATGAAAATGATAGAAGTTTCCAACATATGACAGAAGCAGTGATGTGTGAAATGGAAGAAGACTCTAATGCATCTGCAACAGTACAAAGTGAAACTGTAGAAAATGAAAGTGCCAGTGAAGAAAATCCAAATATTGTAGTGTCCCACAATGAAGCAGCTAGTTCCGTAGAGAAGTTACTGATGTATTTGGAACAACAAAAAGAATTCAGAGAGAAGTTTGACCGCGTTAATAACACAGAACAACAAATTTTAACACTAACTAAGTAAATGCCATTCTGGGATGTGTTTAGAAAGTCTTTCTTTTCACTTTTCTTTTATATTGGGATGAAGAGCATTCCGAAATTAAAGTCCAACAGTAGTCAGCAAGCATCTCGCTATTCCACTTGCTCTGAGAGCGTTTTTCAATTGTGGAAATATCCCGATGAAATCTTTCCCCATCACCCCCGTCACTAACATCTCCAAAATTCGGGGGAAAGAAGTTCAGGTGCAGAAATGGTGCAAGAAATGTATTTTACGACTCATATTGCAGCCTAATGTATTGCATGCTAATTTCTAACAATTTCCTCATCGTAATCTTCAGATTTTTTTATTTCCTAAGAAATTCTTTCTCACACTTTTAAACGCATCCCAAGCAGTCCGTTCTAAATCGCTCAAGAGTACGTCAAATTATCGATCCTGTTGTAACAGATTAATCTGGGGTCCTATAAAAATCCCCACTTTAAATTTTGCGTCAGATATATTAGGATATTTTTGTTTAAGGTATCCAAATCCTACTCCCTCTTTGTCCAATGCTTTGAGGAAATTCTTCATCAGACCTAATTTTATGTGTATAATCGCAGTAAAAGTATTTTATGAGGCTCACACCAACGAATAAATTATGGACTACGTTCTTTTCTCCACAGGAATATGTTGTATTCTGGTTGGACATTGCTTAACAGTATAGTGCAAATTTCTCCCTCGACTATCCCATTCGCTAGATGTCGATGCAGTGACCGACACATCACGTCAGCAGTATCTTGTTATTGTATTGATATCCGACAAAGATTTCCAACTCACAATAACACGAGTTTCATTCAGTAGCGTTAGTTTATTAGAGATAAACATGTCAAGTTTTGTGCCAACAAATTACGATTTGCGGACAGCACTACTCTTCTGTTTTCATCTGAAGAAAACCGCAGCCGAATCGCATCGAATGCTTCTGGAGGCGTTTGGTGAGCATGGTCTCGGTAAAACACAGTGTTTCGAGTGGTTCAAACGGTTCAAATGTGGCGATTTTGACGTGAGGAACGAAGAACGTGGAAGACCACCGAAGAAGTTTGAAGACGCTGACCTGCAAGCCTTGTTGGACGAAGACGACGCTCAAACACAACAACAACCGGCGGATCAGTTAAAGGTGACCCGAGAAGCCATCTCCGTTCGGTTGAAAGCCATGGGACACGATTTGATGAAAATGGTTTGGGTGGTCAGCCGCAGGCACCTAGGCGTCAGCCCATATCCTGCAATTTTCAGGTACCACACGCACATAACAAGTTATGTGCCTTGAAACTGTCACCCACTATCTCAGCGGCCGCACGAGACCGACACCTCTCGGAGAGGACCGGCGAGCCGGAGGGCTCCTCTCCCCCGTGCTACCCATGTTAGACAAGTTTTCTTGTCAACGTTGGACGGGTCACCGTTGGAGACGCTTTAGCGAACTCTTACCTCACATCTAAACCCACGAGGCCTAGGCCTCCTTGCGGATGGCTACTATCGGCCAAGCGTGGGAAACGGAATCTGGCCGTGAGGTACAACCAGCCCGCCCGTGAATTAAGCCTGAACTACGGGGACGGCCGGGCCGAAGCCCTACCCCAATATGCCAACCGCGCCAACTCTTTCGCCCCTCCGACGATCAAGTATCCGCGGCAGCTACAGTGAAACCGTAGGGTCCCAGAATCACCGAGTTGTTTTAGGATGAAACCGAAGGTTTCCCCAACCAGACAACCAGCGGGTGGACTACTCCTCGGCGAACCGACTTTTGTCCTCCCCTACTATTTTCGCCAAATTCTCCCGCCACGCCCGTTTCCCTGAGTGTGGCCACCAAGGATGGGGTAGTGCAGCTGCAGAGTTCTCTAGGTAAGCGCCGTAGGGTGCCTCACTTACCCACCGTATATTCCGACGGTTAGCGGCCGGACACCGGAGCGTATGCCCATGCCTACGCCCAAGCATCCTCCCCTATATACGAAGTCTACTCCCGCCACGCCCGTTGCCCTGAAACTATGAAATCAGGGATTGGGTAGTGCAGCCGCAGAGTTTTAAGGGTCGACGCTATAGGGTAAACGCCGACCCGAAAGCCATGGGACAGATACAAAAGGTGGGGAAATGGGTTCCACATGAACTCAACGAAAGACAGCAGGAGAACCGGTTCAAAAGAAAGTCATTTCTCCATCGAATTGTGACTGGCGATGAAAAGTGGATATATTTCGAGAATCCTAAGCGCAAAAAGTCATGGGTTACTCCGGGTGAACCATTAACATCGACGGCAAGACCAAAGACATTGCTGTGTGTTTGGTGGGATCAGAAGGGTGTAATCTATTACGAGCTGCTGAAACCTGGGGAAACTGTCAATACTCAACGCGACCGACAACAAATGACCGATTTGGATCGAGTTTTGCGTGAAAAACGACCAGAATACCAACACAGACAACACAAGGTGATTTTGCTGCATGACAATGCACCAGCACAGAAAGCAAAACAGGTCCAGGAAACGATTGAGTCGTTCCGTTGGGAGATTGTTCAGCACGCGCCTTACTCACCGGACCTTGCCCCATCCGATTATTACTTGTTTGCATCGATGGGACACGCACTTGCTGAGCAGCGCTTTACTTCTTACGAAGATATCTTTCTGCCGATTTCTATATGGCTAACAACCTCCATCCTTGCAGTCTTGATCCTAATATTTCTGCCTTCTGAGTTTTTGATAAATTGAGATCTCGAACTAGATCATTTAATTCCAATTGATTTATTAAATGAGGCGTGTCCTCTTGAGATGGCAAATATTCTTCATCTGTGTCCGACAACTTCTAACTCGTTTTCAACATGTTTTTGGTTCGAAACATCCATAGGAGGACTTGGTACTGGCAATGCTTCCGAATGAGGAACTGGACGAGTGGCAGAAGGTAAATTAGGATCGCTAATTTTATCCTTATTTTTACTGGAAAACCCTGGAAAGGTCTTTGTACAGGAAAAGTAGCATAGTCTGTCGAATGATCCTTTTGTTCTCGCCAAATCATAGGCCTACCAAAATGGCATAGCTATGCTCTTACCTTTTATCCAGCTCCTCAAAGTAACAGCACATCATGCACAGACATTGTGAGGGGTCCACAACTCGTCTTGATTTGTAATTTTTAATTTAAAATAAAGGTTTAATACGATTTTTCTATTAACGGTGTAATATTTCGTCTATGCTGTTGAACGGTGAATTCTCCACACACATAAAAAAAAACTGTTAGGATTGTTTACACACCTACAGGACATTGCGAATTCAAAAAAACGTAATTAGTTTATTTGTACAATTTCTTTCCTACAACAGTGTATGTATGTATTCATTTAAGCCAGTTTGAGCAATCGGGAATCGAATAACTTCCAAATCGACGGTTCGTGAAAGGTGAACAACTTTAAAGACAAGAGATGCCACAACCATCAATATTATCTCCCATAAACGCCATGTTGTAACGATTCTAACAAAGTAGAACGATTAGATGCACAGATTCCGATTACGTAATATACGGAGGATTTATACAAGGCGTTCCTTAGAGGACCGTACGAAACAAACAGATGTCTTCGAAAAACGAACGGCCGTTAGGGCGTATTAAAAAAAAAATTCACCGCTACGTCGCGCTAAGGCGAGAGTTAAGGTAATGCCGGGCATGGAACGAGCTAGGAAACTAACGACCCGATCGGATGGACCACGTTACTATTAAATCGGCGATTAATACGGTCGTTAATTAGGAATTCGCGGATCTTTATTGCTTCGAGGAAGTCGGCGCTGGTAACGACTCGGTAATACTATAGGCGAGTTTTTCCAAAATCGATCATCGAGACTAGAATATCGATATTTTCTAACAACGAAATGCGATATGTGTAGATAGAGATTAAATGTAGCCACACAAGATTAAACTACAATCAAGTGTGGAAAAAAGAAAACAATTCTTTGGATCGTCTTTATAATTTGACAGCTGTGACAGTTTAATTTCGTGGACTGCGGACTCCAAACATAACACCACAACATCCAATCAATCAATTCGGGACACGTGTTTCGTCGACCAAACACCGGACGAGCCTCTGTGAGCCCTCAAAACACCTGTCCCGGATCAATTAATTAAATGTTTTGTGATGTTGTAGGTGTCACCGATTGTTATCTGTACTTGATAGTTGTCAAAAAATTGCGCGATGGTTATAATTTGATACCGAAACGTTAAATTTAACATTTAAATGTCGAACTCATCTATATTTGACGTATAGATATCAAGTACTCTTCACAATTGAATGTGTCTCACTAAACTTGTTCATATTTTGCCATTTCAAAGTCAAATATTATCCATATTCGATACTGACATGTCATATTGCACATTTAAATATTAAACGTATCCAAATTTGAACTTTAAATATTAAACCTATTCGCATAAATGTCAAACTTGTCTATATTTGACGTTTAAACGTCAAATACTGTCAGTATTTGACATTTAAATGTCGATTTCATTTGTGTTTGACATCTAGATATCACCAATTGTTCCTTTTTGACATTTAATTGTCACTAATCACCCCAATTTGACATTTAAAAAGTGAACTTGTTCATATTTCTCATTTCTATGTCAAATATCAAATTTAAATGTCAAACTTGTCTATATTTGACGTTTAAACGTCAATTTAAATATCGATTTAATTTGTGTTTGACATATAGGTAACCTCCAATTGTTCTTGTTTGACGTTTAAATGTCAATAATCCCTCGCATTTGACATTTATAAAATGAACTTGTTCATATTTCTCATTTCTATGTCAGGCATCAAATTTAAATGTCAAACTTGTCTATACTTGACGTTTAAACGTCAAATAATCGTCCTTATTTGACATTTAAATATCGATTTCATTTGTGTTTGACATGTAGATAACACCAATTGTTCTTGCTTGACATTTAGATGTCAATAATCACCCCAATTTGACATTTAAAAAGTGAACTTGTTCGTATTTATCATTACTATCTCAAATATCAAATTTAAATGTCAAACTTGTCTATATTTGACGTTTAAACGTCAATTTAAATATCGATTTAATTTGTGTTTGACATATAGGTAATCTCCAATTGTTCTTGTTTGACGTTTAAATGTCAATAATCCCTCGCATTTGACATTTATAAAATGAACTTGTTCATATTTCTCATTTCTATGTCAGGCATCAAATTTAAATGTCAAACTTGTCTATACTTGACGTTTAAACGTCAAATAATCGTCCTTATTTGACATTTAAATATCGATTTCATTTGTGTTTGACATGTAGATAACACCAATTGTTCGTGCTTGACATTTAGATGTCAATAATCACCCCAATTTGACATTTAAAAAGTGAACTTGTTCATATTTCTCATTTCTATGTCAAATATCAAATTTAAATGTCAAACTTGTCTATATTTGACGTTTAAACGTCAATTTAAATATCGATTTAATTTGTGTTTGACATATAGGTAACCTCCAATTGTTCTTGTTTGACGTTTAAATGTCAATAATCCCTCGCATTTGACATTTATAAAATGAACTTGTTCATATTTCTCATTTCTATGTCAGGCATCAAATTTAAATGTCAAACTTGTCTATACTTGACGTTTAAACGTCAAATAATCGTCCTTATTTGACATTTAAATATCGATTTCATTTGTGTTTGACATGTAGATAACACCAATTGTTCTTGCTTGACATTTAGATGTCAATAATCACCCCAATTTGACATTTAAAAAGTGAACTTGTTCGTATTTATCATTACTATCTCAAATATCAAATTTAAATGTCAAACTTGTCTATATTTGACGTTTAAACGTCAATTTAAATATCGATTTAATTTGTGTTTGACATATAGGTAATCTCAATTGTTCTTGTTTGACGTTTAAATGTCAATAATCCCTCGCATTTGACATTTATAAAATGAACTTGTTCATATTTCTCATTTCTATGTCAGGCATCAAATTTAAATGTCAAACTTGTCTATACTTGACGTTTAAACGTCAAATAATCGTCCTTATTTGACATTTAAATATCGATTTCATTTGTGTTTGACATGTAGATAACACCAATTGTTCTTGCTTGACATTTAGATGTCAATAATCACCCCAATTTGACATTTAAAAAGTGAACTTGTTCGTATTTATCATTACTATCTCAAATATCAAATTTAAATGTCAAACTTGTCTATATTTGACGTTTAAACGTCAATTTAAATATCGATTTAATTTGTGTTTGACATATAGGTAATCTCCAATTGTTCTTGTTTGACGTTTAAATGTCAATAATCCCTCGCATTTGACATTTATAAAATGAACTTGTTCCTATTTCTCATTTCTATGTCAGGCATCAAATTTAAATGTCAAACTTGTCTATACTTGACGTTTAAACGTCAAATAATCGTCCTTATTTGACATTTAAATATCGATTTCATTTGTGTTTGACATGTAGATAACACCAATTGTTCTTGCTTGACATTTAGATGTCAATAATCACCCCAATTTGACATTTAAAAAGTGAACTTGTTCATATTTCTCATTTCTATGTCAAATATCAAATTTAAATATCAAACTTGCCTATACTTGACGTCTAAATGTCAATTTATATATCGATTTAATTTGTGTTTGACATATAGGTAACCCCAATTGTTCTTGTTTGACATTTAAATGTCAATAATTACCCCCATTTGACATTTAAAAAATTAAACTCGTTCATATTTCTCATTTATGTGTCAAATATCAAATTTAAATGTCAAACTTGTCTATATTTGACGTTTAAACGTCGAAGTTTGACATATAGGTAACATCAATCTTGTTTGACATTTAAATGTCAATAATCACCCCCATTTGACATTAAAAAAGTCACTTTCACAATTTCAAATGTCAAACTTGTCTAGATTTGACGTTTAAACGTCGAAGTTTGACATATAGGTAACATCAATTGTTCTTGTTTGACATGTAAATGTCAATAATCACCCCCATTTGACATTTAAAAAATTAAACTCGTTCATATTTCTCATTTCTATGTCAAATGTCAAATTTGGCTATATTTGACGTTTTTGACGAATTTAAATATCGATTTAATTCGTGTTTGACATGTAGATAACGCCAATTGTTCTTGTTTTCTTGTTTGAGATTTAAATGTCAATAATAACCCCAATTTGACATTAAAAAAGTGAAGGTTGTTCGTATTTCTCATTTCTACGTCAAATATCAAATTTTAAATGTCAAACTTGTCTAGATTTGACGTTTAATCGATCGATTTAATTTGTGTTTGACATATAGGCAACCACAATTATTCTTGTTTGACGTTTAAAGGTCAAACTGAACTATATTTTACATTTAAACGTCAAATAATCGTTCTTATTTGCCATTTAAATTTTAAACGTCAAACTTGTTCATTTTGACATTTTAAACGATATGTTTCTTTCTTTTTTGACAAACATCAGGGAGTGCGGTGAAGGGATGCAGCTAAACAAATAATCGAGACGTCGGTTTTTTTTTATTTACAGCTTCAAAATTTAATTTCATTCCCGTGACTAGAAGTGACGAGGAATTTAAATCATTCATTGATACTTCAATACTCATTTCCGTTACCTAATAACAACACCCGAAACGGCTCATTTCTAAAGAGACATAAACGATATTTCGCAGGACGTCTTTATAATACTCGGAACTGTTTAGATGTCGCAAACAATTAATAAAGTAGGGCATATACACACACATAAAGTCGGCTTTTAGAATGAACATATCCTGGTATGTAACGCGTCCATTATCTAATGAACCGGTCACGCGTCGACCGGGAACTGTTATTCCGTACAGTAAACCCACCTTTTTTCCAACTCGCTTCCTAATATTAACGTTGACGAGGAAACGTTTCAATTCCGAAGTTGAAACGAGAACGAAAAGGTTGCTCGAAAGGTGATATATGATCGGACCGCATCATTATTTCGTACATCGATCGTACCAAGTAGGTACAAGATGCACTTACACAAACTGGGCGGGGATCCGTAACGGGGCCCCGGTAACGATCGCTGTTTAGTAGTGTCTAAGCTCTCCTATACACAACGGTACATACCTGACGCATTTCTAAATGAATACGCGAAAATAATTCATTCGTGGGTGTGTTAGATAAACATGTGTTATCTCTCGCATGCACCGAGAGATGCATTCGAATGATATATGGCCCGGAGTCCGACGGAGTATCCTGCACGCAACGTGTTCGGCTCGCGAAGCAATCTATTTCTGTGAAGCGAAGAAGTGAAAGGAAACAACCGGAGTACGGAGATGGGAGATGCAGGAGAAGAAACATCATAATCTTCGCCTAGCGGACCGAGTTAAAAAAGGAACCGTAACAAAGGCGATCGGCAACGGTTCTAACGCAGTATTGAAATGATGCCTAGAAAGCGCAACTTATTAGCATAAGCGATCCAGTTATTTGTACGATTAACATTTTTTTTCTCTCTCTTATATCGAACAAAACAGGTCCAATCATGAGGGTACAACACCGTGAAGTGTAGATATATATACAGGGTCCAACATATGTTAAAATCATATAAAACAAAAGAAGAAACCACGTTAAAATCTACAATGAAACTACATCGGAGCAATAGGACAATGAACATCTGTCAAAATTAAGACTTAAATTACGTCGAAAAACAACAAAACTAACAGCTAAATCTCCAATGAAACTGCGTCGGAGTAAACAACGAAATTATAGTGAAGTCGGAGTACAGCATCAGACTAGGTGAGGAGGGGAGGAGAAAAACTACGTCGGATGGAAACATGAAACGACGATAAAACTACGTCAAAGTAAAAAAAATGAAAGCACAACAATATACTAGATGAAACTGCGACGAATTACAGGAGGAAACTATGTCGGAGCAAGAATAATAGTACACGGATAAAAATCCGTGTGTAACAGGGTCCAGAATTAATATCGGAAAACGTAACGAGACTGCATCCAAGTCTCAAATGAAACTACGTCGGAATAAAGAAAGAAACTGCGTCAGACTAAATAAACAAATTACGTCGGAGGAAAGAAAGGAATTACGTCGGAGTAAAGATAAAATTACGTCGAAACAACAATGATAGAACGACGTATGCAGGAGAATAAACATCTGTCAAAATTTGGAAAGAAATTACGTCGGAGTAAAGAATGAAGCTTTAGCGAAGTAAAATAAAACACTACGTCGGAGAAAAGGAAGAAATTACGTTCGAGAAAAGAAAGCAATTACGTCGAAGGATATCAAAAAACTACGTCGGAGGAAAGAAAGAAATTACGTCGGAGAAAATAAAGAAATTACGTCGAAGGAAACAAAGAAATTACGTCGGAGTAAAGAATGAAACTTTAGCGAAGTAAAATAAAACACTACGTCGAAGGAAAAGAAGAAATTACGTCGAAGCAACAATGATAGAACGACGTATGCAGGAGACTAAACATCTGTCAAAATTAGGAAAGAAATTACGTTCGAGAAAAGAAAGAAATTACGTCGAAGGATATCAAAAAACTAAGTCGGAGGAAACAAAGCAATTACGTCGAAGGAAACAAAGAAATTACGTCGAAGTAAAGAATGAAACTTTAGCCAACTAAATTAAACACTACGTCGGAGTAAAAAATGAAACTTTAGCCAACTAAATTAAACACTACGTCGGAGAAAAGGAAGAAATTACGTCGGTGAAAAGAAAGAAATTACGTCGGAGTAAAGAATGAAACTTTAGCGAAGTAAAATAAAACACTACGTCGGAGGAAAAGAAGAAATTACGTCGAAGGAAATCAAAAAACTACGTCGGAGGAAATAAAGAAATTACGTCGCATAAAAGAAAGAAATTATTTCGGAATAAAGGAAGAAACTACGTCGGAGTAAAGAAAGAACATACATCGAAAAATATCTTTTTTCCCAAAAACTGTCAATTCATATTTTTTGAGAGTTGTTATAAATATTTCGACAGTAGTAGCGGCCAAATCTAAGCGAAAATTACCGCTTTTTTAATTTCACAGTTCTCAGAAACATTTTGACAGTTACAACTGTCAAAACACTGTCAAACAAGTGCTCTTCGACGGTGTTGAAAAAAAAATGTGCGTAAAAATAAACTGTTTTTATAATTTGTGAACTGTCAAGGAATATTTTGTCGGTTAAAACCGACTTTATAATTTGACAACTGTCAGAAATAAAAATATTTTGACAGTTACAATCATAAAAATAGTATAAAAAAAGAAGTCCTTTTAGGGCTAGACAGTGTTGAAAAAAATATATAGCACAAATAAGCGTACAAACTGTGAAAATAAACTCTTCTCGTAATTTGGCAGCTGTCAGAACGATTTTGACAGTTAAAACCGTCAAAATAGATTTAAAAAAGAAGTCCGTTGTAGGTTGACAGTGTTAACAGCAATATATAACACGATCAAGTGTAGGAACCGCGAAAATAAACTGTTTTATAATTTGACAGCTGTCAGAAATAAAAATATTTTAACAGTTACAACCATAAAAAATGGCAAAAAAAAGAAGTCCTTTTAGGGTTAGACAGTGTTGAAAAAAATATATGGCGGAAATAAGCGTACAAAACTCTTCTCATAATTTGACAGATGCCAGCACGATTTTGACAGTTAAAACCGTAAAAATAGTTAATAGTTAAAAAAAGGAGTCCGTTTAAGGTTTGACAGTGTTAAAAGTAATATATAAGACGAGTAAGCGTAGAAACCGTAAAAATAAACTGTTTTATAATTTGACAGCCGTCAGAAATATCAGAAGTGTAGAAAACGACTGGTTTTACAATCTTACAACTGTCAACAACTAACTGTCAGAAACATGAGAGTTACATTTTTTTCTAACCATAGGTTTAAGACCTCTCTTTACAGTTACACAGCTACAGGTATTTTACAGTTTGACAGCTGTCATCAAGCATCTTAACTGTCATATGCGCCAAAACAGTAGGACAATGAGAGTTTTTCTAGTTCGAAGACGTTCGAAAAATTGCACACTATGATAACTTTTTTTTTTGTTTCTATTTGACAGCTGTCAAACGTTTTTTTTTAATCGTTACGACACTCGACTCAACTCAATTATTAAAACGAATAGTTTTCACGATTACAAACCACAAGCTATCGGAACCATTGAAAAGTTCAAGTTTATTTTGTAATTTGACAGCATTCAGATGTATTTTGACAGTTGCAATTGTCAAATTTGTCAAAGCTTACCGTTTTCTTACAAAACTAATAATGAAACTACATCGGAGTAAAGAAGGCAACAGTATCGCAATTAAAAGCAAATTACATAACAGTAGTTAATTACCTTTAAAGAAATTAGAAATCAATCTTTAAGGTAAGAACATCACTTTTTATTTAAATAATAACGTAATCATTACGTACATATATGAACATTACAGAAGAAAAGAATCTAAGTGAAATTTCCTTAAACGAAGATTTTAGAAAGTGGCCGGGGCTCTTTATAACGTTAATAATAGTAATAATTCGATGTCTATATAACCAATTTAAAAGTCGTTTCTATTTTCCGTACACGTGCATCCACATCTATACCTTCTATAAAGCGCATGATGTACCGCTAGAGTTGCATGATTTCAATAACGTCGAAGCATCCCATTCATTACCGGACGCCGGATTGGGCCGAAAAAGACGCGCGGGGGCAATCATCCCACCGATGCCCAGGTATAGGTAGGTAAGGTAGGTAGTATACGTATTAAAAACAACGGATCTCTCGTGACTTCCTTGGGCCTTCACGTTCCGCTCTCAGGCCGGGGCTTCGAGCTCGCGCGCTTACCGTACCGGCCCGTCGATTTTTCTTTTCGCCTCCCCGATCGGCCAGCGAGGCAAGAAACCGTTGCTAATAATCAATAGGTGTGTCCGTATTGCATCTCTTGTTGTACGGACGTGATCGCACGATGAAGGAAAAAGAATAACGGCAGCAGTCAGTGAGAGTTGTATCTCTGAAATGTGGCGTTCATCGTCGAACGAATTGCTAAATGAAGTTTCCATTTTAAGATCGCAGCGTGAAAATACTGGATGGATATGCGGAAATACATTCAGCACTAAAATATACACTGTCTCTAATAATTTGACAGCTCAAACCGTCAAAATAGTTAAAAAAGAAGTCCTTTTAGGATTTGATAGTGTTGAATATAATTTGACAGCTATCAGAAGAATTTTGACAATTAAAACCGCTAAGACAAAAGAAAACAATTCCTTTTAGAGTTTGACAGTGTTGGAAGAAATATATAACACGAGTAAATATTGAAACTGTCAAACGGAGCTGTTTTTTTATCAATTTGACAGCTGTCAAAAGGACTTTAACAGTTAAAACCCTCAAAATAGTCAGTCAAGGAATTCCGTTGAAGGTTTGACAGTGTTAAAAGTAATATATGACACGAGTAAATGTAGAAACCCTGAAAATAAACTGTTTTATAATTTGACAGCTGTCAAAATGTATTGTGTACTCTAACAATTTGCTGTCAGAAACGTGATAGTTACGTTTTTTTTTAACCATAGCTTAAGACCTCTCTTTACAGTTTGACAGGCAATGAGTGCTTTTAAAGTTTGACAACCTTGAAAAAAAAAACAAAGAAACAAAGTTTTCTGGTATTCAAACAGCGCGAAATTACACGTGGTCACACTATATGAAAAAAAAAACGTTTTTTCCTATTTAATACATATTTTTACAATTTGACAGCTGTCAAAAATATGTTAACGGTAACGATACTACCGCTGCTCTATCTTTTTACAACTTTGACAGATACAATTGTCAAATTTAAGAAACTATAATAAATATATAAAAATAAAAAAAGCATTATTACAATTTGAAAGCTATCAGAAGTGTTCTAACTATGACACCCACCTGTCAAACTAACATAAGAAAATATTACAATTTATAAAATAGAAAATAAATAAGCTAAACAAAGTTGAAACTATTTAAAATCTGTGTTAATTACAGCTGTCAAAACGAAAAAACTTATTTTTTACAATTTGATAAGTGTCAAAAATTCCTTTAACGGCTGCGATCGACGAATGTTCATGAATGTTGCTGCGGCTTTTAGAAAATGCAACGCAAACTAGAACAACTTCTACCGAAACACAACACAAAACAGTAGGAAAATAGGCTGCTCCTGTAATTTGACAGCTGTCAAAAATCGTTACAAACAATTGCGTTTACAATTTCGGCACAACTATAACCAACGAAATGCTTAAACAGTGACACTTTTATAGTTTGACAGCTTTCCAACTGTTAACATTAACTGTAACATAATGATTGTTTCCTACTATTTGACAGCTGTCCAAAAATGTGCGATAATTATAATTTGACAACTGTCTGCAATATCAAAATCGGATAAAAAACTCGTTTTATTTATAATTTGACAGCTGTCAAAATTTGCATTATCGCTACAATTGTCAAAATTCCTGCGCTTTCTTCCGCTTCGATAATTTGACAGCTGTCAACAATCTTCTGACACTTACTGACCTCGTTAAAGCCGTAAAAATAATTATGTTTATAGTTTTTCTTATACCACTTGACAGCTGTCAGAAATATATTTCGTTACTAGAACTGTCAAAATCGGAGAAAATTTCATTATTTACAAATTGACAACTGTCAAAAATTGATAAAATAGTTTAAAACAAAGTTTTTGCGATTTTGAAATTTATAATCTGACAGCTGTCTGCAATATTTTAATCGCTGAACGGTCAAAATTGGATAAAAATTCTGCTATTTATAATTTGACAGCTGTCAAAATTTGTATAATCGCTAAAATTGTCAAAATTCCTGCGGACTAAAACACAAACTGTACCTAACAGTTGTTTCCCACTTCCATAATTAGACAACTGTCAACAGAATTTTAAATAATATCCCCAAAACGGTACGAAAATTATGCTTCCATAATTTGACAGCTGTCAACAATGTTCTGACACTTACTGACCTCGTTAAAGCCGTAACAAATAATAGTGTTTATAGTTTTTTTTTTTACCATTTGACAGATGTCAGAAATATATTTCGTTACTAAAACTGTCAAAATCGGGGAAAAGAACCGTTGTTTATAATTTGACAGATGTCAAAAATTGTTAAAATAGTTTAAAACAAACGATTTTGAAAATCATTCAATTCATTAATTCTAGAGCTACTTTACAGATGGAGCCACAAATCAACGTGAGTGTAAACAACTAACACAGAGGCGTAACAAAACAAGTTCAGTGGGCGACTTTAATCAATTATTTTTAATGTGTATATTATTTTTATCGTGTTAAAAATAAAAAGAGTGCTGCTATAATAAAATTCTTTCAGAATTAAATTTAAGATTTTGTACGGAAAGCACTTACCTTGCAAATTGTCCAACATATACGACAGCAATTTCTGAGTTCCGTTTGGTTCGCTGTATATCGACATGATATCCTTATTTAAGGGATTCCCCTGCAGTCCGAGCACAATTAAATTGAATAATTTACCAAGCTCATACGGTAATATCCTCAACTGATTATTACTAAGTAACAATTCCCTACACAACAAAAATAATCGCCAATTAGAAAAACTCGCAATACAAAACAACGTAAACTTACTGCAATTTCAACAGGATAATAAACGGAGGTAAGAAGGCGGGGAAACTTAAGGTGCCTGTTACTAAGGGGTAATGCGGTGAACCAGGGATATAACAGGGAGGTCGAGAACGTTGACTGACAGGATTAACGCTGGAATCGTTTCGAGGTTATATTTACGCACGATTCCCAGATAAGAATCGGGGGTGGAAACGTACCTGAGGTGGATTAAATCCCCAAGTTCAGCGGGCAGTGATCTAAGTTTATTCTGCGACAGATCCAAAGTCCTTAAATTAACTAGTTGACAGATTGTTGGCGGTAACCGCTGTAGATGGTTATTCTTTAGATATAGTGCGGTGAGATTCTGCAGGTGAAATAGGTTAGGACTCAGGTTACGGATGGTGCCTGTTATCTCCAATTCTGTCCAAAGTGACTTCTTTCCACTAGCCAGATCCTCGGGCGACATGTACGTGTGCATTCTACGATTCGAACCATTATTCTCGAATTTATTTTCTTTTGGGGTACGAGGCATAATATATCCTAAAAGATTGCAGTACGCGTTCATTTTTGTATTTCTTTTTTTTTTTGGGGGTTTTGGTTAAAGTACACTGGAATTTTGACAACCGAGAACAGAAAAACAACAAACACACACAAGGGCACTTGTTTATATTAACTGACTGAATAATCCCGTCATTTTTAGCAAGAATTAAACTAGCATTTCCGATAAGATCGCACTATTCAAATTAATAAACGTAGACATGCCCGTTCCTACACGATCAGCACGTATTTTCTATGTAATATGATGATACCATTACAATGACATTTTGCGTGAATTAATCAAAGAACTGCTAACATTAAACGTCTCTCGTTCAATCGAAAAAAAAAAAAAACGTACGTATCGGAATTATATCATCGGGAAACGCATAGAATACATCGGAAGGAAGGATTTAAAAGAATGTAGCACGGGGCATCTGCATCCTTTACAGTACGGATGGGTCGCTTTTGTACGGATCATCAGTATGTCTCGGAAAATCTCGTGTATTTCGGGTAAAACACCAAATTACCTTCATCTACTCCTTTGGTTAATGTTATAAATGATATAATACGTATAATATTATTCCCTTCTGTGTCACTACACTCAGTATATAACAGTTTTCGCCATAAAAAATACGCTTCTTTTTAAGACAGTGAAGTACATCGCAATTTGACAGAACGAAAATCCCCTAAACGGGTCCTTCTCGATGGGAAACGTCCGGAATCTACGCGCGATCCTCCTTTAAATCGTTTCATCTGAGGAATTCGGATCTCCCCCGGAGTTTATTGCGGATCTTCTCGATTATAAATCGTATTACGCGGAGATTTTAATTATATTAAGGGATAACACAACAAAACACAAACAGCTGATTACTATTTTTTACGGGTTTAATCGTTTCGCTGTCATCTTCACGTCACTACCAACTTAAAATATTGTTTATATTATTTTTAGGGTAAACAAAATAAACTCTCGAAATTAAAAGGACGTGTCTAAAATCACGTTAATTTCAATCTAAAAAAAAATGTGAATAGAATCACGCCTATTTGGGATCAATTTTTAATAAATCAGGTTTTTAAGTATGAATAAAACGCAATTTCTTTTAATTAATCATTTTATTGAACTTAAAAATAAAAGCACATACTCACATAGTTTTTTTTATCGTTTTATTTATTATATTAATTTATTTCAGAGAAAAGTAAAATTTTGCAGCAAACATCGATTTAAAAACATTATAAAAAAAATGAAATAATATACAAAATTTATTATTAGAATCATCATTATTATTCGCTATTATAATTATTACATTTTAATCACATCTTTATTAAATTTTTATTATTTAAAAGGGAGGGAAAGGGCATATAATTTGCTGCAGAATTACTCTTCTATCGTACGATTTTTTCGTTCATTTTTTTTTCGATATCCTGAATTAATTTAATTTAACTGTAATAACGCTAAAAACTATAGAAATACGTTTCTTTCTTTCTTTTTTTAATAAATCATTTTTACATTATCTTTCGACGCCACTCATAATCGCTGTAATTAATAATTAAGGTAATAGTAACAAAGATTGTATTTTATAAAAGAAAAAAATATATCTACGAAAATCGAAATTAATTTAAACAAAAAATAATAGGGAGGGGTGGTACAGTGCATAACAAACAATTAAACAACATGTACATCATCGATTTCATGTCAAAAATTAAAATTATTTTTGTATTTGAGTAAATTTTTTTAACATATAAATAATACAGGGTGAAGGGAACATCCTATATTATAAAATGTATTAAAAAAATATATAATAATAATAAGAAAAAAACGACAATTTTTTTTTTAATAATCTAATAATACATAACATAAATTTAATATAATAATAAATGAGATATCAACGAATTTTAGGGAGTAAAGGGGGGGTGGAACAAAATACATTTACATTGTGAAAATATGTTTACAAAATCACAAATTATTTATTTTTTGTTATTATTAATTCGTTTAATGTATTTTTTTTAATTAAAAATTAATTAATTTATATAAAAAAAATACATTAATCGAACGCTTCGGATGCCACAATTCTATTTTTTTTTTACTTCCTATTTATTTTTAATATCCTTATTTTTGTACACTTATTCGCATACGTCGTAAGTCCTATTTTTTCATTTTTTTTTTCAATTTTTTTTTTATATAGTCGACTTGATTTTTATTCTTATTTTTAGCCTAAAATACAATGCTTTCATTTTTCTTTAATTTGTTTCGCGTAAATTACATTATATTTTATTATTATTATTATCATTATTATTATAATAATTATTAGTAATATTCACAGTCTATTCACATCATCGTCAATATAAGAGAACAAAAAAATAATAATAATCTAAGAATACGAAAATTATATTAAAAAAAAATTGGGGGATAGCGGGGGGAACAGTTATAATAAAAGAAAAAAATAATAATTTTACGCAAAATTACCTTAAAACTCTGATATCTTTTGTTTAATCGGTTCAACAAAATTGCACATACTCTTATTTTTTTAACAATAAAAAAAAACATTCAACAAACAAAAAAATTTCCGCTCAAAATTAGGCGTTCCGTCAATTCGGCCGATCATCATTTTAATCATAATAAATCAGAGTAACCCTATAAAAAAACAATTCGTATATACTGGCCTTAATATTAAAAAAACAAAAAACAATCACCACTTTTTTAATTTATATGAAAACGAATCTAAAAAAAAAAAAAAAAATGAAATATTCGATCTGTTAAACAATTGAGATCTGCTAATGTTAACCCCACGCAAACATGATCCTGGAATGGAATAAATTATTTTTAAACATTTTTTTTTCCCTATTTTTTCGAATTAAAATTAAAAAAAATAATAATACATGAAATATTGGTATACCCTTAAATAGAGTATTATATATGTATGTGTTTTTTTTAAATTTATTTATAGAGAACCCATTTACTTAACATAAAATACAATATTATTGATTAGATTGGGAACGAAGAGCTATAATCTGATATCGAAGTTCCTCGATAGTTCAGTTCGTTACTGAGACTAACGAAGATATTATTTCCTCACAACCCACCCTCTAACGGATACATCCCAAAACAAATCAGATATTTTTCACTTAAGTCTCGCGAAAAAACCGAAAAAAATTACAAGTTCAGGCACTAATAAACAACTTTTTAAACTTGTTTCGTCAGTTTAAGGTAATAACAAAGTTGTTCCTTTTTTATTATTATTTTTTTTAAGTATATAATATATAGATCGAAAGACGTATTAGAAATTGATTGAGAAACAGAATCACCGCATTTATATGTATATAGATATAATATATAATATGTATATGCAAGTGTATCGAAGACAAAATCACACTGTATTAAAAAAAAATTCAATATATATGTACAGGACGACAGAGACATAGGTAATAAGAATTAAAAGCAAAATAAATGAAAAATAAACAGGCATCGACATTGTATTATTTTGTATTCTTATTTTTGTCGTGTTGTTTTTTTCTCTTGGTTTTTAAATTATTGTTTATTTTATTTTAGTTTACCGAAGGAGAGTTCTGTGGAGGACAAACGTTAACGCTGCTTGTATATCGATCAACTTAACCGTCTTCTTTAGGCGGGGTGAACCAGCCTGCAATAAACACCGAAATTTTACCACAAAACGAAACAACAAAGGTCCCAAAATACGATAATGGAACCTTGCGGAACCCCTAATTATTTTTATTAATAATCTAAACTCACCGTTCTTTTCGTGTATTTGCACTAGAGATTTGAAGCTCTGTTGCGCCCTCGCTAAGCTATACTGTCCCTGCGAACAAACTTTAGGCGCACCGAACTGAATCCTGGCCTTCCCCTTAACTAAAGTCGCTGATATCTGCATGATGACAGCTTCGACCGTGTAGGCGCTCGACCAACCTTGTTTCGTTAATAATTCCATGCATATAGCTCCCCCCACCAACACGTAACCTCCTAATTTATTTAAAAAAAACTTAATCGTAAATTTGATTCGATACGATTTAAATCTTCCGTACCTGAGATTATCGGATGGACCACCCTAACGAAAGGTGGTTCGAACGGGTAAGTATCCTTGAATAGCATATTGAGTAGGATGGAATCCTTCCCCTCCTTCTCTTTGAGCAGGGCTAAGTCGTGACTGAGCGGACTGTCCGGATCGACAGCTAATAACCTGACGTTCCACTCGTATAAGGAATCGTTAACCAATTCGATCTGGTACATTTTATTTTTAAATGTGTCCGACCTGTATATATCCCTGAGTTCCTTCATCAGTCGGTCGGTAGCTTGAACCGAACCGGAAACTGATCCCTAATAAACACGAGCGATCGTTTAATAATAAAATAGGAGATTTAATCGGGAACTTCACCTTTAAATAATCCCTTCTCTGATTCTGACGTAACCGTTCCAACGTCGCTAGATGCTCGACACCCATCTCGTCGTTCTTCTGTCGACCGTCTTCCATCTCCATGGCTAGATCTTCATCCTCGTCGCTGTCATCCGCTTCGGGTCGCTCTCTACCAGATCTTCCTCTGCTTCGCTGTCCAATCCCTCGTCCTCCATCTGCTCTACGCCGCTACTACTTATCCTAAATACAGACCTTCTCTTGTTACAAAAAAATGAGGGAAATACACACAGTCTACGTCAGCTCTACAACAGTACTAGATTAAATTACTAATTTAATCGTGATTATTAAGCGTAACGGACTCAAAAAAAGTAACTCCAAAAACAAATATGAAAAATGTACTTAAATATCTATAAATATCGAATGTGTCTTACTTATTTGTTAATTGTGGATTCGGTATAGTCAGTCTCATAATATCGGGAGGTTCGGGACGGCATGCAGGCGACACAACTCTCTCAGCAATATCGCCACCTGGTGTAGAACGTGGTTGTCTAATCCTTCAGTATTACTTAAAATTTGTACAGCATTCGTAATACTAGTTTCCTCTGAATCAGCGAACCAAACCCGTGGTACAGAGGGGTATGTTTCCTTAAAAATATACACAAGAAAAGATGAATTTTATTCGATGATAACACATATGTTTGATATAAAAATCAAGATGATGAAAATAAATCCGCTAAACAATTTAAAAATGAGCTATAAACATGTTATTATTACAACAATCCCACCAGACGATGTCTGTATATTTGCTCAGCTGTTATATGGCAGATATGTCAAAAAAAAAACACAAAAATAGGACTTCTTTGTTTAACCCATTTCTCCCCGATTTCGTCGCGAATCCCCGCGTATATTATCTACAAGAATATCACCAGAAATTAAGGAAACAATCTACTTACGGTAATATTAGCGTGTATTTCGTATTTTTTGCCATTTCTACCTATAAACCTACAACTAAGTTCGTCAACACTAGCTGACACAATCTGAAATCTATCATGATTTTTTGGGAAAATTGATTCTAATGTCCGTATCTCTTGTTTCAGCGTGTTTAAACAAGCCATATGGTTCACTTCAGGTCGATTTTGATAGTCCTAACGTACTGCGGAATTTTTAAATAACACAATTTCTACCGTCTCGTATTATAACTGTTCACTCCCTATATAGATCAAAATGGCCGATTTCGGGGCCTCTTTAAAATTGAAATTCGCTCGTACGGTTTCGTGTACGCTCGGCCGTTCAGCCGATCCATAAAACTGGTGCACTAAAAATGGATAAATTCGATTTTTTATTATTAATAAATATGTCAAAAATGACGCAAGCTAGTTTAATACTAAATAGGTTTGTTTACTCGATGTCATCTACGTTTATAGAGCGGTTTTTATCGACATCCTCGCCCGAAATCCGATCGTTCCCCCAATTTCTCATACCTATACAATCTTTGTTTGTTATCGCACGATTCACGATTCGTTTCGATTCTATATTTTAATACGGAACATAAGCTAAATAATACAATAGATCTCGTTTTAAGTAATTTGAACAATTCAATTTTAATTCCCCGTACAAATTGAAGGATAAAATAAATTGTAAGTTCAAATTATCTTCATAATCAAGGAAACCCGAATCTAACCGTAGTGAAGATAGTCACATCTACCAAAAAATAACATACATTTAAGATTTTAATCTTTCTAAAACATTTAAATTATTAATTATTTTCTGTTTAAACAACTAATCTTAAAAAAATATATTATACAACATAAAATTAATCATTAAAATTATTTTAACTTGATTGCAATGAATTTAGGTGCAGATTAAACAAGATTTAAAATTTGCAATATACAAGGATCTGCATTTAAGTACTATTACTTATTTGTAAAGATTTAATTTTTTTAACGAAATCTCTATTTTTGTTATGCATTGGATGTTGTTGTACCTTAAATTTAACAAAAATTTTGAAATTGAAGTTAATTTTCAAATTTTATTTTTCAGTATTTTTTCAATATTGTTATTTACACATTGCAATGGTTAATTTTTTTTCTGTAGCTATATAAAATAGCCTATTCCTTAATTCAATACAGATAATATACAGACTGAGCCAATAAATTTGAGGACAAGTTGAATTGCCCGCCACGTTTCATTTTTTTAAATTGACCAATCTGTTGTAAACTCATAGGCGTCTCAACGAACATTTCAAAACGGGTGCTAAGGTTATAGTATTAAGAAAATATTTACACGACGTGACTTTTTGTTTTGAAAAAAAACAATTCTAATAAAATGTAACAAAAACACTCAAAAAACGCATCACAAGACCACATGGTCGGTCTTGTGAAAATGCAACACAATTTTAATTGTATTTAATCTTATAATTATGTTTTAAACTGTAATTATACATTTTTTGGTATGACTGTTCAAGTTTTTAATGTTTTTGACTAAGAATTACATTGTTTTAGTGCTAGCTTCTTACTCTATCGTAAGTTTTTTCTAACTATTACTGTTATTGTTTCCTTACATATTGTCTTGTAGATTACCTTCTGATGAAGAATTTAATAAAATTCTGCTAACCCCACTAGTTAGGATCATCTTAATTTTGCGTTTAATTAAAATTTTTAATTATACAATAAAAAACAAATAAATTTAATTAAACCTATTTAAAAAAAAATTAAATACTTAAAGGTAACACCTCGTATAACCAATCGCATTAATTCATCGTTTGACCGCGTTGGCGCTGTCGTCGTAAATTCTCGAGAAATGTCATTTGGAATTTTTCCCCCAGACCACCCGACTTTTAGTTGTTTTTGTTTGTAGAGATATTTTTGACGTTTGACATATGTAAAATGCACTTTTAACTCATTAATTACATTTTAATGACGACGTTTTCGATTGCCTTAAGTAATTTTCCTGATATCTACACGATGTACGTTAGATAATAGTGATTCGTTGCACTTTCAAATTTCATTGTTGGAAGCGAGAGATATCAGCCCCGTGAAATCGTCGTCGTAAAGGTGTGACCCGTCCTCCAGTTACGAATGAGATGAGACATCGAATTGCAACACATTCCAGACGAACTTGTAATATTAATTCCTGTTTCGATTATCGTTTTAAGTAAAGGTAACACGTAATTCTATCGATCGTTTGTGTATCCGCTGTAGATAGGGAGGACGCGATGAATGATCAACGCGACAAGAATACCATAACATCTTACAAATTTAAGAAATGGTAATAGAAATAATACCTGCTTGTAGCGTTATAGTCATGGTTGTAGTCCTAGCATTATGTTCCTGTTGGAAACGGGATAGACACAAGTAAGTGATTTTCATTTTCCGTGAAAAGTGATGTGCTCGATATTGTTTTTCGTTTTAATTTCCTCATCTTTAGAAGTGAATGGATAGGGCTTCATGGCATGGTCACACAGAAAAATCCTGACGAGAATGTTAATCACTTACCTTCAGTAACATTACAGCCTGATGTAAATAATAGCGAAAATAATCACAACGCTGCCGATGATGAAGATATTAGTAAAAGGTTTTTTAGCACACGATTTTTTATTTTAAATTAACATTTGTGATAATCATCCTTTTTGTTTTTATTAATTTTAATGCATGCTTAACCTTTACTGACGTAATTATAAGCGTTTATCGAAATCTGTCTCATATTTTAAGAACAACTTTAACTGCAACGAATACAAGGCGGAGCCTTCCAGATATCCCATTCGAACCAAATAGGGTCGATAGCAATAATACTGTCCCCTGGGTTGAACCGGCCAGCGATAATGTATCGGAATTATACGCAACAGTTGGACAATATCAAAATTCAGGTTTGTACTTTTAAGTGTTTGCTTTAAATTAGGAAATAATTAAATTTTTCCTGTAGTTAAACGTCATACTTTACCGAACGGATTAGATTCACGACCTAGTATATCGCAACACAGCTCGATAAGTCAAGCTGACGATGCGTACGCAAGAGTTAATTACGGTCAACTCGGGAAAAAAGAACATCCCTACGCTAGAGTGCAGAATACGAATCATATCGAACAGGACGAGAATAGTTCGGATGAAACTGGCTTGTTAAGGTAAATGAATTGCAATTTAAACGCGAATTTTCTCAGAATTTAAAACAGATTTCTATCTCGTTTGTAAAACTAAACTTTTGCATTAATTTGATAACATCAAAAGAGTGTCCAACATGAAGATAAGGTAATATCAATGTTGTACCTGGTTTTTATTTGATGATAATGCAATTTAATTTGTATAGATTGCGTTTGGTAGCATTTTCAAATAAATTTATCTCAAAAATCAAGACTTAAATGAATTGAGGTAACCAATTTAAACGATTACCAATTAAAAAAATGAAGATCAGGATGTATTTCGTAAAGTTCGATTCTGATCTTAATTTTTTCGACACCAATCTAAAAATGTGCAATTTTTACTTCTCGTTGCCAAAATTTCAGTTCGCTCAGATTTGTTGATCACGTGAGAAAATTCAATTTAAAATTATTTTGAACTATAAAACTAATAAAACGTCGATTTTCGAAATTGGAAATTCTGCAGAAATTGAAATGACCAAATTGAGATTAAATTTAAGCTAAAAATTCGATCTGGTATCGTGTTCAAATAGATTTATTTAAAAAATTATATCAAAAATAAATCTAGGAGATCGTTTTAAACAATTACCAATAAAGAAATTAAAGATCAGGACGTATTTTCTAAGTTTAAATCCTGATCTAAATTTTTTCGACACCAATCTAAAATGTACAATTTTTACTTCTCGTTACTAAAATTTCAGTTCGCTCAGATTTGTTGATCACGTGGTAAAATTCAATTTAAAATTATTTTGAACTATAAAACTAATAAAACGTCGATTTTCGAAATTGGAAATTCTGCAGAAATTGAAATGATCAAATCAGGATTAGATTTAAGCTAAAAATTCGATCTGGTATCGTGTTCAAATAGATTTATTTAAAAAATTATATCAAAAATAAATGTAGGAGATCGTTTTAAACAATTACCAATAAAGAAATTAAAGATCAGGTCGTATTTTCTAAGTTTAAATTCTGATCTAAATTTTCTCGGCACCAATTTGATCTGCACAATTTTTACTTCACCTACAGAAAATTTTAGTCCGATAGGACGTCTTGATCACGTCACCAAGATTGATTATTATAAAAATTTGTTTCCCAGGGCGTCTACGTCGCAGAATCACAACGAGCCGGTTGCACCGCAGAGATCGAGACGATCTTCAGTTCACAGCGGTCTCGCGGTGGATATAACGGCGGAAGCGGCTGTAACTGGTGCTATAGCTGCTAATCAAGACCTCCCGTATATGACGCCACCGATCGCTCAGTTAAATTTCAGCGGGGATTCACAGGATTCCTCAAGTACGTCTTAATTTACGCAGAATCATTATTGTTATTAAAAAAATAAATTAATATTTATTTACAGAGGGTTACACCAGTATTAGTGTTAGGGAGCCGTTAGCTAATATCAGGGCGCAAACTAAAGAGATAAACAAGTTGCAACGTGATCTCGATCCGCACTATTCAACCGTTTCGGACGATTCGGACGAGGTGTACACGACAATCCAAGAACCCACTCAGCAATTGTATATGAGCGGGAGCGAAACTTACGCTCAGATTCAACCGTTACCTCTAACGGTTGAGGTTGAGGTTAATCCGGTTCCGTCATCGTCGAGGACGTCGAGTTTGGAACGGCAGGAGACGCCGCAACCTCCTAGCGTCGATAGTTTGAAACACGTCGCTCATTCACATTCCAGACAAGGTAAATTATTAACGGACTTAATTAAATCCCCCACCTTGTATATTTGTTTTTTTAGCGTCTTCTTCAAGTTCAGTCGGACTATTAGGATCGCCGAAACCCGAGAAGAGACAAGCTAATTCCCCTTTACCGCCGCCGCCACACATTTCGAACAGCCCGGACGTTCCGAGTTCGCCGATCTCGAAAAGCATCGACGATATGTACGCTAAGGTGCATAAAAATCGGAACAAAACTCCTGTTACCGCTACTACGACGATTACCACGACAACCACCGTTAAAGACGATCAAGATCAGTTAAATAGAGGTAGCGAAAGATCTAGTTTTCATACAGCTCAGAGAAAAATATCGAATAATTCTAGTCCATTGGCTGAGGAGGAGGAAGAAGTTGATAAAACTAGAGGGAGCGAACAAGTCCAAACGTGCTACGAAGAGAAGAAGTACGTCCGCAAAGAGCACGATTACGAAACTTTAAAGAAGCAATTCCACATTTCCGATTGCGGTTCCGAACCTGGGTACGCCAGTATTAACGGTCCAGATAGTTTATTGAGTATGGATCCGGGTTATGAGGTGCTTAAGCGGCAAGAAGCGGAAACGTCGTCGGAAATCGATCCGAATTACGAGCCCTTACGGCATAGAACGGATAGCGCTGGGTATTCGACGATTAGGGATCAAGTTATGGACGGTTATTCGGTGATTAATAAGCAGAGGAAGATGGAAGATCGCCAGGCTAAGATTGGGAATTGTAGTAAGGATTTGTTACTCTTGGGGGTGGATGAGCCGAATTATGAGAGTATGCCGAGTGATTATGCCGGTGCGAAAAGTACTGATAGTGAGAGTGATCCGAATTATGAGTCGGTCAATCAGAACGATCCGAATTACGAGAGTGTTAAATATTTAGACGTTAATGATCCGCCTTACGAGAGGTTGAATGATGATGATTCGATGAGAACTGATGATAGGAATAAAGGTAAGTTCTATATTATCCATTCTGATCTGAATTTTCTCGAAACCAATTGATAAAATCTTGAAATGACCAAGTCAGGATTCAATTTAAGCTAAAAATTCGATCTGGTAGCACGTTCAATCAGATTTATTTCAAAAACTACATCAGAAATATATGGAGATAAGCATTCTAATCGATTACCAATAACAAAATTAAAGATCAGGATGTATTTCGTAAATTTCGTTTCTGATCTAAAATTTTTCGACGCCAATCTAAAATGTATAATTTTTACTTCTCGTTACTAAAATTTCAGTTCGCTCAGATTTGTTGATCACGTGATAAAATTCAATTTAAAATTATTTTGAACTATAAAACTAATAAAACGCCGATTTTTGAAATTGGAAATTCTGCAGAAATTGAAATGATCAAATCAAGATTAAATTTAAGCTAAAAATTCCATCTGGTAGCATGTTCAAGGAGATTCATTTCAAAAACTACATCAGAAATATATCGGGATAAGCATTTTAATCGATTACCAATAACAAAATTAAAGATCAGGATGTATTTCGTAAATTTCGTTTCTGATCTAAATTTTTTCGACACCAATCTAAAATGTACAACTTTTACTTTTCGTTACTAAAATTTGAGTTCGCTCAGGTTTGTTGATCACGTGATAAAATTCAATTTAAAATTATTTATAATTCATTCTAAAAGTGTTATTTTGTTAATAACGACGAAACTGTTAGGAAAAAAGTGCTGTACAGTTGAGCAACAATTCATGTCATAGCTCTGCTTACAGCACACCAAACTTGACTAGGGGTTCCGCAAGGCAACAACCTAGGACCGTTACTTATTTTACTTATTATAGTAACGATTTGTGTACATATTTATACAAATGACAACCCTGAATTTTCTTGTTTTATATTATAATTAATAGGCCAGCATTCCGGTTACGAAACCATAGATGTGGATAGCTCGAGTAACAGCAATAGAAAATCTCTCGACGTCCCTTACGAACACCTGCGAGAAGATACGAGCAAAACGGATTCGGAATCGTCCGATTACGAGAGAATACAAAGCAATAATAATAGTAATACGAGCGATTGCCTGAAGCCCGATTACGAGACAATCAAACCGAAGAGTTCGAACGGTTCGAGTAGCAAGGAGGAACCCCATTACGATACGGTTAACCGCGAGAAATCGGGAACGAGTACCAGCGATGACCTGCCGAATAGTGACGAGGATATTTTCGAAGTGTAAGGAATTGTATTATTTTTTTTTAATTTTGAGACAGAGAGAATTTGGTGCTAATTTTTTCGTTTTATTTATGATGTAAAATGTTGAAATCTCAAGAGAGTTTTATTTTTTTGAGTTTTGCAATTTTTCTTTTTTTATTTATTATTTATTTCAGGTGTTTAAAATTCAAATTTTAGAATAGGAATTATCTAAATGTATTACTAAATATTAGCTCTAAACTTTTTATATGTTCTTTAAACAAAACGAATGGGTACAAAAAAAAATCTTTCTTGCAACGATTACAACGAAAGCTAAATTTGACGTTTCATTGATGTGTTCACCCTGTATAAGTTTCAACTGTGATTCGATAAGGGTACAGTCTGTTTAAACATCACGCTATTTTTTTAAAATTTTTTTAAGATAAAAACACTTAAAAGGTGCTATTTTACACAATTTTACAGAATTACACAATTTTAATAATTAAGTATTAGATTTATATTGAAAAAAAGTGTTCATATTATTAAAAAATCTACGTATGACTATAATATAATAATTAATGATCTCCATATAATGCTGCTCTTTCTATGTCTATGTGTTTCTTCTCCTCCTTCGTTTTTTTTAATAAAAAATATATATGCAGTATATATTTCTTATGTATGAATTTAAAAATAGTATTTTTCTATATATATAGTGTAATTTTAATTATATATATTTAAATGTATAATCAAAGTAAATAATAAAAAAAAAACCGTCTTCATCTTTCATCGTACTGTACTTTAAAATTTAATTTATAAGAGAGTAATATATGTATAAATATTTATTTTGATTTTTTTAAGCTGTATAAGTGTATTTATCGTTTTTAATATGAAAAAAAAAGAATTTTTTTCTCCCCTTATATATTAATGAAATAAAACATATTTTTATCGATTAGACTGCGTTTTATTTGTACCAAAAAATTTCCTGAGGTAAGTATAATTACAATATAATTTTTTTTAAAAGAATTAAAATAGAATTTGTTTGAAAATTGATCGAATTTAATTTTAAATTCAAATAACAGTTTAAAATTACTTCAAAAGCACGGGCGCCGTGGCTTAGTTGGTTAAAGCGCCTGTCTAGTAAACAGGAGATCGTGGGTTCGAATCCCGCCGGGGCCTCTCAACGACTATAAGATATTTGGTTGTTGTATTTTTTTTTATACCTATTAAATTAATTCTATTATTTAGTTTATTACATGTTCAACCTTTATTTGTATTTTATATTAATTTAAATTTATCGCAAGTCTGTCAAAAAAAAATCAGGAAAAAACATCGACTTGTAATTGTATTTTATCTTGAATTAGTTAATATTTATTGATTGTTTATGTTGCAATCTTTCTTTTGTATATGTATTATGTATTATGTTTGTGTCCATTCTTTGCTTATATAGTTAATACAGTTAACGAAACTTCCGCCAGATGACGCATTATAGATCAATAATTACACAAAATTTTTATTGTTTGAAAGTTATAGATTATTTTTAATATATGAAGGTTGGGCCACTTAAAGCCAAAATTAATTTGCACTGTATTGTAAGCAAATGGTATTACTAACACATCACAATCATTTATTAAATATTTTATCCAACTACGTTTGCAATTACAAAGAATGAAATTTAATTATTTAAATTTCGCGGTATCGAAGTGTCAAGCTTAGTTTACCGATATTTTACGTAACGCATGTTAATGTGTATGACATTTGTCAGATTTGACTTAAATCACTACATAATTCTGCCGTTTGCGTATCTTTTAAAGTGTAATTTGCTTAAATTTAAAATATGAACCAAACGAATAATTAATTTTGAACGTTTCTCAGTTGGCAAGTGACATTTAATGACATAGAGCTCAATTCAAATTTTGCGTTTTACGTAAATACGCATGGTCCGATTTTAAATTCATTATTTAGTTTGGGAAAAATTTCAATGCATCATTTTAAATGACTCATCCTGTATATACAGCTGCTTACATAATTAATTAATTAATATAAAAACTCGTATAGAACCAAGGATTTGGAACGAAACTGATACAAGCGAATTATAGCTAGTGATACGTTTAATCTAATCCTTTTGTAACATTTGAGCTAATACGTTAGAGAAGAATTTTAGGAAAGCTCGAAACTGCGCAAGTCGAATTTTTGTTAAATGTGTTACCTAATTAGAATTGCAGTAATTTGTAACAAAGTCATTTAATAACATGATTAAAAGTAGATGTAATTTAGACAATATAAATTAATATTTTCTAAGAAGTAGCGATGTCTTAGAATATGAATAAAGGAGAATATAATGATTAGAGCTGGGAATATTTTTGTCATATCACATCCCTGTATTAGAAGTTATAAAAGTCCCAGTTCTAGTCATGATACATGACATGAAAACGTCATTTTTTGCATTGTCAAATGGTTTTCAATCTGTCGTATGAATTGTCAATCGTAGCTGTCACTCAACCGGCGCTAGCGATACGTCAACAATAGTTGTGGATCAGCTACTTCAAATAATGTCAAACGTCTTTTTCAAAAGTTGTTAGATAATATAATCGTAATTAATAGCAGAGATATTTCAAAAAAACGAAAACAATCTAGCCGGGCATTTGTCGAATTTCCGATCTCCGACGGGTGGAAAAGATTGTACTCATCGTCCTGAGTGTTGTACCGAAGAGATTTCGGCCCCATCTGTCGAGCAATTGTAGCAGGATAAATTGCTTTTTTATCCGTTTTATCTTATATTTATTGTTATACTGCATTTCTCAACATGTTAAACTAATGTCATAAAAAAAGTGCACAACCATTTATCATTATTTGCATCATAATAACCTTCAAATCGTTGATTGAAGGAATACATTAAAGGTTTGTTTGTTGCACCTACATTAACTACAATATTGTACACTACAATTTTCTGTACTACACTGTAACAGCCGTAAAGAGTGTAGACTTGTGTACAATATTTGTAGTCGGTGTAGATGCAACCACAGAATTAATCAGAAAGGACGGAAATGTCAAATACTTTGTTCTTTCGGGTAAGGATTTAGATGACCTTGAATAGATCCGCCATGACTTGAATATGTTTGGCACAAATTTCATTTATGTTTATTATCTTTTATTTCCTGATTTATTTATGTTTATTGTATTTGTTCCAACAAAATTCGAATCATACGCAAATTACTAACGCACAAATGCAATAATTAACAACATTAATCCTGACTACCTATACAACTCTAACCTCTAATCCACAACAATAACAAAGACTGCCATATTTTATAAAGGGCACATCCGGCATCATCCTCAACTTCCGCGAATCGTGATGACTCATAATTGTTCCTTCTGGTTTATTCTGTGATGCAACGAACAAACCTAAAGATTGCCATTTGATGAGAACTGAAATTTCTTCCTGTCTTTATTTACATACATACCTTTATTTACATACATTCCTTCAATCAATGACCTTGAGCGAAAATGGCGTTGTTTACTACCATGGGCGCGTTCAGTTAGCACATTGGAAGTTATCGTTAGTAGGTTACGAAAAATCTGACTGAACGCTGCTATTGATAGTTGACAAGTGGTTTTGTCAACTATTCTGAGTTTTATACACATTTTTACGTGTTAAAATGTCTCGTTACGTTCTATAAAATATAGATAAATGTCCCACATGAACGTAAGAGTAAATAAAATGGATGCTATCATAAAGATCAAAACGGATCAACGCGAAAATCATTATTTATTACATATTACCAACGTGAATTTTCATTGTGTAAACACAGATTCGTTCAGCAGATTCTATTTTATGGAGCGCTTTTAAAATTTATTATCCAAAGTGAAACATGTTTAATTGTAAAGGTAGTCTTCAAGCTTTCACGGCCGCTGTTCGGTTCTCGGGTTCTCTGCCGTGTAGAAAGTTTGTGGTACTTGACGTTTCGATCATCTTTCAACACGGCAGAGAACCGGAGAGCAGCCATGTTTAATTGTAGATAAACATGTTGATATTACATGATATTTATTTACATAATCCATTTATATTTTACGAAGTCTTAATAAATCCTGGTTTGCACAATTTTTGTTTAATATTACAACAAATTTACCGAAAAATAATGGCCGAGTTTATCATATTGTTGCAGGTAGGTCCATCTAGTGGCTAAATCACACACCAACGATTGATACAATTATTTTATCGCGGTTTTTGTTACTTCTTTACTCGTCTAAATTTGATTTTATAATAAGTTTTGTTCCTATTTGAGCGCCTTTTCTATCTTAACTATCAAATTTTTCTCCCCAATCTTGAATAGCGAAATTCGATCGTTAAAATTTTGTTTACAAAAATGGCGAAGGTTGACAAACCCTATTGTATCATGCAGAGTCGTTCAGCCAGCGCTGAGTTAGCAAGCAGCTTGTCAACAGTCCGCTAATGACAGTTCTCATTTTCCATTTGACGTTTAATTCACAAACTTTACAAATTTAATCTTTTCAACGTTGGTTCGACCTATTCCTTCATTTGAAGTTGTAATAATAGAGAAAGAAATAAAACACACCGAAACTTTTACATTTAATATACTATATTTCCATTTTTAAATATTCACTATCGTAATCACATATACATTTACAATTTTTTTTTTCTTGTAATGCCTCACATAACATGTTCTCCCTAAGAATGCCACCCCCGCTATAACGTAACGCAATATTTCAATTTATTTATAATAATTCGAATTTGAATTTACCGCTCAAATCTTATATGATCTTATTAGTTGTGAGTTTGACGACTGTTTTTTTTTATGGTTTACAACCAATAAGAACGATGAGCGTTACGAGAAGCCGGGGAAAACATTTTTATTATTTTTTTTTGTTAACTTTACCGCCGTTTCCGGAACAATTTTAACGAGTCCGCTTTCCATATTCAATATTTATATTCATTTTAATTTATTTCTCATTTTTTTTTCCGGAAATATATTTATTATTACAAACATATTAGCACATCAATTTTTTTCCTTTTTTTTTACGTAATTTTTTTTTTATATATTCATTAAATATTTTTCTGCTTTTTTTTTCTTTAATTTATAATATGACGATAATATTTTTATACCTTAATATTTATTTAATACAGCTACTTGTACAATAATTATATTTTATTTTATTTAATAATACATATTACATAAGAAGGATATTTTTATTATTATTATTTATTCCATAATAACATATCTGTGTGAATCTATCTAGAAGGACATATTAATCACGAGTTAATTTTTTTCGAATTATTTATTATTGAGATAATCGCGAAAAAAAACCCAGATAAATCCCTCGTGAAAAACTGAGCCCCTTGTCCTCAGACAGGTTCACAACGCGGCGTTGGACGTCGCTATCCGGTCGACGAGATCCAACACCGCCTACTATAATTATAATAATTTATAAAACCTGGCACGTTTATTAATCCTCGCTTACGATCCTACGCTGCTGCAATCTAGCGGCGAAACACCACATTAAAAAACTCTTTTTGACAGTTTCACGTGCTAGGCGGGAAATTTGAATCGATTTTCTTTTTTTTCTTGTTTTAAATGGAGAGAAACAGGGTCGGCGTGTAGAGGGTTGGGTAGGGGAGGTGGGGGATATCAGGGAAGAAAAAGGAATCTAGATTTCGGTCATCTCGTTTTTGTTTATATAATTTTTAAACTACAGAAGAGAACCACATCGTGGATTTATATATGATGCATATATATTTAATTAAGTCCATTTTTCAAAATTTTTTTCGTGCGTAAAATTCGGCTAATTATACCGGGACCCCCTCGGAATTTACACCCGGATCAATTTAATTTTTAATTTAATTTATTTAATAATTAGGTACGTACGATGATATACATTTTTTTGATTTTAATTTTCATTATTATTATTATTATTAAAAAAAAAACCCTCTTCCTTCTTCGATAATAAAACCCCCCTTTTACACCACCTATTCCGTTATAAATATAGTCTTTTTTCTATACATATTCAAATCGTATCACTTCCATCACATTTATTTTTATATTTACACAAAAATAATTATTCACCTGAAGATGCACGCATTTCCCGCCGAAACGTCCGCTAATTTAACACACATATTCATCGATTAATTTTAGGGTTTTTTTTTTTAATTTTGAAAATTTTCCCCCGAGTTAATAATAGGAGGGGGGACCCAAATTTAATTAGCCTTATTTTTTTTTTTAATTTAAGTCTCGTCTGTTTGTTTTTTTTTAAATTTTATTTTGTGGATCGATTCATTTTTATAAATATTTAATTCCATGTGACACTTTCCCTTTTTTCTTTTTTTTTAACGCGAAAACATTGAACAATTAAATCTTTTTTTTAAATAATTTTCACTACAGTTATTACATGCATTTTTCTGAATTTTTTTTTGTTTCAAGAATAATATATATATATTTATATATAAATAACAAGTATTAGATTATTACTTACATTAAAAAATAAATTAAAAAAAATACGATAAAAACTTGACGATTTAGGAGAGGGGGAAATGGGAGGGGAGACAAAGGCAATTAGGAATCTAAAAGGGGGACCACTATAATACATTTAAATCTAAAATTATTTTTCTTTTTAACTACTACACTTCTTTTTTAAATCTATACATTAAATCTTGTGTACTTGTGCTTCAATAAAAACATTTTTTTGTACTTGTACAATAATTAAAAAAAAATTATCAACTAAATTAAAAAAAAAGTTCATATACATATATGAACAACAATTCTTTCTGTCTTTTTTTTTTTTTGGTAAAAATACCATACACTAAGAATTTACCAATATAAAAGTCTATATCATCTTCAATTCCAACCATTACAATTTTATTTTATTTTTTTTTTCATTTTGAAAAAAAAAAATTAAAAAAATAGGAACACCCTATTTTAAAGCTTCTCAAAAGCGGTGATTGGGCGATTAAGGGGGACGAAGGCGGTTTAGAATCATATCATCGAAAAAGTCCATCTAATCTTCGATAATTTCCGCGAAATAAGACTTGGGGGGGAGCGGTGGGGAGAGGGGTGGTACAGGGGAGAAAATTCTAAAAAATTAGAATCAAAATTAAAATTGTGCGCACTAGATCACTGCTCTCTTTTTTCGTATTATTTGTTTCGTGTGTTGTCTAAAACGTCGTATTGTTGGGATCCGTGGGTGATTCCCCGTCGTTCGACGGTAGCGGTACCAGCTGCGTACCCGGCGATACCAACATCGACGGTTCCGTATTCCTCCGTTTCATCTTCCCTTTCATTTTCTTCAACATCGTAGCCTATATATAGAGGGGGGAGAGGGGGTAATTTCTTTTTTTTATATATTTTAAATTAATTTTAAAATTAATTAATTTAAAAAAACTTTTTAAAATATGTAAAAAGGCAGTAGTATCAAGCAATAATATATAAGATAATATATAATATATATATATATATAAGAAAAATTTTTAAAAATATGGTAATAAATGCTACATGCAAAAAAAATTTTTTTTTTAATTTGGTAAGGTAGGTACTAATTTTTCAAAAAAAAAAAACCTTTTTAATTCTAAAAAATTAAAAAAAAAGATAAAGATTTCTAATTAATCAAATTACGCGGCATGAGGATAAATGTGTGATTGTTGGATAGGGTTGCTAGTCGTCTGTGCTTTTACCCCCCTCCCCGTTTGTTGGCATAATGTTTGGTTCTGTCGGACGCCTTTTGAACTTGTTTTTCTTCAACATCGTAGCCTATGGCATTCAATAATTTTCACAATTACACATTTATAATATTTAAAAATTATAAAATTTATAAAATTAAAAAAATTAAATTAAACAAAACACTTAAAACGGAAGGGTACCATCCATTAATTAATTAATTAATTTACGCCGAAAACGGGGGTCTGTTTTTATATCCTCGTATATCAAAAAAAGAGTTAACTACAATAGCTAATTTAGTCGTCTCTCTTTTATGGAACACTCTGTATATTGTTGGATTTTACTTATTGAGGGAACACTCTGTATAATTGCAACAATAAACGAGAAATTTGAAGGTGATGAATGGGATTACCTTATCTGCATTATTTTTTATATATGTGGTGATCGTAACGTCAATCTTCAGTACATCGCCGCCATCTTTGATTTTTTTTTTAATAGCCGCAACATAGGTCGAGTAATATATCGTAGAAAAGCTTATTATTTTCTCTTTTTAAAAATGCTGGTAACTGATCAGAATATTCCCCCCACCTCGCCGCCTCCTTCGCCGCCCCCTCCCCCACCCTCAACTTCTATTGAAAACATACATTTAGGACAGAATGAAGATTAGGTATGCTTCATTCTGCCTGGGCTCAATGAGATGACAAGAAATCAAAGAGAAAGAAATGTTCTGGTTTCCACGACCATGATCAACACTCGGAAGACTTCAACGCAGTAAACAATGGCCATATATTTAGTTCGAGAATATAAAAACAGACCCTCGTATTTATCATTATTTTATCCTTTTAAGTTGGTAGTATCGTAAAAGGATGAATTGACATATCGAAACTGTCAAATTATTTCGAAACGTCAAATTCGATTTTCTTGTCTTGTCGAAGAAATTACGAGAACGTTACACATTAAAATTACACATCGAATGGTGAAGAGTGCATTATGGAACATCGAACACAGATTTCTAACAATATTTTCTTTTTAGATTGATAACATTAAAACACCGCCTGTGTATTAATAACAGTGATACCGGTGCTTGCGAGAGTACGTGTTAGGTGTTGTATCTATCTCACATCATGTTTTATTTTTTTATTTAAATGTATAAATGTACAGATAAATTTTGTACATATACCTAATATATTGTTTAGCAAAAAAAATTTTTTTTAAACACTATATATCGAAATCTAAGCGTTTCCCGACATATGTTTATATAACATTTTATTTATAAAATATCTCAAAGAATTCGACCACGAAGTTACGCAACCTAATTTAAAAACACCCTGTATATATTATATTTTAAAAAATACCACCGAATTGCACGAAAATTTAATATCGGGTTTTTTAGGTTGAAATATGAAGAAAAGTCTGATACACTTTCGTCCGGAAATGCTTCGTTTCTGAGATACAGGGTGTTAAAGTTTTTTTTAACAAAAAAATTAGATATTTTTTAAATCTATTTCTACCTAAAATTAAGCTTTCTTTGCTAAACAATATAAAAATAATAAATTTTGTGAATAAGTGAAATTGCAACGAAATCATCTAATAATACAGAGTGTATCGTAATTGTGTGAAATTGGTGTATCTATATATATTATTGCAATTATTTTTTTTTTGTTTTGGGGGGAGGGTGGAAAAGTTTTCTCAACTAATTTTAATTTTAACATGCATCAAATTTACCAAGAAAAAAATTATTATAGTATTTACACTAATCTAAAGTTGGGAAGGGATTAAAAAAAAACAAGCAAGATTATCCGTTTACATTCTAAATCTAATCTAAAACACTACCAACTACGAAAAGACTAAACTCACTGATTCAAATAAAATCGAGCTTACCTTAAGAGCAGATTTCAACACGACAACATCGCAGGGACTTTGCACCCAAGGTTCCCCATCGACTTGTACTGGTATATCGGTATGAAGATGGATTTTTATGTGGCCACCCTGAGCAATTCTCATGGCTGATCTCAAACCAGATTGGATCTGACCTAGATGGACGACCCCGGTAACACCTACCACTTCCAACATCCCATCCCAATGATTGGGTTTGGAGAATTGATCTTCTTTCTCGGGTCCCCAAGGATTAGCACCGGATCCCCAACTATATGACGTAACAGAATTAATATAATTGGAATCGTAGATGGCGCGAGGAAAAGCTAACCTTAAAATATTCAGAATTATAATCCCTTCGACTTGAGGTAATTCTACCAGTTTGCCATCGACCTCAAGTCGAACTTCCTTATGTAGATCCTTACACATCTTCGGACCGACCATCTTCCTCAGGCCCATCTTGACGTAGACGCCTTTGTTGTGTAATCGACTGTTGAATTTATTCGGGTTCTCTTCCCTGGCGTTGTGGAAGTCCAGGCAAAGGTCTGCGTCTATGCCGATGCCGAAATAATTGTTCATGACGAAGATTTGTGAGTTGTCGCCACTTGTGGATCCTGCCACGACTAAATTTTGCAAAATAAGAGAGAAACAATATGAGTGAAAAGATCATTTTTTTTTGAGGTTTTATTTCGTAATATTCTTATTACCGGTACTTTTTTTTTAGTAATAGAGTTCTTCGCGGTAAAATCAAAAGATGGCACTGTACAATAATTTGCAAAAGCATTTGTTTTTTTGTTTATGACCAAAACAAATCAATTGTTTTATAATATTTTGGTTCTTTTAAGTTTTCAGTCAGAAGGAGAAACATTTCTAAATGCAACCTGGGTGTAATTTTGGTAGTGGAACGATATCTGCGAATAAATTGACATTTAGTACGTCAAATTATTGCATTGACGTCATTATTGTTTATCAAAATACATTTAATTTGCGTTCTGGAATAAATTGATTTAAAATTAGATAGATACAAGTAGAAAGATACATATCTAGTAAAAACATTAACGTAATAATTGTATACGAAAACATAGTCCATTGTGGTTTAGAATAAATTGATTTTTAATTCATTCCTATTCTATTGACCTACAACTGGAAATATATCTGGTAAGAAATTGGCATTTAATACGTGAACTTCCTCTATTGTCGTAGTTATTGTTTAACAAAACATAATTAATTTGTGTGCTGGAATAAATTGATTTTTAATTCATTTCAGTGTAATTAACTTCAAAGTGGAAAGATATCTCCTAAGAAATTGACATCTAATACGTCAAATTATTGCATAGACGTCACTATTGTTTATTAAAATACATTTAATTTGTTAATGTAGTCTTCAGGCTTTCACGGCCGCTGTTGAGGGATGCTCTTCGGTTCTCGGGTTCTCTGCCGTGTAGAAAAGTTGTCGTACTTGACGTTTTGATCATCTTGTCGTGATCTTCTTCAGAAGTGAAGTCTCCACACTCCACTCCACTTCACTTCTCAAGAAGATCACGACAAGATAATCGAAACGTCAAGTACCACAACTTTTCTACACGGCAGAGAACCCGAGAACCGAAAAGCAGCCACATTTAATTTGTGTTTTCGAATAAATTGATTTTTTAATTCGTTTCTATTTCATTGACCTACAACTGCAAATATTGAAATATATCTGGTAAGAAATTGACATTTAATATGTCAACTTCTTCCATTGTCGTAGCTATTGTTTAGCAAAACCTAATTAATTTGTGTGCTGGAATAAATTGATTTTTAATTCATTTCTATGTAATTAACTTAAAAGTGGAAAGATATCTCCTAAGAAATTGACATTTAATACGTCAAATTATTGCATAGACGTCACTATTGTTTATTAAAATACATTTAATTTGTGTTTTGGAATAAATTGATTTTTTAATTCGTTACTATTTCATTGACCTACAACTGGAAATATATCTGGGGTAAGAAATTGACATTTTCGAGTCTCGTTTTGCCATGCGAGTGAAGAGCACGTGTTATTCGTGGCTTGTGTCTTCTCTTGGCATTTCTGTTAATTTTGTTAGTTTTTAATAGGGTTATCCCCACATTAATTAGAAGATGCATAAGGGATAGGTCAGTTAAAGTTTAGTTTCATTTTATTATTATTCATAAGGTTATACTTTTCTTTCTGTAAGGGGACTTTTAATTTTTCGTTATTATTTGGACTTTGACCCCTGATCTTCATCGTTGTGTTGCAGTGCCGTGCGCACTTACGTGCGCGTGGACGTGTGGGGGAAGTGTACATCGGCGACGGGCGGTCTGTCTGACCGTCAGTTGCGGGATGTCTTCTAATACATCTACGGATGTTTTATTGGGCACTTCTATTGCCGGAGGTGACCTATTCCAATCAAATGATCGTACTGTTGATGATTTAACTATGAATAACAATAACTCAACACAGTCTTTTGCGAATGTTCTTAAAAGTGGAGCTGGTGCTAAATTTTCGTTTCCTGAAAGAGACCAAGCGGTGATTTTCGATGCCATAGAAAATACGATTAAAAACGATTATATAATCGCTGTTGGGGAACTAGTTCAACCTCAAAATATAATTTTCGCTTCTCGTGTTTCCAACAATAGAATATGTATTTATTTATCCTCGAAGGACTTAGTTGAATCCTTCATGAATACGCATGGAGGCATAAAATTAAATGATTCTATCATTCCAGCTCGTAGACTAGTATCTCCCGCTAAGCGTATTATTCTTTCAAATGTTTCTCCATCCTTACCCCATGAGATTTTGGAAAAAGAATTAAAGCAGATAGGACTTCAAGTTGTTTCTCCCGTTAGATTTATCGGAGCAGGTATCCCAAAAGAGGGGTATAAACATATATTTAGTTTTCGTCGACATGTTTATGTAGTGTTCCAGGAACACGAAAGATTGCCCGATTCTCTGGTTATTCAATTTCGAGGCAATGCTTTTAGAGTATTCCTAACGACAGACGAAATCAGATGCTTTCAATGTAAGAGGATAGGACACGTTGCGTCGAAATGTCCTTCAAATAATGACAATTCTGTAGTGGTGGAGACGGTGGAGGCAAGTTCGGTGCCATTGCCCGATAGTCCGTGTCCTTCGTCCCCGGAAAAAGAGGGGGAAAGGCAGGTGGGTTCTTTAGACAAAAATATGGATTCGTTAGATACATCTTTCACTTCCAAAAAGCGTCAGGCAGAACCGTCCACTCCCACAGATTCAGAGCCAACCTCGTTGCTAGTACAGGAATATTCTCAAGGCATCACAGTAGTGGATAAGGACGGTTTTCTAAAACCAAAAAGTAAAAAGCAAAAACCAGAAATTGTGGCTGAGGCCGATGTTCCGTATTCCGAGTTTAAGGATATTTTCATTGACAGAGTAGAGGTTATTGATTATCAGAATTTTTGTAATTTTTTAGAAGAGGCGAAAGGTAAACAGGATGCGTTGGCGGTGGCCAAATCGTATACTAATGATATCAATTCTTTGGTAGAGCTGCTTATTAGAATCGTACGAGTAGTTAAAACAAACAATCTTAAGTCACGGATCAAGCGTCTTATTAAAAAAGTTAAAACAGGGCTGGACCCTGATGCATATCAAGAAATTATGTCTCAAGATGACATTGGGAGTATATCATCCCAGGGTGATTGCTCTGACAGGTCTGAAGGTTAATCATTACTACTACATTTAACCTTTTGTTTTTTTTTCTTGACTATGTATAATACTTATTTTTCTTTTTTTTTTACACGTTAGTATTATTTTTATTTGCATACATTCTCATGGCTATCCAAAAACTTAATATTATTCAATGGAATGCACAGTCGGCTAAGGCCAAACGTGCTAATTTAGAGAAACTCATTACAGATTATAATGCGGATGTCGTTATGATTTGCGAAACCTGGTATAAACGTTTAGATTCAATTAATTTTAAAAGTTTTAATGTGTATAGGAATGACCGTGAGGACGGGTACGGCGGAACAGCCATTTTAGTCAACAAATTAATAAGAACCAAGCCAATTTCATTCACATGTAGGCCGCAGAATGTGAATATAACTGGAGTTTATCTTCCTCAACTTAACATATCAATGGTGTGTGTCTATAGACCGGTGCACGCGCCAATGAGTTATCAAGACTATGTCAGAGTGTTAACTCAAATTAATGCTCCACTTATAATAGGTGGTGATTTCAATGCTCACCATTCAGCTCTGGGCTCCTCTAAAACGGATAATGACGGTAATCTACTACTCAAGGTCATCGAAGATCACGAACTTATATTTCTTAATGATGGGAGTCCAACTAAATTCAATAGGCCCAATCAATGCGTATCGGCTATTGATGTTTCCCTGGTTTCATCCACAATAGCTCATAATTTCGACTGGAGGGTTGCTGACGATACTTATTCTTCGGATCACTTTCCTATACACATTACGATGTGTATGAGTGTATCGGATATAACCACCATCTTTCCTACCACGAAATGGAAGGTGGAAGTTGGAAATCTTGGTTTATTCACAGAGTATTGTAAGCATCATTTCCCGGAAGATACTCAAGATCTCACTGCGGAAGAAAAATTAGCGTTCCTCTATGCATTTTTAACTCAAGCCGCTGATAATTGTTTTAAAAGGAAAACACCGTTTATATTGCGTGGGAAGTCACCTCCACCTTGGTGGGACGAGGGATGCACGAAGGTGGTCGAGGCGAGGAAATTGTTCTTGAGCCAATATAAAAGGGTCCCCACATTCGAAAATTATATTAAATCTCAAGAAGCTATCGCATACAGCAAGCGATACCTTAAGAAAAAGAAGAGAGAAAGTTGGATCAATTTCTGTAATGGCCTAAACAAAAACACTCCCTGTTCACAAATTTGGCGTTCCATTAAAAAGTTTCACAGAATTCCCGCTCACAGTCCATCACAGATAGACGAGCAAGCCGCAGACGCTCTCTTAAACTCGATTGCTCCTTTAATGGCAGTAAATAGAAGACCTTTTGTCAATCGATTAAATTCAGAGGAACCTTTAGATAAGCGTTTATCGTTAGATGAACTAAACTTAGCATTAAATGTAGCCAAGAATACTGCTCCGGGTTTTGATAATATTTCTTATACGATGCTTACACATTTGCCTTTACTAGTTCGCAAATTCATGCTTTCTATTTTTAACGCATTGTGGAGAGATGGTGTAGAACTAAACGAACTGAAAAAAGTGGTTATTATACCTATTCCAAAACCAAATTCTGAGTCTTTCCGTCCGATCTCGTTGCTATCATGCATATTAAAAACTTACGAACGAATGATCAAAGGTCGTTTAGAATGGTGGGTCCAAAAGAATAATATTCTCCCCAGTAATCAGTATGGTTTCCGCAGACAAATGAGCACCATCGATGCCGTAACAGAGCTGGTCACCGAAATACAGTTAGGCCTGTCGAGAAATTTAGACGTAGGAGTAATTTTCCTAGACCTCAAAAATGCATACAATACAGTTAACTTAGATATCCTATTTCAAAAACTTTGTGATTTTGGGATGTCCGACCATATTGCTGATAATATCGTAAATATCTTTAGAGACCGGATGATATACATTAGAACTTACAATAACGTTTTAGTAGGGCCAAGAAGAGTTAGTGTTGGATTAGCTCAAGGTTCTATTTTAAGCCCATTGTTATTCAATATCTATTCAGCGGATTATCACAAAATTATTGATATAGGCGTTAAAACTATTCAGTATGCAGACGATATATGTATTGTTGTTTCAAAGAAATCTTTCACAAACCTCCAAACCAGTCTTTTGCACGTAATGGCACAATCAAATAAATGGCTTTTGGCAAATGGATTTGATTTGTCCGTAGAAAAAACAAATGTCATGTTTTTCTCACGTCATAGAATCCACCCTGGTGAAAACATCCTTTTGGACAACAATCTGATAGCCGTTAAGGATTCTGTTAAGTATTTGGGGCTTATTGTAGACAACAAACTTAGCTGGGCTTGCCACATAAATCATGTCGTGGCTAAATGTGAGAAGTATATCAACGTCTTGAGAAGTGTTGTAAAAGTCAGATGGGGCGCTGATTTTTTTGTAGGCAAGTTGTTCTACAATGGGTGTATTAGGCCGCACATGGACTACGGATGTATTCTCTACGGGAACGCTAACAAGAAAAACTTGGACAGATTAAGAGTGCTTCAAAATAAGGCTCTTCGAATTTGTGTGGGGGCCATGAGGTCTACTCCGCAAGAAGCTTTGTACGTAGAGGCCCAAGATCCGCCAGTGGTACTACGCCAACAATTCTTGGCTGCAAAGTACGTAGCAAAGCTGAAAATTAAAGGTCATAGCACAATTGTTACGAACATTCATCGTCTGTCCATCCTGGATCTAACAACTCCATACTGGAAGAAGAAAAAAATCTCCTTTGCTTGCGGTAGCTTATCGTTACATTGAAAGTTTGAGGTACAACATCGGGCACCCGATTTTTCCGGCAATCCACTATGATCAATATATTTGTCCTATACAGATTTTTCAACCCAATTACTCTGGAACCAGTATGACTGATAAAGCTCTACATTCTGAGATGGTGGACAGTCTTCCAAACACCAATATCATCTACACAGATGCCTCTAAATCCGAGAATGGCTGTGGTTGCGCGGTGTATGATGCAAATAACGGAGTTAGTAGATCGTACAAACTAAATAGCATGTTGAATACATTTTCTGCAGAGGCGAGGGCAATTGTCGAAGGACTTAAGTATATCCGGGAAAGGGGTTTCGCGAGTGTCGCAATTATGTCAGACTCTCAAAGTGTGCTTAATGCCTTGAAGCACAGGAAATGGTTTGCTCAGGAACACCCCGTGTTGCTGGACATCATTACGAGATGTGCGGATTTGAGGTCTTGTGCAGTCGCTGTCAAATTGTTCTGGCTTAAGGGCCATGTAGGAATCATCCCCAACGAGAAAGTAGATGCGTTAGCGAAAGCATCAGTAACAGATGGAGAAGTACTGGACCAGATGATCTATGAAGCGGAGGTTTTAGCGCAGCTTAAGAGGTACTTTTTAAGGGAGAAATGGGAAGATAGATGGCAACCGCACTATAGCCAACGAATGACTCAGTATGCAGAGATTCACCCGTCCATCGTGTATGCGCGTTGGCATACGAAAGTTAGAACGTCACGATTTGCGTACTCTACCATAGCGAGAATGAAATTCGGTCATGGCAGTTTCCCTGCACATTTACACCGACTAAAAATCATAGATTCTTGTGCCTGTGCATGTGGTTACGAAGTTGCCGATTTAAATCACCTCATTTTGTCTTGTGAGAGGTTTGAACGAGAAAGGTACAGATTTTTTGCGAAACTGATAGATTTTAGAGTACCATTACCAACTTCAGTGGTACTTCTGCTCAGGAGCAATGATGCAAGGATATACAGTTCATTGATCGGGTTTATGAAAGATTGCGATATTAAGGTTTAAAGGAGATGTGCACTGATTAATTCAAATGTGGCAAATGGGCTTAGATCCCTCAACGCCAAGAAAAAAAAAAAAAAAAAAAAAAAAAAAAATTGACATTTAATACGTCAACTTCTTCCATTGTCGTAGCTATTGTTTATCAAAACGTAATTAATTTGTGTGCTGGAATAAATTGATTTTTAATTCATTTCTGTGCTATTGACTTAAAAATGGAAAGATATCTCCTAAGAAATTGACATTTAATACGTTAATTTCTTACAATAATGTAATTATTGTTTACCAGAACATAATTAATTTGTGTTCTGGCATAAATTGAGTTTTAATTCATTGCTGTTCCATTTGTTACAAGTAGAAAGATATCTCCTAAGAAACTGACATTTAATACATCAACTTTTTCAATTGTCGTTGTTTAAAAAAGCTAATTAGTTTGTGTGTTAGAATAAATTGATTTTTAATTCATTCCTATTCCATTGTTTATAAGTGGAAAGATAGCGCCTAGAAATTTACATTTAATAGATACGTCAATTTCTTCGAGTAATGTAGTAATTATTGACCAAATCATAATCAATTGTGTTTTGGAATAAATTGATTTTTTAATTCGTTCCTGTTTCATTCATCTACAAAAGGGAAAATATCTACTAAGTGGTCTTCGATTGACATACCAATGTTTCACAGAAATAAAATTATATTATGGAATAAATTGATATTTAATTCTTTCGTATTCTATTGCTCTATAATTGGAAATATATCTAGTAAGAAACTGACATTTAATACGTCAATTTCTTCGATTGACGTACTAATTTTTTACATACATAATTATGTTCTGGAATAAATTGATTTTTAATTGATTTCTATTCCACCTACCTATGCAGAACTGGAAAAATATGATACAAATATTGACATTCAATACGTCAATTTCTTCCATTGACGTAGTCAAGGTTTACATAAATATAATTAATCGTGGTTAGGAATAAATTGATTCCTTTTAATTCCTTCCTGTTCCATTGCCTTATAAATGGAAAGACGTCTGCTAAGTAGTTCCCGACTGACACACTAATTTTTTACAAAAAAACATAATTATGGTTTGGAATAAATTGACATTTAATTTAATCCTGTTGCTGTCAAAAACTGAGGAATACCAAAAAGATGTAGCCAAGAAAGTTCGTCGTTATTAAACCCGGTTTTATTTAGAAACGTCATTGGTGTCAACACCACCCGTACGAAACGGAAATCATTTTACAGATTTGTATAGATCACCATAGAGGTCGTTGACCGTTAGTTACGTCAAATTGACGTTTCGCAATTATGATGAAGATGTCGCCCTAAAATAAACGTTTTAATTACGTCATCGTTTGGAGATTTGACGTCTACGACTAATGAGTATCTTAAATTGACGCAATTATGACGTCTAATTGCAAATTTTTGTATAGTGTTTTTATAATAGGAAAATATGATGATTTTTCCGGGCGAAAAACTCTATTTTTTTTTTAATTAAACAATTTTTTTTATACATGTTAAACTAAATTATAGTTTAAAAATTTGCAGACAAACGGTTTTTTGTTGCTAAATATTCAAAATTGTGTCAATATACACTATCGTTCATAAATTTATGACATCTTAACGATGAATTATTTAAATTGAAACGATAGTGTATATAAACAAATTGAGTAGTAGTCTTTTTTTTTCGGTTAAAAAATTAAAAATCGAAAAATGTTAAAGCAGAAAAATTGCTTAAAAGTGTCATTTATTAGGTTTTATTAGATTAGGTTGGTAAGAATTTTTCTGCTTCGAAACAAAGCAACCCGTTTTTCTTTTTTTTTCTGTTTTTTGTTTTCGAGAAAGCAATGCTAAACCGTCAATCAGGAATACCAATCTCAAAATACCAAAATATAATGTTGTTTTGCCGTAAGTTTTCATAAACATATATATATATATACATTTCAAAGAAAATTACGTTAAAGTTGGTGCAGTGTTATCTTAAAAATAATAGATAATAAATAAATAAGAAATCACGATGAGAGATATGTATAAAATAGGCGTAAGTATTAAAAAAAAATTTGCAAAATCTGTGATCAAAAAAATCGTAAAAAAATATTATTTTATTATAAAGCCATGCAAGTTTTATTATATATTATGATTAGTTGTAGTTTCTTTTAAAATAATTATTGGTACGTTTAAAAAATTAAATATATTTAACTTCGCTTCCCTCCCCACCCCACAATAATAATTTGACAGCTGACGTTGAAAATTCCTTTGACTAAACCTGATTGGTTATTTCTTTACAGGTCTTTTATATACATAAACGATCTAAAAGGCAAAATTTCTAATCGATTAGATCAAACGTACCAAATCACACCTAATCTAATTTAATTAGGGATAGTTTTAATTCGAAAAATTTTAAATTCAAATTTTGTGTCGAATCTGTTGCGTTCTGTGTTTCACCTACCGAATTTAAAAAAAATCTAAGTAGTTAATTAATGATTACAGCAAAACAACATCAACATACACATATGATTGACCTGTTTTTTTAATTTGCTCATTGGTCACTTTCATTTTGGAGAGTTTTTGCCTCTTCTTACCAGTGGAATTGACCTGCTTGATACTGTCATCGGCTTTGTCCTCCGGATGGAAGACCACCGTCCAACGGTCCAGACGGATCTCTTCGGCGTCGATCACGTCGCGTAGCAGATTTAACGGATCTTCGCCGCCGGTATAACCGGGACCCCACCTCAATACCCTCGCTAAATCATTACCTAAATTAGAAAAAAGAAAAAAGGATTCGAATTATATCATCCGAACAGTTTTAATTAATCGAAATACCTGTTCCTAACGGGACGATGGCGCATGCCGGTGACGAACATTGCGAATCTTGCCCGACGTTATCTAAACATTGCAGTACCCAACCTATGGTACCGTCACCGCCGCAAACCAAGATCTTATAATTCTGGATGTTTCTGAAGACGTACAGTCCGGGAAGGGGTCCACCGTTATCCAGGTCGAAGACTTGGTACGGATTGAGCAACTTTCTAAAGCTGGAGATCAATTCTAAACCTTGACAACCGCCCGATTTGACGTTTACGAAGACTAGGAGCGGTTGGACGCCAGCCGGTACCATCGACGGTTCAATATTGGGTAATAACATAACTATAGATAATAAGATAACAATTAATTCAATTGAACATTTTTTTTTACATTGTAAAATGCTTTTCGGTCAATCATATGAACTGTCAATCATAGCTGTCACATTGACAGATAATATTGACATTAATATGTGTGCCACAATAACCTCCAAAGGATTTGTGTGAATTTAGTCGAGATTTCGTTAAACGTCAAAACGATCGGAGGCATTTTTTAACCGCAAGTTTATCTTTTTATAACAAAGCAATCATTTTAGAGTGTCCACATTTTTTTCTATTGTAAGATGGTTCTCGAACTGTCAAATGGATTGTCAAACATCGCTGCCAAACGATCTGAGTGAGTTTAGTCGAAATTTCGTTAAACGACAAAACGATTGGAGGAATTTTTTAACCGCAAGTTAATCTATTTATAACAAACCAATCTTTTTAGTGTCCACATTTTTTTTCTATTGTAAGATGGTTCTCGATCTGTCAAATGGATTGTCAATCATCGTTGTCACATTGACAGATAATATTGACATTAATAAGTGTGCCACAATAACCTCCAAACGATCTGAGCCAATTTAGTCGAAATTTTGTTAAACGTCGAAACGATTGGAGGAATTTTTTAACCGCAAGTTTATCTTTTTATAACAAAGCAATCTTTTTAGAGTGTCCGCATTCTTTTCTATTGTAAAATGGTTCTCGATCTGTCAAATGGATTGTCAATCATCGCTGTCACATTGACAGATAATATTTGCATCATAATAACCTCTAAGACAAGCTGTTTTAGAGTTTCAAAATTCGGAACCGAAAAATTTATCTGCATTGTCTAAAAAATAAGGCAATATTGGCGGTCCCAAATGTTCACTCCAAAGATGGTTTTAAGCCTGTCTTTAATTTAGAGATGGAACAATAAGAGCTGCGAAAGCACATTGTGACATTGCAGAAAATGTTTTATGAAATGCCTCCAGTGGACATAAGAAGGTTGGCCTTCCAATTTGTTATCGCCAATAAAATACTGCATCCTTTTAACACTAGCAAGAAAGGATTGGCTAAAATCCTTTATGGTAAAGAAAAGTTTAAATCTGAGGACCACGGAGGCTACCAGCAGGGCTAGAGTATCTCGTTTCACAAAAAGCAAAGTGACTAGATTTTTCGTTCTTCTTAAAGATGCTCTAGAGGAGCATCACTTTCCTCCAGATATAACGAAAAATTGGCAAAAATATCACACTTCTTGGTACCATTAGTGTACCATTAATTTGCCCAAGAACCCGAATGAATCCAGAACTACTTGTAGGTTCCTTTCCTGGAACAGTAGCTTTTGCAAATCCATCTAATTGAAGTGATGCAAATTTATTTGTAGAATACATTAAATATTTAATAAAATGTGTACGACCAACTAAAGAAAGACCCATTCTTCTTTTACTAGATGGTCGTGGGAGACATAATAAGTCACTAGAGTCAATATCTGCGTTTTTGGTCCTTTTAAAACGTATCTGGCCAACGAAATGGACAAATATGTGACCAACCACCTCGGAGAACGAATAACAGAATATGTATTACTTGGGCCCATAATTAAAGCAGCGTTTTTTGGGTGGATTTTCATCCAGAAATATTATAAAGGCTTTTGAGAAATCAGGCATAACTTATTGTAATTAGTGGTCGAAATCGGCAATATCGACTGCTAATGGGCGAGTTAGGTATTCGTCACTGGTGAGAAGTATGAAGAGTTAAGGGCCAAGAAGCGAGCCCCGAGGAACACCGACTCGAATGCGTCTGCTGATGGTGGTGATCGCTTAGTGCAGAACGTCCTGCGGAGAGGTAAGACCTTTGTGTCTTAGAAGGTTGCCGAAGAAATTGTATTGCTATCACCCTTTACAAAAGAATGTTGTTGACTGTCGTCCAAAGACGAAATACAGCAATGGCTAGTACCATTGCAGATACCACGCTGGTTAGGTTTTGCATGTGTGAACATGTTTCTCTCTTCAATATTATGACAACACAGACATATCAAAGAAAGCAGTTGTGTTTATTTTTGTACGGTATTTTGTCGTCACCGAATGACATTTCTTAATAATGACGTCGCCTTTAGGAAGTGTATGGTTTTGTCTACAGATGGAGCAAAATCCACGGTTGGGTACAAAACATAGTCTTCATCCTAGCAAACAGAAAGACGTCGCAGGATGTGACCCAAGTACGTCATGCATTCTTCTTGAGGACGTCTTTGAAGGACGTCTTTTAGTCTTCAAAATACGAAATTTGACGTCCTGATGACGACTTTTTGTTTGCTGGGATTACGTCTCATATCAAACAATTTTGACAGATTTGAAATTAAATTTTTTTACACAAAGATGTGTTGTTTCTTTTAAGAAAACGCTTGATGATTCTAATATCATTAAGAGATGAATTTCTAACTCTAATAAATCAATCACATCAAGGTGTAGTGTCTTGTAATAAACGAGCAGAGGAAGCCATATATTGGCCAGGACTCTCTAAGGATACCACTACCACATGGATTTTAAATCTGTGGGCAGCCAAGATTTTTTTGGTTGTAGTAAGTTGATTTTGACATTTATTTGACAATTTATAGAATAAAAATCTTACCCAATAAGTGTTTATCTTCAAATTTCGATTCCCTCAGCGTATACAACGCCCTCACAGCCTTTTCAGAATCCTCATACGTAATCACCATAGATCCATATTCGTAATATATAGGACCGATTTTAGAAAATTTATTCTCTATAATTAATTAGAACAAAACATTAATCAACGTACCTACTATTTTAGACGAGATCAAATTGTTTACCTTTCCCGAGAAAATCCGTCAAGATATTCTCGTAATTCCGTTCGGATAGATTCGGCGGTAGATTCCCGACGAACAACGCCAAATTCGGACCGTGCGGATCCTGCTTCAATTGCAAATAGAACCGCATCAATTCCATCTGTCTGATGCTATCCTTAGCCAGCTGTTTCATGATCTCCCACGGCCGTTCGTTCCAGGAGAGTACCCGTTCGGTTACTGAGAAATTGTAATAAACGTGTTAGAAAACAAAATTAAATCGTTTAAACGTTGTAGGTTTAATTTTTTACCTCCACCGTCCAATAAGACCTCGCTACATCTGCAATCTTCCGTGTTGTAACTCGCGCAGTTGAATCGTTTCAACGCCATACCAATAAGGTCGGCCACCGTCGTGTTGGAGTCTACAGGCAAGGTGCAATATGCCTGAGCCACCTGTAATTTTCCGGGGTACACCTTCACAGTCCCACTATCGTTTTCACCATCTCTGTAAATTGACACAAAAATTACTGTAATCGTTTCTATAGTCAGGCTCGTTTTTTTTTCCCCATCTTTATTTCATCTTTTAGTCAGCTTCAGCAATAATGATAGGAATACAGCTCGAAAATTCGATCCTATCGTTTAAAAATATCGAGAAGAAGACTGGTCTCTAGATTGAACCCTGAGGCACACCGATTTCGCTAGGCTTATAGTATTGTCACTAATTTGCTTCGATTTCAACTGAGTAATTGTAGGTGCTTACTTCTGGCAAAACAATGGCAGTTGACTAACTCTAAAATTGTAAAATTGTAAAAATGAGCTGTCAAATTCACAAAATATTCATATTACGTCATATTAACGTCATGAAAAAAGGACGTCAGGCATTGACGTAAGGCTTACATCTTTCTAAGGTGAAAATATAAGAGCCTGAAGACGTCGACTAGTCACGTTATTGATTAATACGCATTTGACGTTAGTTTTTCGTCCGATTAACGTCATTTATCGCGTCCATATTAAGCTTAATTAGTGTCAGTTATAATTAAGACTGAAACGGTTGGTTTGCGAGGATTTGGCATGCTCTTAAAGCGCCTACAATAACAGATGATCAAAGTGATGTATAATTGACTAAAAACTGACGTCTGAGGTTTATTACGTTTATTATTTTGTGCAGGGATATCAAAAAGAGCTTCAACAAATTTGAAAGTAATTTTCACAATGATTAGGATATCCTGGGAGACCCCGATTGAAGTGATTCAAGATTCTCCTCGAATTCTGACGTACTAGTGACGAAATGTATTCAGCGATGCAAGTTTTGTATTAATATAGATGTTTTTAACACTGAACTAATGTCTCTTTGAGTAAAAGATCTCGCAAAGGACTTAATTAACTTATTATCAGAATCATTCATTTATAGTTAAATTAACAGAAATATCATTTCGATTAAATTCATTGCAGCGAGACGAAAACAGGGACAATTACTTTAATTATAGGTGCTTACTTCTGGTAAAGCAATGGTAGTTGACTTACTAACTCTAAAATTGTGTCGAAAAAACTTTTTTTCCGAAAAATGAGCTGTCAAATTCACAAAATAATCATATTACGTCATATTAACGTCATGAAAATCGCAAAAAAGGACGTCAGGCATTGACGTAAGTCTTACGTCTTTCTAATGTGAAAATATGACAGCCTCAAGACGTCGACTAGTCACGTTATTGATTAATATGCATTTGACGTTAGTTTTTCGTCCTATTAACGTCATTTATCGAATCCATATTAAGCTTAATTAATGTCAGTTATAACTAAGACTGAAACGGTTGGTTTGCGAGGATTTGGCGTGCTTTTAAAGCGCCTACAATAACAGATGATCAAAGTGTTGTATAATTGACTAAAAACTGACGTCTGAGGTTTATTACGTTTATTATTTTTTTACAGGAATATCAAAACGAGCTTCAACAAATTTGAAAGGGGTTTTCACAATGATTAGGATATCCTGGGAGACCCCGATTGAAGTGATTCAAGATTCTCCTCGAATTCTGACGTACTAGTGACGAAATGTACTCAGCGATGCAAGTTTTGTATTAATATAGATGTTTTTAACACTGAACTAATGTCTCTTTGAGTAAAAGATCTCGCAAAGGACTTAATTAACTTATTATCAGAATCATTCATTTATAGTTAAATTAACAGAAATATCATTTCGATTAAATTCATTGCAGCGAGACGAAAACAGGGACAATTACTTTAATTATAGGTGTTTACTTCTGGCAAAGCAATGGTAGTTGACTTAACTCTAAAATTGTGTCGAAAAAACTTTTTTTTCCTAAAATGAGCTGTCAAAATCACAAAATAATCGTATTACGTCATATTAACGTCATGAAAATCGCAAAAAAGGACGTCAGGCATTGACGTAAGGCTTACATCTTTCTCAAGACGTCGACTAGTCACGTTATTGATTAATACGCTTTTGACGTTAGTTTTTCGTCCGATTAACGTCATTTATCGCGTCCATATTAAGCTTAATTAGTGTCAGTTATAATTAAGACTGAAACGGTTGATTTGCGAGGATTTGGCGTGCTTTTAAAGAGCCTACAATAATAGATGATCAAGGTGATGTATAATTGACTAAAAACTGACGTCTGAGGTTTATTACGTTTATTATTTTTTGCAGGGATATCAAAAAGAGCTTCAACAAATTTGAAATTAACTATCACAATGATTAGGACATCCTGGAAGGTCCCGATTGAAGTGATTCAAGATTCTTTTCGAACTCTGACGTACTATTGACGTTTCATTGTAATTATCTTACGAATAAAATTTTATCTGCAAGTTAATTTATCTATCCTCATATTGAGAAACCCAACCTAACTATTTTTGATCCTAGTAGGTTGTTTTGCGTCTTCCCACCCACAAAAATCTAATCGTAATAAGTTTTCAATCCGGTTAATCCCATGATTATAAGAGGGGGAAATATGAGACTGAATTTTTTAAAGCTTATGTTGCTGAAGGATAGAGTTAGCATAACTTATGTTTGGTTATGATTTAAATTGGTAAGACTGTAAGGTTGCCTAGAATGATTACCTAACTTCATTGTCAATCATTATCTGTTTAGTTGTCAAAATTTGACATCTAATATGACGTTTAATTAGGTTATGTCAATACAGGTCATATTTTGATGTATAAATAGAATCATAAGAGATAAAAATAATAAATAAAACGTGTTTGTAATAAATGTCAAATATAACAGTAACAATTTTGTTATGACAGCAGTTGGGACAGCCTGTCAAACTTACAAAAATTAAATTGAACTATTTTTTGTTGTTGTTTCAAAGTAGGAAGCTGCCGATTTAAAATCCTAAAATTTAATATTCAATATTGATTGTCAGCCTACAATTGCGGCTCTGTTAATTATCTTTAGTTCAATACAATGCAAATTCTAAAAACAAAAGGTGCACTTACTTGAACCTGAGGAACACCGCTGGTCTCTTTCCTTCAATCCGGTGCAGATTGAGAACCGGTGTCGGATCTTGCAATCTAGCCTCGTTGGGGGAATATAGATCGGTGAGGTGGAACAATTCCTGATTGGCCGTGATCCTGAAGGCTTTCAAGGCTTGCGCCAGTACGTGATCTAGATTGGATTGCCTCGGGACGACTATCGTTTGAAAGATACCTCTCCTCAACGAGTTGTTACCGTCGTAGACTTTTACAACCTCTATTAAACGATTTTTTTTTTTTTTGTGGGCAAGGGGGATAAAAATAAATCAGATTTCGTTTCGTACAGTTTAGTTTAAGACCTTATACCTTCGTCGCGATCCTCCTTCTCCTTATTCTGTTTCTCTCTATCCCTGGATGAACCGTGAGGTTGGGAATATTCCTCGTTACGTTTGTTATCGCTGCTGCTGAAGTCATCCGAGATACTTCGAGCTATAAATTGTTTGGAGAATAAGCTTGGAAAATCGGTAAAAATTTATTTATTTTTTATTCAAGTTAGAGAAAAATTAAACAAGTCGGCAGAATGCGTAAGATAACAATGGAAATATCATTTTCATACATTTTTTTCGTATTAAATTTGTTAAAAAAAAGATGGAGGTAAAAATATTTTTTTTTTTGTTTAAAACAAAAGCGAAAATTCATGTTAGTATTTATGCAGAATATTGTTTTATTACCCCAAGAGAATTATATTAAAAAAAATTAAAAATAAAACAAATCTCTAGCAAAAAAAAACCGAATTAGTTAGTTAATAAAATTAAATTAAAATAAAATATGTTAAATAAATCGAGAAAAATCAAACGTTAAAGATAGGAAGTAAAAAAAAACGTCAGATCACGTGTGATATGTAAAAAAAGAAAACAGAAATATTAATTAATAGGGTAAAACCAAAATAAACCAAATTATACCTCTGAAATAAGGGTACGAAGGGGTACAATTGCCCTGGCATGTTTTCGGCATGACAAACTTTAAGCCCTTGACAATGGTCGTGTAGGCTGTGCCACCATTTTTCACGCAAACGTCACTCATCATGACTGCAAAAGCATTCCATTGTTATCTTAAAAATAAAAAAATTAAAATAAAATTATATAAAAATTAATTAATAATATAATAACTCATAGAATAAAATCGAAAAAAAAAATTATAACATTAAAATCGTAGGCCTTGATTTTTTTTTATCATTATGATGGGATTAGAATGCGTTCACAGCGATTATTGTTAAACGTCTGTTAGTGGTGCAATATGTGCGATCAATTCAATTATCAAGTTAATGTAGTGATGTTCTTACGAGAAATTATAAATACAGGGTGTTCAACTAACAAATTATGTTGAAAAATAATGATAGATTCTATCTCAGAGAGAGAGTTGAGTGCTTACAGCTTCTATATCCCATTTTATATTTGTTTTTTTTTTTGAAATAAGCTTTCTTCTCCTTTTAATCGCAGCAATAATTAAATTCCTAAGACTTTTCTAGTAGTCAAAATGAGAAGACAAACGAGTATGTGCTTAAATTTTAGAAAAGCACGATCTTTGAGATTCTGCTTAATCTTAATAGTATCGGTCATTGCATGTCCATTAGAGCATCTCTGTTTTAGAGCTGGTGCAGTTTATCTACTTAAATTTTGTTGCTTTTCCAAATTATTATTATTATCATTACTTCCAAAAATAAGTCAAAATCAACACAAAACTGGATAAGCTGCCTGCAAAATCGGCATTACCATTGTCCAAACTGGTGTTGTTGCAGTATCATTCCATCTAGTCTTTTCTGGCATATTAATACTCCTTGCTTTTTCCTTCTTCAAGTCCATCATGTACTCGTCTTCAAAAAAATGGCGTTATTAAGTCATAATCTTTTATTAATAACGTTTTATCTTCGACCAGTTGAAATTCCAAATCCAATCACTGAGCTTGTTTCAGATTGTTCGAACATCATTCACTTACTACCTTGATCTCCATAAGCTTCCTTAAAATACATCAAAATTGCTCAAACCATTGTCAACCTCTTTGCTAGCCAGTCATCAATGTCTGTCTAGATTCGGGTAATCTTGTATACAGACCTTGTTTCCTTCTTCTTCTTCTAGGACTATTTGATAGATTCATCAATCATTTTAGGCTTAACCGAGCAAACTTTCTTTGGGATGACCTGAATCCACCGGCATGCGCCAAAGATAACCGCTTTAAATAAGATACCAGTTGATTTTTTTTTTTTTTTTTTTTGTAAATATGAGAAGCTTCTTGAACGACATTCGTTTTCGTTCATACAAAATGTTGAGCTTTTGTTTTTTGGAAACAAAGGAAGATCATGTGCTTTTAATTCTAGATAAACACAATTCTCATAAAGACTTAAGAGTTACCATCCAAGACCGGCAATCGCTAGATAGCGTTGTAATGAAATGTTTCAAATCGACTTTCAATGAAAATATATTTTTGAAAGATCTGACAGGGCTGGTAGAGATTGCATTCAAGACTACTCGTTGAATGGAACTTGTTCGTTCTATGTTTTGCATCAGTTGCTTAAACAAACGTGATTCGATAACTTTGGACCATCAACATTATCAGAATCCGCAGTAGAAATTGATACGAAAAAGCACAAGACGTCTTGAAACTAAATCTCTACTAAAGAAGAAACTTCAAGAAGATTTTAAAGAAGGAAGAGATAGAACAAAGTCAAGTTTTTTACAAGAAAAAGAAAACGAGAATAGAGAGAGAATGAGAGCAGAAAATTCAATGGCAAATAAAAAGAAAATGTGAAACAAACAGAGAAAGGGAAATTCTTCAATAGAAGACCAAAATATGAGGAATCAAATGAAGAACAAGAAAAAGGTTGAAATTTGAATCTGACGTCAACATAAGATGTAGTACCTAATCAGACACAACTCAATAAACCTGGAACCAACCTCTTCCTGACAATCATCAGTGTCTTTCTAGATTCTTGAAAACTGTCTTTTTTTCACACAATTATTAAAAATCTGTTGTTCTACAATACAAAACAGATGGACCACAGAAGAAAAATTAAACGGCACCTCCTCCAAAAAAAAAACCTCTACGTGGAGTCAACCACCATAAGTACCTAGCTGATTTCGGACACAGTTCATCTGGTTTTAAAAGCAGCTTACCTGGTGATTTTGGAAATAGCAAAACCAGGTAAGCACGTCCACGTAGAGAGTTTCCTTCAACCAGTTGATAGACATTCTAAATTCAGTTTTTCAGCTTCGCATAAGCTTGGATCGGTTCGTTTCTTTGCTATCAGGCATCAGCGTTTCTCCAGATTCTTGACAACTGTCACATTTTATTTTGAACACTTTTTCAAACAATGCATAGCAGTATCATGTGAGAGATCACCCAAACCGAAGTGTTTCGTAATAGCTGTTTGTTTTAAATATGGGGAAGAGTAGGAGGAGAGAATAAAATAAAATTTGCATTATAGAAAACAATGGAACAAGAAATGTCCAGCAGGGAAGCAGCTGCTCATTTCTATGTTCCCAAAAAGTTCCTTTTCGTTTGAGCAAACATTTATTGGGGAATTTGCAAAAAAAACTTCGAGGACTTCTAGGAACTTTCTTTGAGATGACATGAATTCCAAGGACAACGGATTTGAACAAGACATAACTTGCTTTATTTTTTAGTAAATATGCTAGCTCTAAGACTAAATCTCAACTAAAGAGGATTTTAAAGAGGGAAGAGATGGAATAAAGTTAAGTTCCTACTTCATCCTGTCACAAGAACAAAATAACGAGAATAGAGAGTGAAAAAAAAACGAAAATGTGAAACAAAAAGTGGAAGGAAAAGACCCAAATGTTAGGAATTAAATGAAGAACAAGAAAAAGGTTGAAATTTGAATCTGACGTCAACGGAAGATAAAACAGAACGCATCATCTTGATGAAACAAGTTGTGTTTACAGCTTCCATCACTCACTTACTACCTTGATCTCCATAAGCTTGGATCGATTCACAATTTAGCAAAACTTCCTTAAAAACCGCTGCCAACCTCTTTGCTGGCCAGTCATCAGTGTCCGTCTAGATTCTTGACGATGATCTGACTAGTTTAACTTTTTCATTCATGGAAGGTAATCTTATATATGCCTTGTCTTGTTCTTTTTATTTTTCTAAGACTATTTAATAGATTTAGACAATCATTTTAGGCCAGGATGAAAGTGTTAGTTAAGTAACTAACACTCAATAAACGTTTCATTGTAATTATCTTACGAATAAAATTTTATCTGCAAGTTAATTTATCTTAAGAAAAAAAATGAGAATAGAGAGAGAAAGAGAGCAGAAATGAGAATAGCAAATAAAACAGAAAATATGAGACAAAAAGAGAAAAGAAAACTCTATAATAGAAGACCCAAATGTGAAGAATCGAATGAACAACAAAAAAAAGGTTGAAATTTGAATCTGACGTCAACAGAAGATAAAAAAGAACGCATCATCTGGATGAAATAAGTTGTAGTGCCTGACCAGACACAACTCAATAAACCTGGACAATTGACATCATCAGAACCAACCTCTTTCTGACAGTCATCAGTGTCTTTCTAGATTCTTGAAAACTGTCTTTTTTCATGCAATTATTAAAAAAACAGCTGGCCCACAAAAGAAAAATTAAACGACACCCCCTCTAAAACAAATCGCCCTCGATTGAAATATCCAACGTACATGATGCATCTGTCAGTTTAACATTGTACAAATCCAGTTGCTGAGCTTGTTTCAGATCGTTCGAGCATCACTCACTTACTACCTTGATCTCCATAAGCTTGGATCGATTCATAATTTAGCAAAGTTTCCTTAAAATACATCAAACTTGCTCAAACTACTGCCAACCTCTTTGCTGGCCACTCATCAGAGTCCGTCTAGATTCTTGACGATGATCTGAGACTAGTTTAGCTTCTTCATTTATGGAAGGTAATCTCTTATATAACTTGTTTTCTTCTTCTTATTCTTCTAAGGCTATTTGATAGATTTAGACAATCATTTGATGCCACTAAATAAAAAAAAGAATTTTTGAGGTTAGCCTTAATAGAGCAAATTCTCTTTGGGATGACCTAAATCCACCGGCATGCGCCAAAGATAACCGGTTTAAACAAAATACTGATTTTTTTTTGTAAATATGAGAAGCTTCTTGAACGATATCCGTTTTCGTTCATATAAAATTTTGAGCTTTTGTTTTTTTTTGAAATGGTTGGTCCCTTACAAAGGAAGATCCTGTGCTTCTAATTCTAGATAAACACAATTCTCACAAAGACTTAGAAGTTACCATCGAAGACCTGCAATCGCTAGATAGGGTTGTAATGAAACCTTTCAAATTGATTTTCATCAGTTGCTTGAACAAACGTAATTCGATAACCGTGGACCATCAGCATCATCAGAATCCACAGTAGAAATTTACAGGAAAAATGACAAGACGTCTTGAGACTAAATCTCAAACTACTAGAAACTTCAAGAAGATTTTAAAGAGGGAAGAGATGGAACGAAGTCAAGTTTCGACTTCATCCTTTTACAAGAAAAAAAAAAAAAGAATAGAAAGAGAAAGAGAGCAGAAAATTTAATAGCAAAAAAAAAAAAGAAAATATGAGACAAAAAGAGAAAAGAAAACTCTATAATAGAAGACCCAAATGTGAGGAATCAAATGAAGAACAAGAAAAAGGTTGAAATTTGAATCTGACGTCAACATAAGATGTAGTGCCTAACCAGACACAACTCAATAAACCTGGAACCAATCTCTTGCTGACAATCATCAGTGTCTCTCTGGATTCTTAAAAAATGTCTTTTTTTTCACACAATTGTTAAAAATCTGTTATTCTACAACGCAAAACAGATGGCCCACAAAAGAAAAATTAAAAAGCACCCCCTCTAAAACAAATCCTCTACGTGGAGTCAACTACCATAACTACCTAGCTGATTTTGGACACAGTTCATCTGGCTTTAAAAGCAGCTTACCTAGTGATCTTGAAAATAGCTTACCTATTTCCAAAACCAGATCAAAACCAGCCCTAAACTAACTCAACACCACATAAGGTACTTCCAAAACCAGCTAAGGACGTCCATGTGGAGGCGTTTCCTTCAACCAGTTGATAGACATTCTAAATTCAATTTTTCAGCTTCGCATAAGCTTGGATCGGTTCGTTTCTTTGCTATCAGGCATCAGCGTTTCTCCAGATTCTTGACAACTGTCACATTTTCTTTTGAACACTTTTTCAAACAATGCATAGCAGTATCATGTGAGAGATCACCCAAACCGATGTGTTTCGTAATAGCTGTTTGTTTTAAATATGGGGAAGAGTAGGAGGAGAGAATAAAATAAAATTTGCATTATAGAAAACAATGGAACAAGAAATGTCCAGCAGGGAAGCAGCTGCTCATTTCTATGTACCCAAAAGTTCCTTTTCGTTTGAGCAAACATTTATTGGGGAATTTGAAAAGAAAAACTTCGAGGACTTCTAGGAAACTTTCTTTGGGATGACCAGAATTCACTAGCATTCCAATGATTTAATTTTTTTTGAATGGTTGGTCCCTTACCAAGAACGATCCTGTGCTTCTAATTCTAGATGGACACAGTTCTCACAAAGACTTACAAGTTGTATTGTTTGCCAAGAAGAAGAATGTCCTTATCACCCTATACCACCAACAAGCTGCAATCACCAGACAAGGGTTGTAATGCGACCTATCAAGTTGGTTTAAAATGAAAATGTATCTTTGAAAGATATTGTTAGGTTGGTAAACATTACACTCAAGACTATCTGTAGAATGGAATTTGTTCGTTCAGGATTTCATCGGTTTAACAGCTGAATCAGCTCCTTTCCAAATACAACTCAATAATCCTGAATCAACGACATCATCAGAACAAACCGTAGGATTTCATAGGGAAAAAAGTACAGGACGTCTTGAGACTAAATCTCCAGCAAAGCAGAGATTTCTAGAAGATTTTAAAGAGCGAAGAGATCGAAGTTTCGACTTCATCCTTTTACAAGGAAAAAAAACAGAATAGAGAGAGAAAAAGAAAATGTGAAACAAAAAGAGAAAGCGAAATTCTATAATAGAAGACGCAAATGTGAGGAATCAAATGAAGAACAGGAAAAAATTGAATCTGACGTCAACGGAAGATAAAACAGAACGCATCATCTCGGTGAATCAAGTTGGGGTGGCATGCTCCAAGGGTAATGGGTTTGTCCAAGACAACTTGATTTATTTTTTATAAATATGACGAGCTTCTACGCCAGGATACCAGCTTCTTTATCACCATGTATACCATTAACAAGCTGCAGCCACTAGACAGGGTTGTAATGAGACCTGGAGACAATAGGACTTGTTCGTTCTGAATTTCATCGAAATAATAGCTGAATCAGCTCCTGACCAAATACAACTAAATAACCCCCACAGTAGAAATTTATAGGAAAAAAAACTAAATCTCCACTAAAGAAGAGACTTCAAAAAGATTTTAAAGAGCGAAGAGATCGAACAAAGTCAAGTTTCGACTTCATCTTTTTACAAAAAAGAAGAAAGACAAGAATAGAAGACCCAAATCTGAGAAATTAAATGAAGAAAAAGAAACTCATAAGAAGAAGGTTGAAATTCTAATCTTCAAGATGCATCATGTTGGTGACGTAAGTTGTAATGCCTGACCAGAGACACAATTCACAACAATAGAAACAAAAGTTAGAAACAAAAACAAAACTAGTAAAACTTTGAAACTAGCTTTCCACCAATAATAAAGAGACTTTGAGTAGTCATGGAGAAGATATCTCTTGTTTCTCCAGACATCTTGGAAGGGTAGTAAACTGTCTGGAAAAAAGAGGAGTGATGCCCTATAGAAAAAAATACTTGAAAAGAGAGCAGAAAAGGCAAAAGGAGAAAGAGAATCCCCGTCCTCCCCTCCACCACATCCCTTCTTCTAAAGAGGTCGTATCTTAACAGAAAAGGGACATCTCCTTAATTTAATTCACTTACACCCTGTATATTTAAAAAGCAATAATTGCAGTGACACAGGATAGAGAGAATCCAACCTCCACCTCGAACAAGTAAACGGCAGGCGGGAAAGCTGGGGGATCGCGTAGGAGTGTTCCCGAGCGCGAAACAATCGCAACACACGCGGAAGCGAGACAACGACGCCGCCGCCTCGACGCTCGCTCACCAATATAGATGCATCGCGGGAGATAGGAAGCCGGAGAGCCGGTACTATACCGCCGCACCGGCGATTGTTCGGCGTCCGAAACAATCGGACGGATCGGCGGGCGTATTCCGATGAGGGGGAAAGGGAAAACCAACTTTCTAGCGCCGCGCTATATAACTCTATGGCGTGTCGGCTTTAAAACGGAAGAGCGCAGTCGATATTTCCGTCGTGTGTAGTGTATAGTGTTGTGTAGGCATCTCTGGATGGTAGATAACGAAAGGAGGTGTTACCAACGCGATATTATAACGGTTTTGAAACGTCAAAACCGGCATGTATACAAAACGGAACTGTTATAAGCGGAGAAGGGAGGGGAGCGGATTGTTTTAAGAGGAAGCGATAGAAACAGGAGAAGATGACAGTCAAATGTTCAGACGTATCAAAAGGGAGGGAGATACAATACGAAGGACGAAATTATATTAATTTACATGAAAAATCCTTAACGAATTGAGATACTTTTTTGTAACACCCTGTATATGTATAAGGCCTGATTTAACCAGATATCTCGAGATACTTACTAAATATAATATTAATAATAATAAAAACAAAATGGACGGATAAAGCTAAGTGAATAAGACTAGAGAGAAAGGGTACTCACGGGACATGGTTTCTTTCCTTCGAACTTGCACACCGATGATCGCCTCCATGGGTACCTCGGTCCTGGGAATACTGACAGCGTGCGGGGGCAAGTAAATCGGTTCCAAAATCCCGAACGTGCATTCCTGCGGTATGTTTATGTGGCATAGAGCGTGACACTGTTGGGTCCCCCCAAACAAAAAAAAAAAAACAAAATTATTTATATTAAATCCGATGTTTTCTTTTCTTTTCTATTTCGTTTCGTTCCTCCTTACCGTTATCCCGCACCATTCGCAGCGGTAACCCGATAAACATTCCGACGTCCAGCAGGTCTTCTTGCAGAGGGCGCATTTCGAATTGCTCGGCAGGTTGCCCTCCCGCCAATGGTGTTCGTGATGGACCAGACCTAAACTTTTCCCGGGAAGATAGGTGGCGTTCTCCTTGCAATCGGGTACAGCAAAATCTTGACATTCTATGTGAACGTAGTACTCACATACTGTCGAAATAAAAGGGGAATTAATCGAATTTGCTTCTTTTTTTTTTTTGTTAAATTCTGGACAAAATTGTATAAATCTGACAGCTGGGACTGTCAAAATACTTCTGACACTTGCCAACAATATAAAATTATAAGAACCGTACCTGTCAAATAATATTGAGTATCGTACCTGTTAAATATTGAGCAAATATACAGGGTGATTGGTGAGAATGACCTATTAAAAGTATTATACAAACGGAAGGGGAATTATAAAACAAAATTTTGGAATTAGATATGGTTGAACATGAACTATCACGTGAAAATGTTTTTGTGTAAATATCACTTCCGGTTAACCGGAAGTGGGCATCAACTTCGATTTTTTAAATAGCATGCTATAAAATAAATTAGAGATTCAGCTTCTACGATAAATTCTACACATATTTCATGTATCACACCCTATAGCTAAATACCATTCCTTCTGAGTTATTCGCAATTAAAGAAAAAATTTGACAGATACCGATCTTACTTTATAGGAATATTACGTCAAGAACTTCAAATATTTTGTAACTACACAATATCAGCTGTGCGTATGCAAAATTTAATTCGTCTCCGTTACTCCTACGTGACGTAATATCCCTATAAAGTAAGATCGGTATCTGTCAAATTTTTTCTTTAATTGCGAATAACTCGGAAGGTATGGTATTTAGGCATAGGGTATGATACATGAAATATGTGTAGAATTGATCGTAGAAGCTGAATTTGCAATTTATTTTATAGCATGTAATTAAAAAAATCGAAATTGATGCCCACTTCCGGTTAACCGGAAGTGATATTTATTCAAAAATATTTTCACGTGATAGCTCATGTTCAACTATATCCAGCTGAAAAGTTTTGCTTTAAAATTCCGTTCCGTTTGCATAATACATTTAATAATAGTACTATAGTAATAGGCCATTCTCACCAATCACCCTGTATTTGACAGCTGCAATTGTGTAATAGTCGTAACTGTCAACGTATTCCTTTACAATTTGCCTTTAAATAATGTTGAGTGTCGTTGCTATCAAATCATTTTTTCTCCTCTTAATTTGACAGCGTCATAACAGCCAAAAGATTGTTTGACAGCTGTCAAATAATATTAAAAAACAACAGTTTTACTATCAACAGCTGTTCAATTTAAAAAACAAACAGTTATTAAATCATCCTTCCTGAGGGTCACCGTTTTAAGGGTCATGGCTATGGACAGCACTACCAAAGATTGACGCACAAAGATCCATCAAGAGTAGTGATGGATCGTAAATGAGTGTCTTGTGTGTATCGATGTTTTAGTTACAGCACTCAGCAGGTGCTATGAATTAAAACGTTAACATGTGCGTACTGTCCGAGTCATAGTAATCATCAGGTATTCGTTGAGAAATTGTCACTTACTTTCACAGTGTATTGCTTCGCTGTCGTCCAATCTTTTCCTGCAAACGGTGCAAAATTTGCGCTTGTGGTGTACCGTTTCCGACCAACAGTGCGCCACCGGATTCTGGAAACGTTAATCATACATAAATTACTAAACTTCAGTTCTTCAATTCTACTTATTCAACTTCAATTTCAAAATTAAATCGTTAATAAGTCCCTTTTACCTTTATCAAACTGGGTGCTGTGCTCGTACATGGTGAAACGACTGTCTTCAAGCAGCGATCATGCACGACGAAATTGCAAACTGGAACAAAAACATCAACCTATCAAACATACTTTTACGGAAGAAAACCACTACGTCATCATAAAGTTTTTGACAGCTGTCAATCGATCGACATATTTGACAGCTGCCTAACAATAAAAAACGGTTACATTTTTCGAAGCTGCACCTTAACCGTCAACAAACTCATTAATTTCATCGTTTCTAACAGTTATTAAATTATTTTAAAAAACACTCTATCTTCTTCGGATTTGACAAAATACATTTGCCAGCTTCAAAATTGTATAATTCTAATAGTTGTAGCCGTCAAAGTATTACTGACGGTTGACAGAAGATATAAAGTAAAAAAAGAAGCGTCTTTTTAAATAATATTGTGTATTGTAATAAATGGTCAAAACGTATCTGACAGCTGTCAAATAATCTTTTCCAGATTTGAAGACAATTAAAAGTGGACAAAATACACTTGACAGCTGCAGAATAGAAGTATAATATTGATAATTGTAACTGCATAAATAAAATAATCGTCAAAAAATATCTGACAGTTCTCAGATCGTGAAAAAAAAAATAGTTCTTTCCTCAATTCGATAGTGCCATAACGGCTAAAATTGTTTGACAACTGTCAAATCTATTTCTGATATCTTTTAAATTATAAAAACACTACAATTTTATCTGATAAAATGCACTTTTGACAGGTGCAAAACTATACAACTCTGACGATTGTAATGATAAAGCTATTATTGACAACCATCGAACGGTACAAATTGCTAAAACAAACATTTTAATAATGTTGTGAGTCATAACAGTCAAAAATAAACGTCTGACAGCTGTCAAATAGTAAAGAAATATACAATATACATATATAGAGAGGAGAGAGAGAGAGATATACAAATTATAATAAATATTGAGTATTGTAACGCTCAAAAGATGTCTTCAGATCTGTCATGTAGTGAAAATAATTTGACAGTTAAACTGTCAACTGTACAGTCGAAAATAAAAACGAAAACAGTTTTCTGTCATAGACGTCATCAAAATGCGGCCTCGAAGTTAATTGTCAAACATAATACCGGAAATTGTTTATAATCCTTAAGAGATGCTTTTGAATTAGCATTCTTGTTCACGTTTAAGCAATTACAGTACCTTTTAATAATTTTATATCTCATATAAAAATGACATTGACAGTAATAGTTTTCTACAGCTGTTTCTGACGTTTGTTTAAATTATAAAAAAGCAGCATCCATTTTTAGATTTGACAAAATACATATTTGATAGGTACAAAATTATACAAATTAGAAAAATAAAGTTGAGTGTTGTAAAAGGGTCGTCAAATATCTTGACAGCTGTCAAATAGTGACCCAATTTGAAAGTTAAACTATCACACTGTTTTCACACCTCTCTATCTATAAAAGCAGTCATTTTTTTAATCGTTTCTGATACTTAGCATTGTTAAATTATAAACAAAAAAATATTTTTTAAATTTGACAATTCGAAGTGGGCAAAATACATTTAACAGCTGCAAGATCATATAATTCTGACTATTGTATCCGTATACGATTACAAATTATAAATAATAACACTTTTTTTTAATAATGTCGAGCGGGATGGTTAAAAATATTTGACAGTTCTCAAATCGTAAAAAAATAGTTTTCTCCTCCGATTTGATAGTGTCGTAAAAGCTAAAACTGTTTGACAGCTGTCAAATCTATTTCTGATAGCTTTTAAATTATAAAAACAGTATCTTCTTTTAGATTTTGACAGTTGTATTTAATAAGATGCACTTGACAGCTTCAAAACTGTAGCATTTTAATAGCTGTAATGAGCAAACAATTTTTTACAACTGTCCAATTGTATTTATCGCTTCTGACAGTTGTTGCATTATAAAAATAGTTACAAAAGACAGTTCTAAAATCCCCATCGAATCCCATTAAATTACAAGAAGTTTAAAAGTCTAAATATTTTTGATATTCTTGTTCATATAAAAGGAAATACAAGACTTATATCTCATATAATAATGACATTGACACTAAAGGACATTTCTAAAGGAAGCCTCAGCCCCACTGCTTTCGGCAGTAGTTTTTACAGCTGCCTTCAATTATGAAATTACAAATTAGACCTGAAGGTGAAGGTGTCAAATGACACGATATAGAAATGTTAAGCGTATTAAGGGTGACGCAATACCTTGACATCTGTCATTTTTTTTTATCGTTCCTGACAGCAGTTTTTCAAAATCACAAAAACAGTATCCTTTTTTTATTATTTATATTGTTTAAAATTTTAGAGAGATTAACACACGATGATACGAAGTAAAATGATACAAGTTGTAAAAACAGGTTCTTCATTAATAATATTTAATGTAATAACTGTCAAAAAATATCTGACAGCTGTCAAATAATAAAAAAAAATACATCTATTATCAACTTATTTTTTTTAGAGCCGTCCAATTCTATTAAACGATCATTTCTCATCGTTTCTGACACTTGTTAAATTTATAAGGGACAGTATCTTTCCTTTTTTCAGATTTGACAGTGTTGCAACAGTCACAAGAGGTCTTGATAGCTATCAAATAGTAGAAAGCAGTTAAGATTGTGTCCAATTATACAAACTCTCATTCTTATTTATGTCGATGCGAATTAAAAACTATAAACGTAAATTAAAATAAAATATACGATTAGATATTGATCGAAATATGTTTAATTTGAAACGACACATTAAATATAGAGTTCCCGATCCTGATGTAATATCTGATGCAACTTCGTACTGTAAAAAGCAGCAATTAAATAGTGACAAAAACGTGTCCCACATTCGAACATCTGTCTATACACGATTGCATGTATATTTTTACATCACAGATGACACATCGGAGATGGTTTTTTTTCTCTTCTTTCCTTTTTGTTTTAAAAAAACTGGATTAGAGGTACAACCTATAATAACATCGTCTAACTAAACCTTCAAACCAGATTATAACCGAATAAATCGTAATATGCGTTTTCCGATCCGACTTAAGAGAACTTTATGTTATTGATTCGTACGCAAATCTTTTGCAATAGCGGCGCTACGTCACCGCCGTGACGTCAGTCGCGTATTCGGGTACCAACAGCGCACACTATGCCCGATAGCTAGATGCCTGCCTATATCCAAAGCGTTGACCTACATTTCGATATCTGTGTAATACGGGAGCAGAGAGAGACTAACGGGATATATCTTCTTATGTTAGAGAGGCGAAACAACACCGGGTGTTTAAGGGGGACCCTGGAATGTGCTACAGACGCACAGTCGCTGATGGATAGGAAAGATGCGCTAATGATGTCTCTCTTATGATCATATCGACTCGATAATATGTATCTACGATGTTAAAGATTGTCTCTTTTAAATTTGGCCATATTAAACGCTTCTTACAAGAGGATTGAAATATTAATGTTAAAATTAGTGCTTGTCGAACCAAAATTCTTCGTTCAATCATATTATAAATGCACCGTTGAGTTTAATGAATATGATAGATCATCTTGTGGAGATCAATTTAAAAGTGTTCAGGTTGATCTGTCAAGAAAGAACTAAATGAAAATTTTGGACGATCTCGTATCGATACGATTAAAAATGAATTAATTGATGCGTCTAGAAATAAACAGATTCAATCGCTGATAATTCCATCTCCACCGATATGGTTGAGAATTTTAATGGATGCGATCATTTAGTGTTCTAGGCTAGAGACAAGGTTTTTTCTTTTATTCTAGAACTAGCTTGTAAATAGGAGAAACGATTAAGTTCTGAAACTATTAAAACAGGTAACAAATTTGATCACCTAGTATAGATGAATGGTCTATAGAATTTTGCCGAAAATAAATGAGAGGAAACTTAATCAGCTAAACTGAAATTTTAAATTGGAATTATATGATTTTAAAAAGTCTTTGAAAACTCTGTTTTCCCTACATAGAACTAAAAATTGGTGTTTTTTAACTAGTTTAATGGCAGTAGCACAGATTTAATACGCATGTACTGATATGGTATTGAAGGAGATTACGAAGAAATCATTTCGGATTTTGCTCGTGAAGCAGGAGGAAAAGTATGTCCGCTGAGGCATTGTAACAAGTTCCCCAAAAAAAATAGTATTCATACAGGAAATAAATAAGAGAAACGGTGCTCTTTATATATTCCGACTAGATCATTATATTTAGGGGGTTTCCCTGTATACGTTTCCCCCTTTTTTTACAAGTTAAACCATCTACGTGGCCATCCTGAGCCAATTTGTCGATGAGTTTTTCTATCAAACTTACAGCATGTTTAGTAATTTCTTTATAGGTTACAGAATCGGAAAGAAGTTTAAAAAGTTTGGCGAAATATCCACGATAGCAGTTAAGATTATTCTTCTAAGGAAAAATTCTGGTCTCTGTGTCTCAATTTGCAAAAATTGAGTGAATCCGGACTGAAACTATAGATATGTAGACTTATATAGAGATTTAAAATTGACGTGCATCGTTTGCATATTAATCGTCATTGCTGTTTTAATTTTTCCCCCTCCTAATCTAGTTATCTCCTAACGCATTCTCGTATATAGTCCTCGAATTTATGATTAGTTTATAGTACAGGGTACCACCCTTATCTCATAAAAATTTGACCTTCCTCCTAATTTAACGAAAGCAGTTTAAAATTGGAATAACAATTTGAAAACAAGTTTTCGAAAATGTTGTCCCTCTTCCTCCCCCTTCCCCATTTTAAGATAGAAATGATACATTTTGACTGATGTGTTAACGGCACAAATTTAGCGCGATTATCCCACAATACTACATCAAAATGTTATTTTTTTTCGAATCCAATTCAACGAGGAAGTATTGAAGCGATTCACAAACGAATCATCTCGTTTATTCTTCGCGAAGTAACCGAAAAAGAATTTAAACTGAGTCATCGTGATAAATCCCTCGTTCAATTTTTATGTAACCACAATTTGAGGACCGATATGGTGTCGTGGTATCGATTCCGTCAGGTATGATCGGTGGGTTTCGACTGGTCGAGCTGATATGGTGTTTGTGGTGTTCGAGCTCTCAGTTTGTGAGTTTATTTATTGATGAGTTAGTTAAAAAGAAAAAAACCTGGACGAGTTAATATCGCGTTTATATAAGTGGATAAATCTCAAGTTTAATTTTTATTTTTAATTTAAACGAAATGGATTTCAGATTCGTTCGGTATTATTTTTATCCTGTCAAGATTCAATGCGAAGATGCTATAGAAAAACGAGATAAAAACTGATTTTATGTTTTTGTATCTTATATAAGACGATTGTTTTCTATTTTACATCAATTTAAATTAATAATAAATTAAGATAAAAACGCAGGAGAGAGAGGGTCACATTAACATTTGACGATTTGAATTGTCGAACAAGGCTAACCGCTAATTAAACTAAGGTCCTAAAATCCTATTTTTTTAGTATTTCAGCCCATCAGACGTTCACCTTCTGAGGGTGTTGACTTCGAGCTTCCTGCATCCAGTGAGGATTATTTTCTGCCCAATATCTATACAAGTTTGTCGGTTAACTGTTCCGTTTAAAGAAAAAGTTGCCTCATCTGAGAATAAGCATACATTTCATCACGTTCACAAAGTATTTGCAAGTTTTCTGAAAACTCCAAACGACGATCAAAATCATCTTCCGACAATTCGTGCACTTTATAAGGATGATATTTCTGCTTATGCCAAATATTTTTCTAACAGTCTCATGGCTGCAATTAAAGTTTAAACCTGCTTGACGAGTAGCGCAATTCGGATTATCTTGCACATTTAATTTAGTTTCATCATCCACTTTTGGTCGCCCAGTTTTAGGTAGATCCCTAACATTTCCGTACTCCTCATACTTTAGAAGTATTTTTCTTACAGTTGAGCGAATTCTTGGTTGCCGATTAGGATGCGCTGCATTAAATAGTTCGCAAACTTCCACTGTACTCCTTCTTCGGTCACCATAACCAATCATCATAAGAATCTCAATCCGTTCTCTCCCACTTATTAGACCCATTTTTATCAGAAGAAACGGCAATTATAAAACAAGCAAGGCCAAACAAATTAACGATGGTTAGTCACTGTTTAATTAGATAAGACGTCACCTACCATACTGACAATTCTGTCATGACAAAGTGTTTTTTCAATTTCTACAAGTAAATATTAAAGATATCCCCAACAACTTATAAGATCGTTGAAATCTTCATGAGAAGCTCTTTTGATTTTCTTAAAAATATACAGGGTATTCCATTTAAAAAAAGCACATGATAACGTCATATCTTCTTTTTTGATAACCCTGTATACTTCAATTTAATCTAAGAAAATACGCCTTCAAAAATAAAAAAATACGTGTCTGAGCGATTTTGCTAGAGAGATGTTTTAAAGCTGATATTTAGGGTGTTCCTAACTTTATTGACGCACTGTAAAAACAGCCCTTCATCCTACTTTCCCCTTCCCCGTGTCGAAACGGATAAGTTTTCGACGAGCAAAAACGCCTTATTTACCATCGCAAAATACAAGATACTATACAGGGTGGTTCACCGGGAACTGCAACGATCTATTGTGGGAAAACTATAGCTAGGAATGATCTGAAATGTTGGCACTAATGGCTCACTTAGACCCATTGAAGATAAATGGGTACATTCTTATATCAAAAGAAAGAGAATTTAATTTTACATTCAACCCTGTTTATCAGATATACAGCGTGGAACAGCCAAATGGAATAAATTCGATAACAAATAAATGAGGGTGTATTGGGAAAAACGCTTGGACACGTCGATTTGTACATATTTTTAAATGCGCATTTTTTTCAAGAAAAAAAATTATACAGGATGTGTCATGTGACAGTGGCCAATACCAACTTTCTTATTTTAAATGGAAACCCCTGCATATTATTTATTTTTTGGGTTCTTCGGAAAATTCTAGACATAATTCATGTACAATGTCCCATACTTATCTTCAACTGTTTCGGAAATATTAAGTGTTTTCAGATTTATTACGAAAATTAACATTAAAAAAAGAAAATTATTTTATTTCACAAATTCGCTACATTACACTAAAAACCTAATAAGTAATACTGATTATTTCTTAATAATGTAAAAAAAGCAAAAAACATTAATGTCAATGTAGTAAATGTTGAAAATGCTTGCCGCGAACGTCTTGGCAACATGCTAATCTGGTATAGAAATGTCTTCTAACATTACTCAACATCTCAGGCGTGACTGATCTAATCGCGAGCGTGATTCGTCTTTTTAAGTCATCTAAGTTGAGGGGTTTAGTTTTGTATACAAGTCTTTTGACATATCCCCACAAAAAGTAGTCTAATGGCGTCAGATCAGGAGATCGTGCTGGCAATTCTATCGATCCGCGCCTCCCAATCCACCGATTTGGAAGAATTTGGTTCAGGTACTGCCGGACATTGATTTGGAAATGGGGCGGTGCTCCATCTTGCTGAAACCATACTGTATTGGCAGGAACTTGTGGGTTTGCTGGATTAGGATATAAGTTTGCGAAAGTTGGCACGACATTATTTTGGAGCAGTTCTAAATATTTATCTCCATTCAAGTTACCATCAATGAACGATGTGATTTCCAACAATTCCTGCCCAAACATTAACTTTTTCAGGATATTGCGTACGTTCCTCTCTCATCCAGTGAGGATTCTCATAAGACCAATAGCGGCAATTTTGACGATTAACATGGCCGTGAATTGTAAATGTGCTCTCACCAGAAAATAAAATATCTTCTAATTGGATCACATTGTTATCTAACATTGCCATCATCTGTTCACAAAAATACGTTCTCCTATCGAAATCGTCTTCCATGAGCGCCTGAGTCGGCATCATTTTATAGGGATGCATTTTACTTTCCTTTAATACTCGAAAAATTGATGTGTGGCTAATGTTGAACAGTGAGGCTGTTTTTCGACCAGAATTATGTGGGTTTTCTTGAAACTCAAGCATAATATCCAATTTCGTATCATCACTTACTGCATTGGCAGCTACTTTTTTAATATGTCTTACATGACCAAGCTCGCAAAACTGTTTTTCTATTTTGCTAATTGTTCCTTGGGATACAGGCGACAAATTTGGAAATTTTTCGTGAAATAAGCGAGAAACTTCCATTTGTGTCCGTGTGTTATCTCCATAACCAATGGTTATTTTGTGCATTTCTGTTAAATGAACCATTTTTTCAAACCACAATAATAGCACTGACACTGATCACTACTGTCATGCAGGCAGACAACATGTTGCTAAGGCTACGAGTTTTTACGAAAATAAACAAAACGGTCTTCGTATTTTTTTCAATTTCATATCAGTAAAAAGGAACGCAGCAATGGTTTTTGCTTACTTTATCAATATCAAGAGCTAAACGGGAAATCGATTTTTAGTGTAATGTAGCGAATTTGTGAAATAAATTTTAATGTTAATTTTCGTAATAAATCTGAAAACACTTAATATTTCCGAAACAGTTGAAGTTAGGTGTGGGACATTGTACATGAATTATGTCTAGAATTTTCCGAAGAACCCAAAAAATAAATAATATGCAGGAGTTTCCATTTAAAATAAGAAAGTTGGTATTGGCCACTGTCACATGACACACCCTGTATATATATTTTTTTTTTTAAATGCGCATTTAAAAATACAAATCGACGTGTCCAAGCGTTTTTCCCAATACACCCTCATTTATTTGTTATCGAATTTATTCCATTTGGCTGTTCCACACTGTAATGTAGTTATTGGCATTTAAATTTTTCCAAGTGTTGGTGCCGGTAACTCTATGTCAACAAACGGATGGTTTTTTCATAAAATATTTATTTTCTCGAAAACAACAACACATACGTCTAAGAAGATATTAATAAAAGTTGCTTAAAATATCATGTAGAATTAAAAAAAATATATAATATATAAGGTGATCCATTTAAAATATAATTGGGACATAAATATTAATTATACATACATATATGTACATATAATTGAAGTAGATTTGCTTCAATATAATGCAGTTTTAATTAAATTAAACCGCAAAAACTAGAACAGGAAATACGTTGATTAGCCCCTCCCCCCTAATTAGAACATGTATATTATATATGTATACATAAATATATGGTATACACACAACACATTCATCACGATATATTTCAGATTATCAATTCCTACTATCGCAAAATGAAATATCAAAAACTGATATTGAGTTAAAAATTTCCTACTAATTTTTTTTTCTAATTGGAAATAGGCTGATTAAAATGTACGATAAAGCTCAAGGATTTTGATAAAACCTTTCTTTGGGAATTAACTAATATTAAAACACATTCTAAGTTATTGTTCTTTAATTAAATTCTTGGCCAAGATTCGTAATAAACGGAAATATAAATGAAACTTTTTTTTTTCTTGAACAATTGAATTGGTTGGCCAAACAGCTCCCTCTATAATAAATTCTCATTGCAGCGATTGCTCCTTTAGCCTCTCATTCTCTATAGGATGCGTGGTTCCTGGTTCCTAATACCACATGAAGTATTGGCAAAGAGTAACAAGAGAGTGCACTTAGCTATTGGCGCCAAAATAATCTTATAACCTTGGGAAATACTATATGTTTTGGCAAGAGTTCAATGAACCCACGCTGTCAATACAATCGATTGAACACACGAATTTATCCAAGCTTTATGCGGTTTTTTGGTTCATTTTAGCTGTGTGAGATTTTATAAAGTGACATTTATATATATATGATTTTAAACGAGGCACATATCAAATATATTTAAAATTGAAGTACATTTAAAATCATCGTGTTGGTTGCATTTTTTTAAGGTTGGTAGTGCATAATTTCCTACACGATACGTTTTACATAGAAATTGAACGAAGTATTTCTTTTTTTACTTTTAACATTCACTGTGTTTATACTTCCACATATTTAAAGTTTTAATTGCATTAAATTCTAATATTTTCAAACTTTCTCGGTTTAGTGACTTTGCAAATTGCGTGTTGGCTAAACTAATTCTGCAAAATTTTCATTAATAAATACTAGCCAATCAAAATTTGGTGTTCCACTTTTGGTGTTCCCAATCAGATCGCTCTATCGAGGTCATAAGAATTATTTTACGCATTCATTCATAATAGCGCTAGTGCACCCTCTTTGTAACTCTACTCTTTGGTATTGGTATTAAATGTTTAACTCGATGTGTGTGGCTCGGTTCTAGTCGAGGTTGTTGCACCATTTATAGGACACGCGTTTAACAGTACGATTATTCTTTTTATGGACGTATTAACTACAGTATATAAATAATACAATAGCTGCAACTGCAATAAGAGTAAAATAAGTGGTTTCTCTAATGACAGATTCATTTATAGTTCGTGCTTGAGGTTATGTCGATGATTGACGTAAATGTCATTAGAAATATGTCAAACAACCTTAAGCATGAACAGTAAATATGACGCTTAATCAGAGGAACCTGTAAACAAAAAATGTCAAGCTTGTCAAGGGCATATTAGAGGGCAGAAATTGGTCATAAAGGCAGTACATGCCTTCTGAACAGACTCAAATGACAGTTGGTTCTTATTGGCTGAAAGCAGGGCAAAATCACACTACCTATATGCAACGTTCTATTATTGCTATCCATTGTCAAATTTTCTGACATTGTTTATACCACAGCTGTATTTAACCTTTCACTATAATTTATTATTATATTAGTTTATCTATTTTTCGGTATAGATTAGTTCTCTTTTACCTTACTTAACAGAAAATGTCACATAATTACATATTGTAATTTGGGCTGGGAATCTGTTCAGAATGTTGTCTCTCTCTTTGTGAAATAAGGTATAGGTTCGGAGAAAACGTGGACCTTATCGTCCGTGGAGTGTTCAATTTGAAGAGGACCGTTTTTAAGGCTTTTATCAGCGGCCATAGCGAATTATAGTCAGACACAATAGAAGATAATGATCGTCACAACTTATTGTTTTGTTTATACCTTTTTAATTCTTCCCTTAACTTGGCTGCAAGATGATTAGCGACGTCAAAGTATCCCTGACAATCGTTAAAATGATATAAATGCATTTTTTTTAAACAATATTAAGTGTTGTAAACGGTGGGAACACATCTGACAGCTGTCATATAGTAAAAAAACTGTTATATTATCCAAATATACACTGCGATCATTTTAAAGCGTCTTCAGTTGGCAACAAAAAAGTCCCTGGATTAATATTTACTTTCGTGAATTGCACGTACTGGATTTATATGTGAAATGTCAACACTTATCTATTAGCTGTCATTTGTGCGTATTGTCTTGTTGTAGTGTCTTTATTTTCATTTTTTTTTCGTGTTTTATTATTATATCAAGACAATATACGATTTATAATCAAAAATAAGGTACAATTACCTTAAGTAACCTTATTAAGTTGACATTCGTTACAAGTAAAATGTAAATAATAAACCTAACCACAAAATATAGATAAACAGGTTCGCCAATTATGCAGTGTTACCATATTAAAATCAGTATGACCAACTCAGGACAGTTCAAAATGATCGCAGTGTATAAATTGTTTGTCATGTTTGTCAAATTATAAAAACCTTTTTTCTTTAAACGTACAAAAATACGATCATTTTGTTACTGAATACGTACCTTTGAAACAATTCATATCTTTACTAGGTAGTAAAAAAAATGTAACCGACCAATCACAACTCTTTAAAGTGATTGAACGATTTTTTCGATAACTGTCAAATATTTACAAAATGAACGAAGAAGAACTTCAATCTACGCCACTAGAGAAATAATCAAAATCGCAATCAAGCTGCTGCAACACTAACCTTGACTAGATCACGTAAGATGTATATAATGCGAGCATTGTCAAGTGAAATGTATAGTGGTAGCATAAAAATCCCTGGTTCGATTGATTTTTATATTCTACAGTTAGCTACATTGAATAAATATGTACTTTCATACTGTAATTTGGTTGTTTTCGTTTGTTCAATGGTCCTTCTTGTCTCCTTCTAGGGCTAAACCAAAGGTTCCTAAGCCCTTTTGTCGTCCTGGACGCCCGAATGGGCTGATGTGTTCGTTTTCAGAGTCTCTCTATCCTATTGGAATGTAGATTATATCTATGATAATTATGTTCTTTAGGGTCCTAGTTCGTCGTCTATCGCCAAGGCTCTTCGGATATTTACCATGGGAGGAGGTCGATCCGGATCGAGATGTGCCAATCTACTTATTAGAGGATTTCCTGATCGTTCAATTCGTTCCCGAGTGCCTCTTGCAAGACCGATGATAAATTGCTTTAGCGTAGGGACTCTCATAGCTGTTGGTTCCTGATGAACCATGGAGCACCGGTGATTAGTCTCAGGATCCTGTTTTGAAGTACCTCCAGCTTTTTGTAATGGGTTCTCGCCAGACTCGACCACACCAGGGCACCATAGGTGATGACTGGGCGCAGAAACGTATAATAAATAGATATTTTGATCCTTAGCGAAAGAGAGCTTTTTGAACAAAGAAAAGGATAGAGGTAGGATCTCGCCGTGTAAAATTTTTCGATGGATTTTTTCACATGAGATTGCATAGTCAGTCGGGAATCCAATCTGATACCCAAATAAACTACGGAAGGGCTCCAAGGGAGCCTAAAGTCGTTAATAAAAATGTGCTCTGGTGGAGGGCGCAGTCTTTTCGTGAAGCGGACTGCTACAGATTTCGACTCGTTTATCTTTAGCTTCCACTTGGATGCCCAAGCCAGGATGTCATCTAATGAGTGCTGAAGCATATGACATAGTTGGAATTCGTCTCTAGATGCAGTGTATATTGCAGTATCGTCTGCATATATTGCTAGCTCAACACCTACCGTTTTTGGGAGATCAACCATGAAAATTAAAAACAGACTAGGGGCAAGGAGAGAACCCTGTGGTACGCCAGAAGCTATTGGCTTTCTCGTTGATAGACTCCAACTACGCGCAGAGAATGTGCGTTCAAGAAGATACGAGTGGAGAACTCGGATTAATACCATTAGACACCATTTTGAAGACTAAACCCTCATGCCACACCGTATTAAAGGCTCTTGCAATGTCTAAGAAGACCGCGCCTAAAGTTTCCCTTTTTTCCAGAGCGTCGCGGATGTTTTCGTTTTGTTGTTTTCGTTTGCTGTCATTTTGTCGTTCGCCCTGTATGACAATGCGTATGAAAACTTTCTGAAATGGATCAGAGGACAATATGTCAACAACTACACCGAACTCTTAATAATTGTACCGTTTAATACTAGGAATTGTACCTTTTAGTTACCTATATAGGTACTATAAAGAAATAAAAGTTTAAACGTAGTTAGATACTTTGACAGTTGTTTGACAGATGCATAAAATCTGCTTTTATACAATGATAACAATGCATGCTATATTTAAATGTGTAGAAAAATAGTATACATCACATGAAATAGAAAGCTCTTTGTGTCTCGTCCAATTTGCACTGTCTCGGCTATCGTTTCGACAACAAACGTTTGGGCTCGACACAAAAATGACAGCTTTCTACTCCTAGTAAAATGTAATATACTATTTTTGTTCATATTTGACAGAATATATTTGATAAATGCATTACAATGCGAAAACATCCTCAATTGGAGTTTAGACCTAGTATAAAATATCCTGGTGGATTTTTATATTCTACAGTTAGCTATGCTGAATAGATATGCTGTCTATAGTTTCTGAATAGAATCTGTCAAGATAATTTATATTTTAAATCAATTTCGCGCTATCATTGCCGTCAATTACTCACAGTGTTCCCAACTGAAAATTTTGGTTAGGAACTCTTCACTTAAGTTTGTTCGCTGTGTGTAATTCGTGCTTGAGATTGTGTCGATGCTCTAGGACATTATTTCGACACATGTGTAATGATATTTATATATATATAACTATAAATATGACACTTGGTATTGACGTTACGATTTTGACATTTGACATATATTCAAATTGAATATGGACAATTCACACTGTGCCACAGGGTAGTAGATTGAATCATCTTTTATACATTTATTTATAAATAAATGGTTTAAACGATGATATTTTGTAATAAATAAATATTTATAATTATAATAAATGAACTCACAATTACAATTTCGTTCTTTTTAATATTGATAATATGTATTATATAAGAGATAAAGCAATCTTAAATCGTAAAAACATGTCTAACGTGTACAGAGTCCTTATTTCGGGACGAACTCCGTGTGTACCATCATCTAAGGCAAGAGATCAGTGTATGAAACGGTTCGTTCTATTGATTTTTCTGGAGTCCAGAAGAGCCGCATATACATAACACACAGAGAGTACCGGGGGAACTGGTTAGATTTGAATCTGCCGCCTCTCTATCGAGCCTGCGAACTCGAGCTTTAGGTCACAGGATGCTCTCATCTGTGAGATATATATGTATATATAGACAGTCTCTTCTTATAAGGATCTGGATTCTTAATAGGATGCAGGATTTAACATTGAAATATTAATGTTAAAATTAGTGCTTGTTGAACCAAAATTCTTCGTTCAATCATATTATAAATGCACCGTTGCGTTTAATGAATATGATAGATCATCTTGTGGAGATCGATTTAAAACTGTTCAGGTTGATCTGCCAAGAAAGAACTAAATGAAAATTTTGGACGATCTCGTATCGATACGATTAAAAATGAATTAATTGATGCGTCTAGAAATAAACAGATTTAATCGCTGATAATTCCATCTCCACCGATATGGTTGAGAATTTTAATGGATGCGATCATTTAGTGTTCTAGGCTAGAGACAAGGTTTTTTCTTTTATTCTAGAACTAGCTGTGTAAATAGGGGAAACGATTAAGTTCTGAAACTATTAAAACAGGTAACAAATTTGATCACCTAGTATAGATGAATGGTCTATAGAATTTTGCCGAAAATAAATGAGAGGAAACTTAATCAGCTAAACTGAAATTTTAAATTGGAATTATGCGATTTTAAAAAGTCTTTGAAAATTCTGTTTTCCCTACATAGAACTAAAAATTGGTGATTTTTAACTAGTTTAATGGCAGTAGCACAGATTTAATACGCATGTATTGATATGGTATTGAAGGAGATTACGAAGAAATCATGTCGGATATTGGCTCGTGAAGCAGGAGGAAAAGTATGTCCGCTGAGGCATTGTAACAAGTCCCCCCAAAAAAATAGTATTCATACAGGAAATAAATAAAAAAAACGGTGCTCTTTATATATTCCGACTAGATCATTATATTTAGGGGGTTTCCCTGTATACGTTTCCCCCTTTTTTTTTACAAGTTAAACCATCTACGTGGCCATCCTGAGCCAATTTGTCGATGAGTTTTTCTATCAAACTTACAGCATGTTTAGTAATTTCTTTATAGGTTACAGAATCGGAAAGGAGTTTTAAAAATTTGGCGAAATATCCACGATGGCAGTTAAGATTATTCTTATAAGGAAAAAATCTGGCCTCTGTGTCTCAATTTGCAAAAATTGAGTGAATCAGGACTCAAACTATAGATATGTAGACTTATACAGAGATTTAAAATTGACGTGCATCGTTTGCATATTAATCGTCATTGCTGTTTTAATTTTTCCCCCTCCTAATCTAGTTATCTCCTAACGCATTCTCGTACGTAGTCCTCGAATTTATGATTAGTTTATAGTACAGGGTACCACCCTTATCTCACCAAAATTTGACCTTCCTCCGAATTTAACGAAAGCAGTTTAAAATTGGAATAACAATTTGAAAACAAGTTTTCGAAAATGTTGTCCCTCTTCCTCCCCCTTCCCCATTTTAAGATAGAAATGGTACATTTTGACTGATGTGTTAACGGCACAAATTTAGCGCGTTTATCCCACAATACTACATCAAAATGTTATTTTTTTTCGAATCCAATTCAACGAGGAAGTATTGAAGCGATTCACAAACGAATCATCTCGTTTATTCTTCGCGAAGTAACCGAAAAAGAATTTAAACTAAGGCATCGTGATAAATCCCTCGTTCAATTTTTATGTAACCACAATTTGAAGACCGTTATGGTGTCGTGGTATCGATTCCGTCAGGTATGATCGGTGGGTTTCGACTGGTCGAGCTGATATGGTGTTTGTGGTGTTCGAGCTCTCAGTTTGTGAGTTTACTTATTGATGGGTTAGTAAAAAGAAAAAACCTGGACGAGTTAATATCGCGTTCATATAAGTGGATAAATCTCAAGTTTAATTTTTATTTTTAATTTAAACGAAATGGATTTCAGATTCGTTCGGTATTATTTTTATCCTGTCAAGATTCAATGCGAAGATGCTATAGAAAAACGAGATAAAAACTGATTTTAAATTTTGGTATCTTATATAAGACGATTTTTTTTCTATTTTACATCAATTTAAATTAATAATAAATTAAGATAAAAACGCAGGAGAGAGAGGGTCACCTTAACATTTGACGATTTGAATTGTCAAACAAGGCTAACCGCTAATTAAACTAAGGTCCTAAAATCCTATTTTTTTTAGTATTTCAGCCCATCAGACGTTCACCTTCTGAGGGTGTTGACTTCGAGCTTCCTGCATCCAGTGAGGATTATGTTCTGCCCAATATCTACAAGTTTGTCGGTTAACTGTTCCATTTAAAGAAAAAGTTGCCTCATCTGAGAATAAGCATACATTTCATCACGTTCACAAAGTACTTGCAAGTTTTCTGAAAACTCCAAACGACGATCAAAATCATCTTCCGACAATTCGTGCACTTTATAAGGATGATATTTCTGCTTATGCCAAATATTTTTCTAACAGTCTCATGGCTGCAATTAAAGTTTAAACCTGCTTGACGAGTAGCATAATTCGGATTATCTTGCACATTTCATTTAGTTTCATCGTCCACTTTTGATCGCCCAGTTTTAGGTAGATCCCTAACATTTCCGTACTCCTCATACTTTCGAAGTATTTTACTTGCAGTTGAGCGAATTATTGGTTGCCGATTAGGATGCGTTGCATTAAATAGTTCGCAAACTTCCACTGTACTCCTTCTTCGGTCACCATAACCAATCATCATAAGAATCTCAATCCGTTCTCTCTCACTTATTAGACCCATTTTTATCAAAAGAAATGTCAATTATAAAACAAGCAAAGCCAAACAAACTAACGGTGGTTAATCACTGTCTAATTAGATAAGACGTCACCTACCATACTGACAATTCTGTCATGACAAAGTGTTTTTTCAATTTCTACAAGTAAATATTAAAGATATCCCCAACAACTTATATATCGTTGAAATCTTCATGAGAAGCTCTTTTGATTTTCTTAAAAGTATACAGGGTATTCCATTTAAAAAAGCACATGATAACGTCATATCATCTTTTTTGATAACTCTATATACTTCAATTTAATCTAAGAAAATACGCCTTCAAAAATAAAAAAATACGTGTCTGAGCGATTTTGCTAGAGAGATGTTTTAAAGCTGATATTTAGGTGTTCCTAACTTTATTGACACACTGTAAAAACAGCCCTTCATCCTACTTTCCCCCTTCCCCGTGTCGGAACGGATAAGTTTTCGACGAGCAAAAACGCCCTATTTACCAACGCAAAATACAAGATACTATACAGGGTGGTTCACCGGGAACTGCAACGATCTATTGCGGGAAAACTATAGCTAGGAATGATCTGAAATTTTGGCACTATATTAAAGTCGATGGGGGCCACTCGTCTAAAATATTTTCAAGATGGCGGCGCTTCGGGATATACCGGAAGTAAGCACCAACTTCGTTATTTTAAATGGAATACCCTATATATTGTCACATTTTTAGATTCTACATGAAATTCTAAATATATTTTATGTATAATGTCATATATCTAAGTCTAACCCTTTTTGACTTATTTACATTCTTATGCTAAATTTGACGTTTGCAGACAGATAATCAATTGCACTTTTTCGATTTCATTTTCAGACGTATATTTCGAACACTCTGTATGAATAATTGTAACAATTTTATACAAATAGTACTTACTTCAAAATAAATAATAAACTAATCCTTATCTGGAAAAAATGCAATTCATTATCTGCCTGCAAACGTCAAATTTAGCATAAGAGTGTAAATAAGTCAAAAAGGACTAGACTTAGGTATATGACATTATACATGAAATATATTTAGAAATTCACGTAGAATCTAAAAACGTCTCAATATACAGGGTATTCCATTTAAAATTACGAAGTTGGTGCTTACTTTCGGTATATCCCGAAGCGCCGCCATCTTGAAAATATTTTAGGCGAGTGGCCCCCATCGACTTTAGTAGAGTATCAAAATTTCAGATCATTCCTAGCTATAGTTTTCCCATAATCGATCGTTGCAGTTCCCGGTGAATCACCCTGTATACACATAAAAATATAATGAGTCGTAAGACATGAAAGTCTTATCTTAGTCAGGAGCTTTAACTCTTCTATAATTTGGAAAAAAAAATCAACATGATTGGGTCGCAAATTTAAAGAAATTTAATCTTTTCGACGTTGGTACCGTTCGACCTGTAGGTATATTATTCTGCAACATTTATTATTAGATATGTATATATAGTAGGCTATATAAGTGAAAGAAGTAACATTATTGAACAGTTGTAACGAACCAATTTCGTTAACAATCCTTTATATGTATACATATATACAGGGTGAGGCATTAGTACGTCAAAGCTCAATATATCCATTAATATTAAAGATATCACAAAATGTTATGTACAAAAATCATAGACAGTCTTAAGCTACATACTTTAAAATTATTTTCGTATATACAGAGTGTTTAATATTGCTCGGGGTGAACCTTGTAAACATTTTTTTAAATGGGACATACTATACCTATTTTATTATTCCATAATTTCTTCAATATTGTATGGAGTTATATTGTTATTGCGAAAACAATATTAGCTATTGCTAAATAAATTTCCATTATTATTATTATTAAACTGTATACAGGGCGATTCAAAACACAATTGTATTATTTTCTCATTTTATTCAAATGGAACACCCTGTATTTTATATCAAGAAATGGAAGGGCACTTTATGTGTGTACTTTCATGTTTATTAACCACCCCCTATATCTAAAATCGTTAATTTCTAAGATACGAGGGAGCGTTTTTATATTCGCGGAATGAGCGGGTTGTAGGGGGTGATTAGGCGCATTGGGGGCGTGGCCTGTGCAGCGACTAATAATTAGTATAAATATGAAGTCGAATAAGTCGAATTGTTACTGGAGACGAAACTTGGGTTCATCATTATGAACCTGAGTCCAAACAAGACTCCACGCAGTGGCATAAAAGGGCACAGCACCTCCCAAGAAATTTAAAGTGTCACAATCAGCTGGAAAACTCATGGCAACGGTATTTTGGGACTCGGAAGGAATATTGTTGATTGATTATAAAGATAGAGGTGTTTCTATAACCGGAGAATATTACGCTTCAATATTAGAGCGACTAAAAGAAGCCATTAAAGAGAAAAGACGGGGAAAATTGACGGGGAGGTGTGCTCCTTTTGCACGACAACGCGCCCGTCCACAAGAGCCGCGTTGCGTTAGCTGCCCTGCATAAGGTGGGCTTCGAAATTGTGAATCACCCACCCTACAGCCCAGACCTGGCTCCGAGTGATTATTACCTGTTTCCGAAAATGAAAAAGGAGCTGCGGGGTAAAAAAATTACTGCCGATGATGAAGTCAAGGAGGCAGTTTCGGCGTATTTTGCAGATAATGAGGGTATAAATAAATTAATTGAAAGATGTGAAAAATGTATCCGTCTTGCAGGTGAATATATTGAAAAAGTAAAATTATTTGGATTTTTTATTTCCACCCCTTATCCCCTATTCCGCGAATATAAAAACGCTCCCTCGTATTTAATATTTTCTTAATGAAACGTGAGCTTTTACAAAATAACTGCAAGATGTCAAATTAACCATGAAAAAATGACAATAACGGATTTCACAATAAATGTCCACCAAAAAGACCAAAGAATCACACACCATCTCCATATTAATACATAAGAAGTTTTGCTCCAACCAGGTACCAGTCAAATCATATCATTTTGTGTACTTCCTCTTTGTTCTTGAGACTATTCACAAAAAGCAACTCTATGGGGTAAGTCAGTGTCGAGTAATTGTTGATGCAACTACTACATAATTTTTCATGGCTAATTTGATATCTTAATTATTTTAAAAAAGCTCACCTTTCATTTAGAAAATATTAAATATCTCAGAAATTAACGATTTTAAATATAGGGAGTGGTTAATAAAAATTGAAGTGCATACAGTGCCTTTCCATTTCTTGATATAAAATACAGGGTGTTCCATTCAAATAAGATGATAAAATAATACATTTGTGTTTTGAATCGCCCTGTACACAGTTTTCGCAATAAAAATATAACTCAATGCAACCTCATATTGAAGGAATGAGGAATAATAATATAGGTATAGTATGTCCCATTTAAGAAAATATATATTTGGTTCACCCGGAGCAATATTAAACACCCTGTATATACGAAAATAATTTTAAAGTATGTAGCTTAAGAGTGTCTATGACTTTTCTACATTAGATTTTGTGATATCTTTAATATTAATGGATATATTGAGTTTTGACGCATTAATGCCTCACCCTGTATGTAAATATATATATGGATAATAAATAAATAAATAAATACTTACTTTCGCATATGAATCCCTGTTGTATGAGACCCCATAGCATATCGCTGCAATGATGACAGTACGTGGGTTTATGGAAGGTTTTTTTACTAAAGCTATGACCGTGCCTGTGTCCTCCGGCATCATCGGCCATACCTTTGGTTTAGGTTTCAGTCGCAGGGATCCGCCGAAGCCGAAGAAAACTTAAAAGCGACGAACACCGATAACGACGATCCCAGAAGATATTGAGACGCAGCATTACATTTTCTTCGCGATTTATGCTGTACGAACGATGAGAGATCCGTCTTTCAAAAAAAAAAAAAACTTATTAATCTCTCTTTCCTTTTTTAATTCGTTCAAAGATTTTGCGGCGATTTATCCCCCAAAAAACTTTTTTAATCCGTGAACGACATCAGTACATAACAGATACATACATAGGTATAATATAGGTGTAGGTATGTATATATAATGGTAGTTTTTTTTCGTTTAAGAGTCCACGAGAGAATATTATGTGATTTCCGAACCGTACTCAAACATGTCTTCTCGCGCGATTAATCCCCCTTTAGCTTCAGTCTATTATCGTGATGTATTTGAAGATCTTCCGTTTTGACAACTTGATGAGCCGAACACCGATGATGAGCTCGTCCCCGTCCTGTCGCCGTTCCCTTTACGCTTTGACGTTGACAGTTGTGATGCTGTTGTCTCTTCTTTTTCGAGATGTTAGGGTGATAATATTGAAATCCGGTCACCTTCCAATCCTCGGATCGGCCGTCGGGACGCTGGACGACGTCGGTAACCGTTTCGATTTCCACGCTTATTGTACAACCGCGATAATAATGGTAGCGTTTTTTGGCCGTTGGGGGCAACAGAATCGTCTCGCCTCCGTTGCGTCTTCTACTATAGAGCATCTCCGGTGATCGGCGACGTCGACGTCAACGGGCGTCGAGGCGACCGTACGCTATCGCTGTTGCAGGCGGCGCCCCTTTTTCCGGCAGCGATCATCACCACCACCGCGCGCAGGGCGACCGTAAACCACTACCGAACTACCGTTCGGGCGACTCTCACTTACGCACACTCTCTCTCGGTCTACTTTTCGGATGTGTGTGCCCGCCTGTGATTACGGGTGGGACGGCGTGGCGGCGCTGGCGTCGCACGGGTGGATCGTCGCGCGTCTACTACGGTGACGCCGTGCGCCGGGTCAAGCGCAAGCGCTCCGACGCCCCTGTTCGGAAAGCTTGCGCGACCTATACCCGCCCATCGATTCGTCGTCGGACACGCGACGACATCTATCGGGCGTCGTCACGCACCGCCGACGTTCCTGTAGGAAGGACGCTGTTATACGACGCTCTATATACGGGTACGGATCGATAATCAAAATTTCGCGGAAAAATTTGAATTACATCTTCAGGACATAATTTTAAGGCAGCACTCTTATTGGTAGTACATTGACGTTAATTGTTTGTTTTTAGACCGATCATTTCCTCCAAACACAATAACGTAATCAAATTTGAAGAAAGTAATCGCCGTTTTGAACAGTTTTGTTTAAATTTTAACCAATCAGAGTGGAGTCCAACTGTGATTGGTTAAAATTTAAATTCTGACCAATCATACTCCATTGCTGCGCATGCGTAGCCGAATCTGCTCTCAACTGTTAGCTTCTCCAGCTTAAAAAATCCCTAGATTGATAAAGTACCACAATGCACAGCCATTTTGGCTTTTCTTCTTCTGCTTCATAAAAAAGGTAAACTTAGTTTTTATTCCCTTAATGGAGTGGGAACTTAATTATCTAGAGCCACATACAGCATATGTATCTAAGTGATATCTATAATACAATAGGGAAAACGGCCAAATTCCAAAAAGTACAATGACAGGTCCTCTTCAGCCTTCACTACCAAAAGTGCAGACAAAAAGCTACTACCTAATTAAATTTAACAAGAAATACAAGTTAAGAAAGAGATAAAATTCAATCAATTCAGCAAAGCAAATCATGAACAGCAAATTTGTAAGGCATGCATGAAAGTTTTATACTTTGATAATCTTGCAACAATGTTTGAAAAATTTAGCACAAGCCTATAAAGTATGCATGAATGAATTCCTTATAAAGTTGAAAAGAATTAAGAAAGGAACGCATATGCATGTAATGCATTGTTGTTAGATGACCTTCATTATCATATCTAGGGATTTTCATTCTAATAAAGTCCCTAGATGTCGAAAGAAATGTCAAATCGCTCGTAAAACATAACCTAGAAATAGCATTTTTCAGATCGTTTTTTAGGTATCTTAGATTGATCTTCTAATAAAAAGGGAGGTCATTTTGAACTCGGTGAAATGTAGATTTTCCGTTAAACCGCACATTAATTACCAACTCGGTGATCGACGTAGGGAAATTTGGTCTTTTTATTGTTGATCTTTTGCTTAGTTTCTCTTCGAGAGAGATCAGTCTAAGGCAGAGATCGCAAAACTTTTTTGATCATCGACGCCTATAGTATTTCTCGAAATCTCCATCGATCCTCCCTCGCCCCCCTCCCACAAAAGTAATTTTCAGTTAATTAAGAAAAAATTATCTACTATAAAAACTACCCCTACTTATTGTATTAAATAGATTTCTGGGGGTCTATTTAACCCACTTTGACAACCTCTGATCTAAAAATCTACTATAATTCTTGTCACCAATCATCTTGCAGCTAGATTGAGAGACGAGTTGAGAGCCTACAAACGAAATAAGGGTAATATTTACGAGGTGTGGCAGAAAAGTAATGAGACTGGCAACACTATAAGTGCTTTGGCAACGCTGCGTTGTTGTCCTAGATAAACCTCGTGTATCAGTGCGAGTTTCAACTCGTTCCGTTAACTAAGTGATTTTTGTAACTGCTATTCTTTATTCCGAGATCAAGTTTTTCGCTGGCACAAATCATTTTTGGAAGGCAGAGAACACGTTGTAGATGAACACAGTTCAGGGAAGCCTTCAACTTCTAAAACCGACGAAAACATTGAACGTGTTAACGCTCTAGTGAGATCAGACCGTCGTTTAACATTAAGAAGAACAGATTTACCGTTCATCAAATTTTGATTGAACATTTGCACATGAGAAAGATATGTTCCAAAATTGTGCTGAAAAACCTCACAAGTGAGTAGAAGGCAAATCGGAAAATCTTCTTGACAGAATCGCTGATGAGCAAGATTTCTTTAGTCGTGTGATGAATCACGGATTTTTTAATACGATCCTGAGACCAAAAGGCAAAGTCAAGAGTGACACATTGCAAACTATCCTCGACCAAAGAAAGCTCGAATGAGCAAATCGAAGATTAAGTCAATGCTGATTTTTTTTTTAACAAAAGGGGAATCGTCCACAAAGAATTTGTTCCTCCAGGACAAACTGTCAGCCAAGTTTTATATAAAGACGTCCTTGAAAGGCTCAGAAAAAGGGTAATTTGCGTGCCCTCTCTATAACAGAATTTTTGACCTCAAACGGCATTCCTGTGGTTCCCCTGACCTCAGTCCCTGTGACTTTTTCCTAAACTGAAAAATGTCTTCAAAGGACGTCATTTCAGGACTTTAGACAACATCCAAAAGAGTATAACGGACACACTCAAGACCATAACGACTGAAGACTTCCAGCGCTGCTACCAACAGTGGGAACAACGTCTCCATCGGCGTGTAGCTGGCCAAGGGGATAACATTGGTCGCGTTCATCAGACTGAGCCGCTCGGTAACAGTTACCGCTCCGCTTTAGACGTCATCGCATTCTGATGAACAATATACGCGTTCTCTGTCCGCCATATTTAAACCACTATCTAACAACTGCTAAACGAATACCTCACCGCTCGATCTTGGGAGCGTAAGAAAATTGCGCTCGAGATGGCGACCGCTACATATAAATTCTTGGAAGCGTTCGATGTAGCGATGACGTAGTAGTAGGTAGCGTAGCCGTTCATCAGAAAAATCGGTAACTGTTACAGAGCGGCTCAGTCTGATGAACGCGACCATTGATGTTTGAAAAAAATTAAAACTTTAATAAATAAAAAATCAGTCTCATTAGTTTTCTGTCACACCTCGTATAATCCGTGCTTGAGGTTGTGTCGCTACTTGAGCACGCGATTTTCTCGTAAATGTCATTGCAAATCTGTCAAAATCGCGTGCTCAAGTATCGACACAACCTCAAGCACGCACTATAAATATTACCCTAAGTGGTGGCAGTCGGTTTTTTTAATCATACCCAACGATAATTCATCGTGGAAATTGATTTAAAAAAGAAAAGGCGTCCCACCTCAAGGGGACAATGTTCAAGTCATCTCTGAACATGTGAGGAACACCGTGAGGTTGCCCTCGCTGCTGCCGCTTTCCGTTGTGGTTCGAGAGGAAATCATACATCACATCAGCATTCGCAAGAATAGCAAAGTTCCAAGAACCGATGGCATCACCAATACCGCCCTAAAGCACGATTGCCGGAGAGCGCCATTGATGTCTTGATCGTTTTGTTCAACGCCATACCGATGTCGTCATCCTCTTCGGAAGCCTAGACCGATAAGTTTTCAGTTTAATCTATGCCAGATAGCCGAAGCTATAATTCTTGGGACTCCCCGTGTTGCCATCAATGACGCTTTGGACTCGGTATGGCATGACAAGATTATTGCTGAAGATGCATCTTCTTGGCGACGTTTAGAATCGACAGGCTTCTAGGCGTATAATACGTGTGGGTATCCCACAAGGTTCCCTTCTGGGACCTGACGATGCTCTGGTCTGCTATAACGTCTACAACAGGTTGTGGACGAGATCGTGGTCAAATGTGGTACCACCACCATCGTGATTCAGGGAGAGAATCTTCCTTGGAAACCTCACATCACATACCTGCAGGCCATAACGCTCGACCCCAAGCTAATATTTAAACAACATTCTGTTCTGTATCCACTATTACTATGTTATAAAAGCTCTCTGAGTTTAGAAATCATATTATCGATATAGACAGCATTTCTCCGGCCGATTTTAAACTATGCTGCCATAACCTGATCGCAAATCAAGCGTTTCAAAGTCTTACACAACCAAAGGCTCCGCCATAACGTCATCTCTCTCTCTCAACCTACTTAACATATTTCTGTATTCCCTTAATGGCGGCAAATTTAAATTTGGAATGGATAAACCTACACAAGGAAGTTTGCGAAAGTTGATTTTGACATTGACAGTTAGCAGATTTTATATTTTCATTTGGACACGCTGTATAAGCCGGGTACTATACAGTCTGATTGATTTTAGGTGTTCAAGCTTATATGTTTATTATTTACTATCATCATTAGAGATAGAAGAAAAGTATAATAATCAAAAATACACGAACTATATGTTATATAATCAAAAATGTAAATTGCACAAAAACAAAACAGTTTTATTTTTTTTTTATACAAGAGGTATGTTTTTTCTAAATATTCTTAAAGGGCTTGAAATTCTCTTTACAATGATACCAAAAAAATTATCATTATTTTGAAAATTGCAGCCACTCTAATGTTTTTAAATTTAATTTTTGTCAAATGTTAACAACTTATTAGCAACCTTAGAAAACAAATACAAACAAATGACGGATAGTTGGCCAAATTTGTGTCTAGTTTGCACCTATCTACTCTATCTACTTATTTATTTTACTCTTCTAAAGATTATAAATGCATAATACTTACCAATTTTAACTGTTAATAAATTAAAAATAATAAAATGGAGAAATAATAAAACCCATTACAAGTATGTATACATATTTATTTATTAATATTTTATTAAAGGAAAAATTAAACATAAATCTTTGCATTTGTAAAATCAAATTTTATTTTCCAAAAAAATACAATTTCTCAAAAAAAAAATCACTACAAAAAATAGCTTTATTCCTAAACTAAAATTATAACTAAATTATACGTGAATTAAGTAAATACTAAATTACTGTATTATAGAATACGCGGAAAAAATTGCAACATAAAGATTTAAAAATAAAAGTCCCCCAGAGAGCGTGAAATTAACATATTAGATTAAAAAAAAAAAACCTGCCGAAAAATGGGGGGACCTCTACATTCGAAGATCATCAATTACGTATAGATATTGCAAAATAAAAAAAATTATAATAATAATACTCGATAAATTGCACTAAATTCGATATAATATGTAGATACTTGAAGAAGAATACTCATACTATGCTATTTAATAATAATAAAAATTAAGTACAATATAAAGGTTCAAACTTATCCGCCTAATAAGTTGATTATTAATGTTTAAACCTACAAACAAGAAAAAAAAGGACATCCTCATTTTAAACATGCTGTATACATAAAAATATACTCACTTATTTTTTTTTTTTTTTTTGATCTACGCGAAGCATGATGTTTAATTTTAATTTTTTTAAAATTTTTTTCGGCGCCGAAGGGCCCCCGTCTAACCCAGACCGTGATCCTCGAAGAATCCTTGCGGTGTTTCCTCCTGAAAATAAAAGCATTAAATACATTTAAAAAAATTACACAAAAATACATACGAAAAAAAAAATTAAAAAAAAAAAGAAGAGGGGAAAGGAGGAATTGGATAAATTTAATAATAAATTATGAAAGTGGATAATATCTCGAGGTTATTTTAAGAATTAAAAAAAAATTAAATTAAATTAAAATAAAATTAAAAAAAAAAACATCTGACATACCTTTCAAAAATCGCTGCCAACACACAGAATCACACCAAATCTCAAATATCCCCAGCACATTATCCACTAACATATTTACTATTAAAGAAGGGGGATGGAGGGGGAAACAGGAAGGTTTGGGGGGACGGGGAGGGGTATTAAATCTATCCACCACCGAAAGCATATTAAGAATAAAAACTACGTTGTTAAATACTTGTGAATTTTTAATTTATTTGTGCAGAATTATTTATATATTATATATTTTTTTTTAACTAGAAAAGGGGGGGAAAATGTTAAAAAAATATTTATAATCAATTCCATTTCATTTCAAAAAAATTATTATAAAACGAAAAAAAAAATTTATAATTTATATTTGATTTTAATTTTTAATTTAAATTAAATTTTTTTTTTCGTTTTAATAAATATAGACAGATTATGTTAGTTACACACACAATTTCTAAAATACATTCTACAATACACATTGAATAGAATTAGGATTTGACGGGTTAAATAAAATCTACTAAACAAAAAAAAATTAAATAAAAATTAGTTTCATGCTACTTACACTTAAATAATGTTAGTCCTAGGAAATATTTTTATAAAAAATTGGATATATATATTTTTTTAATTTGGCATCAATTTCATGGCACAATAATTTAACGTAAAATCTTCGTAATTGACACGATTTTACTTTATACTAAAATATCGGAATGTTTTATCGTTTACACATAAATAAATTAAAAAAAAAATTAATAATAAAAAAACTTTCAATTGTGTCGGATATTATTACAGACTACAGACTTATCGGGACCTTGGACTAAAGTAAACCGATGTCTCTCAGAGCACCTTCAACAGCTTCATCCTTTGTGTTAAAGAATAAAAAAAAAATTACTAAAATAACACTTCTACCACTAAATATGCAAAGCCAACTTTGATTTCATTACCATAGACAAGCAATATAGAATTATAATAAAAAAAAAGTTTATACACAATTGCTTGTATACGATAATGATTATTATAGTATACATGCATGTATTAGTTTAAAAGCTTATTTAATAAATTTAATAAAAAAAATTAAAAATTGTCAAAATTTTATTTTTCAAAACAATTGAATTTTTTCCAACATTTACATTTCAGTTTGTGCAACTTGATTAACGAAAATAGGAACTAAATCTACTGGCAAATCCTCGTTACAATAATAATAATAATAATAAATAAATAATAGCAACAATTATAATATGGCGATATTTAATTAATTAATTTCCGGCGAATATTTTTATATTTTTTTAAAATATAGACATCAGATAAATTGGCACAAAATCTACTTCTAAAATAGGATAAAAAAAAGAAAAAAAAAACAACAATCCCTGATAATATACAGAGCGTTTCATAATCAACAATAACATTAAACATTTGATCAATTACTCTTGAATCACACTGTATATATATATTAAAAGATAATAATAATAAAATAATAAAATACAATAATTATAAAAGGAACTTAAGATGGTTATTTTGAAATCATTTAAATTAAATTCGATTAAAGCTGAAATCATGCAAAAAATTTGTTAAATTTAGATAAGCGTCCCCCGATATTACTAAAAACTAAATTTTCCTAAAAAAATTCACCTTAAAATTTAAAAACGGATGCAAATTTCTCAAGTTCGCACCTTTTTTTTTAAAAACGAAATAAAAAAAAACAATAAAATCGATATGGCAAGTTTCAAATTACAAATCGATTGTGGTATCGCTATTACTAACCTCTTGTAATAAATCCTGCGCTGCGATAGCTTTAAGCACGTTTTTCTTACTCGTTTCTTGTATCTCCCCGCCGAGAAGAAGCTCGTCCAAGATAAAATAAGCCTTTTCGAAATTAAATATAATATCCAATTCGCACACCTATCGAAATTTAATTCGCAAATTTAAATCGAGATCGTAACGTATTAAATTAACTTACGCTTCCGAAATATTTATCGAGCAATTCGACGTAGCGATGAATCACCTCCAACGTTAATAATTCGTTATCTTCTTGCTCGATAGCGCAACAGAAATATAAGCTGGCGTAACTGGAAATAACAACTGCGATTAATATCGGGATAAAAGTGGATTCATATCGAGGGGTGTACCGCTTGTATACAATCTTTAAATCTCTCCATTCGAGGAAGCTGCACATCTTCGGTTTCCTTGCTAGGATTGTCGTGATCAGTTCCCTCGTAATCTTCTTTTTAAGCTTGTCCGGATGAGCTACGTACCATTTTTGAAGGCGTAATTTACCTTGTCGACTAAATAGTAACATGAACTGCATCTAGAATGATGACAAGTATGTAAAATAAATCTGTTTCGATCAATTATAATAACTCACCATAGTTTTTTTAATAACACAGGTTATTATTTAATTTTGTTACTTATTATTAATAGTTTGAAACATATAGATTAGATTAAATTAATTTGTTTAAATTAACGCATTTTAATGATTAATAAACGTTTAATTAATCATTAAAATGACAACTAACAGGTGTTGATGTGTCAACTGTCAAAAATTGTATAGAATTTAGTTTGTTGGTATTTTGAACCTATTATGCTAAATCAAACTTTCATCATATTTGTGTAAATTAAATTAATTTAAAATATATAACTCTTTATTTAACACATCAATGTTACAGCGTATTATATTACATAGTTAATAAATCGTTTTACTTCATAAAAAAATTGTATGAAATTTGGTCTATTGTAGTAATAAATTGTATGTATTTTGAACCTATTATGCTAAATCAAACTTTCATATCAGATTTATGTAAATTAGATTCATTTTAAATATGAATCATATCAATATTACGCCGTATTATATATATTACATAGAAAATACATCATTTTACTTCATAGATATATTGTATACCTCCTATATATTCGAGGCTATGTTCAGACCTTCCTAAAGGCGCGTAATTCAAAAAAATTGATGGTTTAAAGTGAAAAAGGGGGGTGGACAGAGGCGTGCGTATTTATATGTGAGAGCAGGCGCAATGATGTCGTAAGAAATAACAGCGCCGCAGAATTCCTGGGGGCTACTACGATCAAGTGGGTTGTCGGTTGGTTCAGTAATCAATGAGAACAGTTAGGGGTTACTCGGTCACGTTTCTCACCCTCGATAAACGAGAACGGCCAATGTAAAAAGAAAATCGCAGTCACGGAACTGTTAACTGTACATCTGAAATCTATACGGTATGACTTGAAGAAAACACCGCCGAATAAGTCTTCGAAAATTGAAAAAGATACAGGTCGGTATGAATTATATTTTTCCCCCTTTTATATTTATAATCTTATATTGTATTTAGAAAGACACGTGTGTTTTTTTTTCCTACTTCTTCTTGCGGTTCTTTCAACTAAATTCGATTAAAACTTACAATATTAGATTTAGATTTAACGATAAATGATCGAAAACTGTTTTAAAAAGATTGAGTTTATTTATTAAAGAAATCCCCGATAAATTAGAAGGTGGTTTCCAATTATGGTCTCGATATTCTTATTTATATTCTTCCGGGTGAAAAGCAATGCATAACTGATGATTTATGAACCATAAACTGTGCCATTTTTCTTCTTTTTTTATCATTTGCATGCCCTCCTCTATCATAATAGGAAATATGTTATGTATCGTTTATCATGTTTGTCTTTCATGTAGAACCCAATATTCTTGTCGTTTTATGCAAGAAAAATGTCGTTTTGTACCTATCTATCTATACAAGGCAATATTCTAAATTGCATGCAATACAACGTAGATAACGATTTTCTTAAAAGAGGTTTTATGATTAAAGACATAAATTGGCGAATACTTCTATTCTGATTTTTACTGATGGGCGGTTTCATTAAATGAAACGTTTCCTTTTAATAAGTTTCCATCATTTCCTTATCGTTTTGGCAAGTGTAACAGTTTAAATTTACTCGTTGACAGCTGTCAAACGGGTGAATTTATCAAAATATGTCATGCAGCTGTCAAAATTCTGTCAGATGAGATAGTTTTTTTTAATCGGTTTTCATTAAATAAATCGTTTTATTTTGATAACTCTTCGTCATTTTTGAATCTTTAGGACATGTTTGTTTTCCGGAGGTGGAGCTCCAAAAACGCTTTTCCCTCACAATTAAAACCATAACAACACTTTATCTTCTTCCCAGTTAGGTAGGTGTGACAGTTAGCTGTCAAACTGTAAAAAAGAGCTATTTTCGACGGTTTTAACAGGTGCAACTGTCAAAATATGTCACACAGCTGTCAAAATTCTGTCAGATTGGGTTTCATTAAATAAGATCGTGTTTCCTTTCGATAAGTCTTCGTTATGTTTGGATCTTAGTAATGCTAATTTAAAAACGATAACAGCGCGTAAGTTTCGGTGAACTTTTGAGTGATTGGAGGACAAATTCACTCATTTTCGCATTATTTTGGCGAGTGTAACAGTGAGGATATACTTGTTAAAAGTTGCCACAATGTAAAAACATTTATTCTCTACGGTTTAAAAAGGTGTAAGTAACTGTCAAAATATTTCATATAGCTGTCAAAATTATGACAGATTTTGGCTTTTATCTCTTTCCAGAACCATAAAAACACTAATCTAACAGCTGAAATACGTATTGAAAGCTATGAAAATATAAAAAAAGTTACTTTTTACGGTTTTAACAGGTGTATCTGTCAAAATATGACGTGCAACTGTCAAAATTCTGTCAGATGATTGCTATTTATCGGTTTTTTATTAAATAAACCGTTTTATTTTGATAAGTCTTCGTCATTTTTGAATCTTTATAGGACGTGTTTGTTTTGCGGAGCTTTTGAGTGGTTGGTGGAACAGCAAAAAACGTTTTTCCCAAAGATTTAAAACCATAACAACACGTATTTTCTTCTCGTTTAAGCAGGTGTGACCTTTAAAAAGTGTCAAACTGTATTTACTATTTTCTACGATTTGAACAGGTGTAACTGTCAAAATATGTCACACAACTGTCAAAATTCTGTTTTCGGTTTCATTAGATAAATCGTTTTATTTTTATCAGTTTTCATCGTTTTTGTATCTTCAGAACTTGTTTTCTTTGTTACCACAACAATGCCAATTGGAAAACAACAGATTGTACGTAAGTTTCGCGAAATTTTCATCACGTGATTGTCGGAACCGTAAGCTTCTACTGTTTAAGTGGGTATAGTAATTATTAAAATACTTATTGAAAACTATCAAACTGTAATAAAAAATTTATATTTTCTGCAGTTTCAATATAGATATAACTGTCAAAGTATTACGTACAACTGTCAAACTTTTGACAGATTTAACGGTTAAGTTTTCATCGTTTTTTGATGATCAGAAAACATTTTGGATGGCTGTCAAAATTCTGACAGCTGTCACGTTGTAAAAAAAACGATAAAGTAATACACTTGTCTCTATACTTAATACATATTTTCGAAAAAAGCTGTTGCGTCGCATTACAACCTCATCAATGTTGACCTTTCCACTATAATCTATCGAATACAATCTCTATTTTGCGCGATTATAAAAATAACTCCTTTTTTTCTCATTGTACATACATATATATATATACTCCATTATTTAAGAATATTAACCAATTGAAATCGATCTTAATACCGAGAAGGTCAAGTTTATTATGACAACTACGGTATATGAAATCAATACAACTAAATTATTGTACAGCTAACGTCCTCATTCCTCGATAATATCGCGCTTTTTATTATATCTACAGGGTTTGCCAGATTCGAACAAATCAAATCACGGTAATGTGTACGAATTATCTCTGTGGAGAAGTAAAAATAAGTTTCACGAGTCCACGAGAACAGCGTCTAACATTACCGCGGTTAGCTTTTCTTTTAAATAATACACGAGTATATCGATTTTGTGATGATGACTTTTTCCGAGATTTGCATCTAAAATATTCATCTTAACATCTCCCCGAGGATCTCAAGTCGGTTAAGGATGATAAACTCTCTCTTTTTTATTCCGTTTTTACACCGCATTCAGTTAATTTTTTTTTTGACTGACAGATTCAAGTTCCATTTCGTTTCCTAAGGTTACATAATTGTTATATTCTATAAAGAAAGCAACTTCAATCTTATGGAATTGATTTAAAATGTATCTAACTTCATATTTTACTGACAAACGTCAAATGTGACGTAAATGTCAGTCAGGGCAAGTCAAATTAAAACCTGTATTAAATGTAAGCGGAAATGGCGTCAGACGTTTATTTTGAAGCGTTAGGGCTGCAAAAAAATACTTTCTTCCCGATATTTATAAACGTAAAGAGTTGTTTTGGGACATGATGGGCGATAAACATATTTTGTTTAGTTAGAAAGAGCAAAGCAAAACCGTTAATTCTTCATGAAATTTAAGAAATCTGTCTTCAGAATTTAAATTGCAATAAAAAATTAGTCACAAGTAAAATAGAAATAGTAAACCTAACCACCAAAGTAAATAAACATGTTCGCCAAGTGCTACCGTATCAAAATCAATGTAGCCAACTGAGGACACTTCAAAATGATCAATTCGTATTATTTTCTATTTTCGTAATGCACTGTGCTGACAACTGCAAATAAATTAAATTTCCTAATTTGGTATTGTAGAATGCTTTCTACAAAACCATAGAGTTGTTGTAGTTGTTTTATTTATAGTAAATTAACAATAAACAAGCATAAATTATTAAACAAATAACAATGAATATTACATAAATTATGAACAATGGTCACTCTTTCACATCCCTAAGGCCGACCTGTAGTCCCTGGGCTCTCTATTCATGTAAAATCGGCTCCATTGCAGCCAGGAGTGAGGTTGATGTTCCAGCTGGTCATCCGATGGAAGGTAAAGTGAGAGAGTTTGTCATCCAGGTCTATGGGTCTTTAATGGCTAGGGCTCAACTCTAGGGAGGTCTGTCCAGGTCAAGGTCGATCGGCAAAACGATCAATTAGCGGGGGCTAATCATAAGATGAAGTGTACGGTTTTGACGAGTCTCTAATCGTTTAAAATTCGTCTTGGCCATGCTGGACCATGTGAGAGAGCTCCGTACGTAAAGACAGGTCTTAAAAAATGTGTAGTCGACTAGTATTTTGATCTTCAGCGACAACTTTGACCTGGAGCAAAGGCGGCGATGTACTTGTTGATGGTCTTCTCCATATATGTTGCTTCAAGGTCATTCGAGAATCGAATCTCATTCCTAAATACGTGACTGAGGGGCTTCAAGAAAAATTAATATGATCAACAGTAGAATGGCTGCCTCACTTCGACGCCATATTTGACCTTGAATCGCGAAACGTATTTTTAATTTTGGGTATTGAACGGCTTTGATCAGTTATCATACATTCCTACCCAAAATTAATGTTACAACGTGAATCGAAACTTGTTTTTTTTTCCAAGAACGACCTTCATAATAAGGAGATAATGAATGTAATAAGCGATTAAAAACATGTTTCGAAATTCAAGGTCAAATGTGGCACTACCAACGTGAAAAAGACTAAAGTTCTAAAGTTCGTGAAATAAACGTCAATTTTCCGACAGCTTTTAGACCATTAAAAACTCGACTCAGACATTTTTGCTTTTTGAACTTTCATCGGAGGAGAGAACCGGTTGGAAAACGATGCATATCAGAGAGAGAGAGAGAGAGAGAGATGGCCGATTTATTGTCCACATCTAGAAGATCGTTATCAGTTGGCCTCAAAACCAACATCTTGCAGGATGAGCAGTTTGGTTTTTGGGGCAGGACTGTCAACAGAATTCCAACTCCTCAGAGTTGCCGAGGAAATTAGAAACGCCCTTGAAAGACGCGAGTCTACCGGCGCAGACGTCAAGAGTGCGCCTTCGACTCTGTTTGGTACGCTGGGCTTCTCTTTAAAATGCATTCGGCCGGGATCAATCCAAATATTATAGGCCTTATGAAGTCCTACCTCACGAGACGATCGTTTGACGTGGCAGTTGGCTCACCTCGATCCCGACAGGCCCTGTCGGGTGAGGATGCTGAATCTGCTGTCTTGACTTATTAAACTCGTTTTATTTCTACACTGATTGTTTTGTTTTGTCTGATCGGTTTTGCCTTCCTGGCTCTCTTGTTAGCCCCAAATTTAATTTTTTTTGCCTCTACTGACATTTCAGCATAATTTGTTAAAATCAACGGGGGATGGTCCCGTACTAATAAGTAGATGACAAAAGGGTTTAAGGGCCAACGTCCAACCCTAGCAATGAGATGGAAGACCTTCGTCGTCTCTTACTTACGTTCACACATAATTTATTAGATAGGAATTCATGTTCTCGGTAAGAGTAGTGAGACAATACTTTGAATAGTACGAATTTAGCATTGTAGTATCATCGGAAAAAAGGATAAATTTTGTATTAATATCACAATGAAGTAGGTCATTAATATAGATTAAAAATAGACAGGGGTCAAGGACGGATCCTTGTGGTACACCATGTATAATATTTTTAATATTTGATGACGTGTTATATTTTACGAACTGGGATCTATCTGTTAAAAAACATCTTATTAGTTGAACAGACAGTTCAGAAAGATTATATTGTTCTAGTTTACCACAAATTTCATGATTTACGCAATCAAAGGCTTAATCAGTTTCTGTTAATGATTTTCAGAACTGTATGATTCGAATTGAGAATGAGACGAATAAACGGCAGTCGCTCGAGAGATGTGGATGAAACTTTTTCATATGTTTTTCCATAGAATTTTCGATAACTCTGTACATCATTGCAACGTTTTTTCTTCCACTTACGATGAGGACAACTCTTTTGCATTTAGTAAATTGAAAATGCCACGATTCATAAGTACCTTTAGAACTATTTCAGCTTCAGTTTTTCAATCTATAAGTTGGCAATCGTTAATTTTACAAAATGAAATAAACGCGTTTCTATTAAATCGTAATATTTTTGAAGTTTCTTTTTCTTTTTGCAAAATAGTTCTCGATCTGTCATATGAATTGTCAATCATGACACATGTCACATTGACAGATAATATTTGTATCTAAAATTTGACACAATTTTGACAGCGACTTCAAATACGAAACGGCCATTATAATAACGCTTCAAAATTAATTAATTTTCTCGGAGGGTCGACTCGTGTTATCGACACCCGAAACAATAAAAGCACGCGTTTTATTTTTGTTTGTACCAACCCATACAACGATTCACAATATCCCCTATCCCACTCAGCTTTCGTATAAACGACTACACGCTGGAAATTCTCATTAATCTCATCGTAAGCCCTTTACTCACACCCGGAGGGGGGAAAAAAAAGAATAAATAAGCTCCGAGCCCACAATATTCGTTATTAGAGAGCATGTTTCGCATGCCAAGCAGTTAGGTACTACATTTTTGTCGCCTTTGTTGTTGACTTTAATGTTTTTGCAACGGCATACATGTGAGATGCCCTTTGTATTGTATCCGGCCTACGTAGTTTTTTTTTGTTTCGTTTCCCCCCAGCGACTAATTACCTGGCATTACGAGAGTAAAATCGATACAATAATATACTCTCTAATGTTTCCCGAGACTAACGCGTTAAGGTAATTTGTAATTCCACTTAATCGCACGATTCGATTTAAATTTTTCTTTTATCGTTCTATTCCAGAAACCCTCCTCAATGATCCTCAAATAAATCACGATCGGAGCGACTATTATCTTCCGTTTAAGAAGACCCCCGCATCCATCGCCAATCGTCCACTTCGATTATCGTCTCGAGAAATGTCGAAGACGGAATCGACGATGGTGTCGCTACGATTTCGGATGTCCAACGTCCAACAGGAGGAACAATGACCAAGGAAAGCGACATCCCTACCATCTTCAACCCTAGAAGGAATAGAGGCCCTAGCGTTTTAGTCACAGAAGAGGGTGTTGCAAATGGACCGTTCTCGCATACAGATTCCGTTAGTAGCGGCCAACCGGAAGCGACGATCGAACAGCAGACGGCGACCCCCGGCGGTGTTCGCACGAAGCTTAAATCTTGTTCGGGGTCGTTATGTTCAAAATCGGCGAAAAAGGTAAGTTGAATTAACCCATCTTTCCCATCCCCCTCCTAACACTACCCCAAAAATTAAAAGAAACGAAATTCTGAACATATCTAGACAATCAATTGTCAAATATTTTGACGTCATTTTGTATCATTTTTGCATTTAAAATTACATCTATTTTCTAGACAGATGATGACAAATGAAAGCAGTGCGTCAATTATTTGTTATTGTAATTTGGGCGATGGGTCTGTTCAGAATTTTGTCTCGTTCTTTTTGAAATAAGGTGTAAATGTCATTGTTTTGAATCTAATTATTTTTCTTCATTTTCTATACTTATATTAATGGTAGAAAATAGAAACGGTGAAGTGTCATGTACGTTCTGACAGTTGCATATAAAGATGGAGTGCAGTAATCTGTTTCTGTCTTTAAATCTGTGAAGACTGGTTGGTCGAAGGCTGTATTACAACGGAGAAGAAAAGCACCTCAATATAGAGTTAGCGAAAGTAAACTTTGTATTGTTGTTGGTTGAAACAATCAAACACCATATTATATAGACTATTAACAATAATAAATGTCGCAGAATGATTCAGGTTTAAACTATAATAAATAATGTAGGAAAAAATGCACAATTTCTGAGTTTAGCTTCTATTGAAAACAAAAATTGCAAAACAATTACTGCAGACAGCAGATTTTCAAAACTACAAACTTTCAAAGCAATAATTTCGTTTTGTCTAAACTGCATGATTTGTTTAACGAAAGATCTGTTAATGAAGAAGCTATAACAGATGCGGTAAAGAGGTTTAAAAAAGGAACGAATGAAGAAACAATCACAAAGTTAAAGCCTAAAACACCTGAAAGAAGAAAATCGTGCTACCGTCATTTGGGTCTGTTCAGAATTGTATCCGTCTGTCTTTTTGAAATAAGTTATAAATCTAACACTATTTTAAATCTCAACTCTGCATTTAACTTCAGGGAGGCACTGCTACAAAGATTTATAATCTTTTCAAGACACTTCTCTCCATTATAATCGACAAGAATAAAATTGTCAACCGATAAACAGACTGAAGAATTGGAGATGAGGAGGAAATACATGATCTTGAATGCTATCTTCAAGTTCAGAGGATGTTGTCTTGTGTCTACTTTAATTTACCTTCTACTGAAAACAAAAATAACAAAACAATTACTGCACACAGCAGATTTTCAAAACTAGAAGCTTTCAAAACAATAATTTTGTTTTGTCTAAACTGCATGATTTGTTTAACGAAAGATCTGTTCACGAAGAAGCTGTAACAGACGTGGTAAAGAGGTTTAAAAAAGGAACGAATGAAGAAACAATCACAAAGTTAAAGCCTAAAACACCTGAAAGAAGAAAATCGTGCTACCGTCCTTTGGGTCTGTTCAGAATTTTATCAGTCTGTCTTTTTGAAATAAGTTATAAACCTAACACTATTTTAAGTCTCAACTCTGTATTTAACTTAAGGGGGGCACTGCTACAAAGATTTATAATTTTTTCATGACACTTCTCTCCATTATAATCGACAAGAATAAAATTGTCAACCGGATAAACAGACTGAAGAATTGGAAATGAGGAGGAAATACATGATATTGAATGCTATCTTTAAGTTCAGCCTTATTTCCCTTTTTGTGTTTGACTTTCCTGGCTTTGAATTGTTGTTTTCCAAGTTCGTACATCACTTATTGTTGATGATTGTTGGTATGCTTCCCCTGAGACTTTCTTAACATTATTGCTCAAAGAATATATTCCACATTTCTCAAACCAGTAACCAAATTTCTTACCTTGCGTTAGTCCCAATTATTCGCGAGCTCTTTTAACATTGTTAGGAAACACATCTTTAGGTGTAGAAGCATATTTTGCCTTCCCAAGGAGATTCTTTCTTGAATATTTTATGGAACACAATGTGTGGTGTTTAGTGGAATGTCCACAAACTTTACTTCATGAGTTAACTTAATTAAAATACTTTGGCCGAACTTAGCCTAATTAAGAAGATTAAAAAAGGACACATTTAAATATTGATGAAGATAGAGATAGCAAAAGATGATAATACAACCCTTAAGGGGCAAAATTAGTTATGGATCTAATTATCTTATAATATATTTCTTATTAATTTCTATCATAACTTTTTTTTTAAATTCCGTACTGACATTTGAACCCTCTCACGTGTTTAACCTTCAGTATTTTCGTGCGAAATCAACTTCCGATTATACCTAACAGTTTTAAAGATCTCGGGAAAGTAAATCTGCGTTTTGCGTGTTAGGAACTTAACGTGAGTAGTACCTACTTACTTTTCAAGTTCTATAGGAACAATCTCTAAATCGAAAACGTGTATTAGTATTAACGTGATTATCCGATTACGCAGTTCCTAATTTTGCTTTTACTACATATCTTTGAAGGTCGTTTTTAATATAATATATTGTGTTCACTTTAAAACGAATCAGCAGGAGAGAAAAGCAGAAGAGAACAGCAATTCAAAAGATGCAATAAAATTGAGATAGAAGTGAAGCTGTTCAGAAAATCTAAAATTGAGAAACTGAATTTAGAGTGCAAAACCTTGTCATTAGAATCAAGTTAAATAATACTTAAGGGTAAATTAGAAGCAAATGCAACTCAAACCGTAATAATAAATCAACTAGAAACGAGTTCAAAACCGTTTTTGACTAACCTGACAAGGCGGGAATTTCAAACTATCGTCACTCATTTCAAATCACTCTGTATAGTTTTTTTCTGTACATTAAAACTTGCAAGCAGACAAACAAGCTGGATTAAAGAGGATAGTTTTTCTTGGATTTATATCCAGACATCTGCTAGGATCTCTTCAGAAACACCAAACGGTAACAATTTATCAACTTTAATTTAAAATATTAATTTTAAATTAAATATATTTAATTTAATATATTATTTAAAACAATTTGCAACTATGGTTTACAAACGTTTTCATTGTTGCCAACTTCTCTCTTTTCTCGCCTCGTACTACCAACCTCTAAATTGTCAAGTTTCAAACTACATCACATCCAAAATTAAGATTGAACAAGAACAAACAAACTCTAGCTCTTCCATTGCTTATTTCGTTTAACAAACATATTTAATATAATTTGGTTGAAACTGCCACCACAACTTATCAGAAATCTAAACGAATTATTGCTCAAAAAGATATGAAGCAACCTGCCGAGGCCGAGGCTTGTGGTATATCAGCCTCTAGGAGTATTAAACCAGTTGGAACTTCAGAATTAGTTTCAAACTGTTCGGTACTTCATTCATTACACACACTCAAACGTCATAGAGCGACGAAATCTTTCCAAAGACAATGGAGTCGAAACATTTTTTTCTATTTTGCGCTGATAAAGAAGCCATTAAGGAACGCTTTCGCGTGTCGTGGCTCTTTTAATTTCGATATACATAGGTTGGTAGTATTGAATACTGACAACAGGAAAAAAAAAACTAAGTCCTCTTTTAACCCTTTCATTCCAATTATTCCTGCATTTCACACAAAACCGAATTGGCATCGGATTAACATAAAAGGGTTATTTATTTAAAACATAGGTGGCCGCAATCTCAAACGAGCTTTCAGTCTTCCCACATCGAAAACACCATCTGTCGGAAACTGATAGAAATAAATTTGATATATTATGGAAGTCGTAGCCAGGTGCTTCCCCCCTCGCAGAATGCTGAAGTTTCCATTTCTCGAATGTGGATAGTAGTATTAGATGCGTGTTCGCGAGCAATTTCAATCTTCTACTTGTAGGTAGTAAGGGGGAAAAATAATACAAGTTGAGGGTAGTTTTCTAGGTGATACAAACATATTGGTTTATTAATTTTATCTCTTAACAGAATCTAGCTCGTTTCCCCGTTTGAATACTCGTATAATATCCATTATATTACGATGCCTGAGATGTATCCGTTTTTCTTTATAGATTTATTTCGGCATTTGGGTAACAGTTTGTGTGACGGCTTCGTGGGTAGGAGCGACGCACTGCATCAAATATCTGTATCTGAGTAGACCGTTGGATTACGACGATCCCGTATTACTACCGGAAGATACGACAGGTCTGAACATCACCGCTCTACATAAACATTACGTAAGTGAAAGATGTTCGAATTTCAAACATAACATGTTAAAGTTGGAAAATTGATAGGTCTCAATATTTTTTTTTGACATTTACGACAATCAAAATTGTAAAAACACAACAGATTTTGCAATTTTGACAGCTGACAGAACTATTTTAACTCGGGTTTATAACATCGCAGTTTCCACAAAGATTATAAAGCCCGAAAACGTTGGAATTAAACACAAAATAACTATTTTCGACGTCAAATTGTGACAGCTGTCAGAAATATTTTTGTACGTAATTAAAAAGCGTCAAAAACAGAACAAATTATATTCTTTTATACAATTTGACAATTCTCAATTAAGTTTTTTACGTTTGCGACGGTAAAAATTGTAAAACACAACAGATTTTGCAATTTTGACAGCTGACAGAGGTATTTAACTTGTTGTACGTGCCGGAACAAGAACGAAATTAATGGTTTTATAATTTCATAGTTTTCACAAACATTTCAATGACTGTAAACATTGTAATTTCGAAAAAAAGTATCTCTTTTTATTGTGACATTGTGACAGCTGTCAAAAATATTTTAAATACGTAGTTAAAAGCGTCAAAATAGGAGAAAATTGTATTGTTTGTATACAATATTATAGTTCTCAATACTTTTTTTAATGATTATGACAGTCAAAATGGTAAAAAAATGACAGATTTTGCAATTTGACAGCTGACAGAAGTATTTTAACTTGTTGTTCCTGCCGGAACAAGAACGAAATTAATGATTTTATAATTTCATAGTTTTCACAAAACTTTCAATGACTGTAAACGTTGTAATTTTGAAAAAAAGTATCTCTTTTTATTGTGACATTGTGACAGCTGTCAAAAATATTTTAAAGACGTAGTTAAAAGCGTCAAAATAGGAGAAAATTGTATTGTTTGTATACAATATTATAGTTCTCGATACTTTTTTTAATGATTATGACAGTCAAAATGGTAAAAAAATGACAGATTTTGCAATTTGACAGCTGACAGACGTATTTTAACTTGTTGTTCCTGCCGGAACAAGAACGAAATTAATGATTTTATAATTTCATAGTTTTCACAAAACTTTCAATGACTGTAAACGTTGTAATTTCGAAAAAAAGTATCTCTTTTTATTGTCAAATTGTGACAGCTGTCAAAAGTATTTTAAATACGTAGTTAAAAGCGTCAAAATAGGAGAAAATTGTATTGTTTGTATACAATATTATAGTTCTCAATACTTTTTTTAATGATTATGACAGTCAAAATGGTAAAAAAATGACAGATTTTGTAATTTGACAGCTGACAGAAGGATTTTAACTTGTTGTTTCTGCCGAAACGAGAACGAAATTAATGATTTTATAATTTCATAGTTTTCACAAAACTTTCAATGACTGTAAACGTTGTAATTTCGAAAAATAGTATCTCTTTTTATTGTCAAATTGTGACAGCTGTCAAAAATATTTTAAAGACGTAGTTAAAAGCGTCAAAATAGGAGAAAATTGTATTGTTTTTATACAATATTATAGTTCTCAATACTTTTTTTAATGATTATGACAGTCAAAGTGGTAAAAAAATCACAGATTTTGTAATTTGACAGCTGACAGAAGGATTTTAACTTGTTGTTTCTGCCGAAACGAGAACGAAATTAATGGTTTTATAATAGCACAGTTTTCACAAGCGTTATAACGCTCGAAAATGATGAAATTTTGAAAAAAATCAGTTATCAATAGTTTTTTAATGATTACGACAGTTGAAATTGTAAAAAAAAAACAGATCTTACAATTTGACAATTGACAGAAGTATTTCAACTTGTTGTAAACCTTCCGGAACAAGAACGAAATAGTTTCAATGCCTGTAAACGTTGAAATTCGAAAAAGAATGACTATTTTTATTGTCGAATTGTGACAGCTGTCAAAAATATTTTAAATACATAGTTGAAAGTGTCGAAATAGGAAAAAATACATTGTTTTATACAATTTGACAATTTTAAATATAATTTTAATGATTATGACAATCAAAATAGTAAAAAAACGACAATTTTGCAATTTGACAGCGGACAGAAGGATTTTTAACTTGTCGTACCTGCCAGGACAAAACAGAAATAAACGGGTTGATAGTGTCACAGCTTTCACAAGCATCACTATGCCCCAAAAAGTTGAAATTTTGAAAAAAAGAATTTACTTTCAATATTAAATTGTGGCAGCTGTCAAAAATATTTTGATACACAATTCGAAGTTTAACGGTTTAACGGTTCTCATTACTATTTTTTGATGATTACGACGGTCGAAATTGTAAAAAAACAAACGATTGGTCAGTTTGACAGCTGACAGAAGTATTTTAATTTGTTGTACTGGCCAGGATAAGACAGAAATAAACGGGTTGATAGTGTCACAGCTTTCACAAGCATTATAATGCCTGAACACGTTGAAGTTTTGAAAAAAGTAACTGTTTTCAGTGTTAAATTGTGACAGCTGTCAAAAATATTGTGATAGATCGTTCAAAATGTGGAAATAGGAAAAACTTTTATAGTTCTTAATACTTTTTTAATAATTAAACATTTATATTTTTAAGAAAGCAGGGTTTATAGTTCACAGCTTTTACAGCCGATTGAGACAACAAAAATGTGTGCTTTTTAAACCTGACTTTATATAGAAATGTCATTAGTGTCAATGTCATTATTACATGAAATGTCAAATTATAAAGATCGAAATCTTGTATTTACATACTTAAATATGAACATAATAATACTAATTCGAAAACATTATTTTAAAGAATGTAATTTAAGCTTGTATGTATTTTATCGGGAATCAATTGTAAGGCTGTCAATTTCGATTGATTACGAAATATCGAGAGGTAATGTTGAAGCCGCCTTTACACAAACTTTACTTAGAGTAATTTGGAAACAATGCATTGGTGTAAAGTTTTTCTTTTAATTTGAAACGATCTGCTGATGCATAAGCTGAACCAGAGGTTATTAAATATGCTTCAAATTCTGTCGAACAAACAAACATGCAAAACATCCGTTGAAACTATCAAATTTTCAATAGATATCCTATCTTTATAGGATTGACAACTGTCATGTCAAACTTTAACTCATCTGTCATTTAAAGAAAATAAACCGCAAACTTTCATTTCACAAATTTTGGGCGTCCCTAAAACGATGATAAAATTTGACGTTAAATAAACAACCAACAACCACCACAATATAGAATATGGCGCAGAGTTCAGTCCCTAAGAAGAAGAGCTGCGAATTATGCTATAAAAAATGCGGCAAAGGCAAAGTACCCGAGGAGATCCTGAACGAATTAGATTCAGCTTGGGAGAAACTGCAAGCTTCCTCGCACATGTCGTTGTTGAAGAAATATCTTACGAGGGATGTTTTCGACGAGTTAAGGGATCTGCAGACACCTTTAGGGGCGACGTTATGGGATTGCATCCGATCGGGAGTGATAAATTTGGATTCCGGCATCGGAGTTTACGCAGCTGACGCTCAATGTTACACAGTTTTCGATCTATTATTCGATAGAATCATCGAAGATTATCATTTAGGATTCAAGAAGGTGATGAGACAGCCGCCTAGCGATTGGGGGAATATTAAAAATATAGGGAACGTGGATCCGACTTCGACTTACGTCGTTTCGACTAGAGTTCGGTGCGGGAGATCTTTGGACGGTTACCCTTTCAATCCTAAACTCAACGAAGCTCAATATAAGGAGATGGAAGCTAAAGTGTCGGCCGTCTTGAGAGAGCTGAAAGGTGATCATAAGGGGACGTATTATCCGCTAACTGGAATGACTAAAGAGGTCCAACAGCAATTAATCGATGATCACTTCTTATTTAAGGAAGGTGATCGCTTCTTGGAAGCGGCTAACGCTAATCGATTCTGGCCTACGGGTCGTGGGATCTTTTACAATAATAATAAGACGTTCCTGGTTTGGGTTAACGAGGAAGATCATCTCAGGATAATCTCCATGCAGACTGGAGGTGATCTCAGTATGGTTTACGCGAGATTGGTCGAGGGCGTGAGACAATTGGAGAAAAAGTTGAAATTTTCCAGGCACAGTCAATTGGGGTATCTAACTTTTTGCCCGACGAATCTGGGGACGACCATTCGAGCGTCGGTGCTTATCAAATTGCCGAAATTATCCGCGGATAAAGCTAAAATGGAGAGCGTTGCTAGTAATTATAATCTGCAGGTTAGGGGTAGTAGTGGGGAACATTCTGATGCGAAAGGTGGACTGTACGATATCTCGAATAAGCGTAGGATAGGTTTGACTGAATATCAAGCTGTTAAAGAGATGCATGATGGTGTAATTGAGCTAATAAATATTGAGAAATCCATGAAGTAAGCTAGTATTTTCTTTTTTTAATTACTCTTGTAATTTACAGTTTTGTTCGTGTTAGTTCTGGCGCGTACAAGTTAAAATACTTCTGTCAGCTGTCAAAATTGCAACATCTGTTGTGTTTTTACAATTCTTACAGTCGAAAACGTCAAAAATTAAATTGAGAAGTGTCAAATTGTATAAAACAATATAATTTGTTCCTATTTCTGACAGCTGTTACGATTTGACGTTGAAAATAGTTATTTTCTGTTTAATTCCAACGGTTTCGGACTTTATAATCTTTGTGGAAACACCGATGTTATAAACAAATTATTAACTGTCAAATTGCAAAACCAATTATTGTTTTTTTTATCTAGTGTCATAATCATCAAAAAAATTGTATTGAGAACTGTCAAATTACATAAAAATATTACATTTTTTTCATATTTTGACGCTTTTAGCTACGTACCACAATATTTCTGACAGTTGTCACAATTTGACAGTGAATACGGTTACTTTTTTTTTTTTTATTTGAACGTTTTCGGGTATTGTAATGCTTGTGAAAACTGTGATACTATGAACCCGTTTATTTCTGCCTTGTCCTGGCGGTAGGACAAATTAAAATCTTTCTGTCAGCTGTCAAATTGCAAAATCTGTTTTTTTTTACAATTTAGATTGTCATAATCACTTAAACTGTTAAATTGTATAAAAAATATCATTTTTCCTATTTTCCCGCTTTAAACTATGTACCTACCAAAATATTTTCGACAGCTGTCACAATTTGACACCGAAAGCAGATTTTTTTTTTTTAAAACTTCAACGTTTTCGGGCACTATAATGCTTCTGAAGACTGTGATACTATCAACCGGCTTATTTATGTCTTATTCTGGATCTTGTCGTACAAGTTAAAATACTTCTGTCACCTGTCGAATTGCAAAACCTGTCATTTTTTTACCATTCATCGGAATCATTAAAAAAGTATTGAGAACTGTAGTATTATACAAAACAATACAATCTTCTCCTATTTTGAAACTATGTATTTAAAGTATTTTTGACAGCTGTCACAATTTGACATTGAAAGCAGTTAATTTTTTTTTCAAAACTTCAACATTTTCGGACGTTGTAATGCTCGTAAAAACTCTGAAGCTATAAATCCATTAATTTCCTTCTTGTCTTGGTGGATACACCAAGTTAAAATACTTCTGTCAGCTGTCAAATTGCAAAATCTGTTGTTTTTATTTATAATTTCGAATTTCGTAATCATTAAAACAGTATTGAGAACTGTAACATTGTATAAAAAAATAAGATTTGCTCCTATTTTGACGCGTATCTAAAATATGTTTGACAGCTGTCACAATTTAACATTAAGAACAGCTACTTCTTCTTCAAAATGTCAACATTTTCGGGCGTTGTAATCTTTGTGAAAACTCTGAAACTATAAAATCGTTAATTTCCTTCTTGTCCTGGATGGATACACCAAGTTAAAATACCTCTGTCAGCTGTCAAATTCCCAAATCTGTCATTTTTTTTACCATTTCGACTGTTATAATCATTATAAATGTATTGGGAACTGTAATATTGTATAAAACAATACAATTTTATCCTATTTTGAAACTTCAAACTATGTATTTGAAATATTTTTGACAGCTGTCACAATTTGACATTAAGAACAGTTACTTTTTCGAAATTTCAGCATTATAGGCATTGAAATGCTTGTGAAAACTATGAAATTATAAACCCATTAATTTCGTTCTTGTTCCGGGAGATACTACAAGTTATAATACTTCTGTCAACTGTCAAATTGCAAAATCTGGTGTTTTTGTTTACAATTTCGACTGTCGTAATCATTAACAAAGTATTGAGAACTGTTGAATTGTATAAAATAATCCTTTTTTTGCAGTTTTATACTTTTAAGTATGTGTAGCAAAATATTTTTGACAGCTGTCGCATTTGACATTGAAAACAATAACATTTTTTTTCAAAATTTTATCATTTTCGAGCGTGATAATGCTTATGAAAATTGTGCTGCTATAAAACCATTAATTTCCTTCTTGTCCTGGTGGGTACAACAAGTTTAAATACTTCTGTCATCTGTCAAATTCCCAAATCTGTCCATTTTTTTTACCATTTCGACTGTCATAATCATTAAAAATGTATTGAGAACTGTAATATTGTATAAAACAATACAATTTTATCCTATTTTGAAACTTCAAACTATGTATTTGAAATATTTTTGACAGCTGTCACAATTTGACATTAAGAACAGTTACTTTTTCAAAATTTCAGCATTATAGGCATTGAAATGCTTGTGAAAACTATGAAATTATAAACCCATTAATTTCGTTCTTGTTCCGGGAGATATACAAGTTATAATACTTCTGTCAACTGTCAAATTGCAAAATCTGTTGTTTTTGTTTACAATTTCGACTGTCGTAATCATTAACAAAGTATTGAGAACTGTTGAATTGTATAAAATAATCCTTTTTTGTAGTTTTATACTTTTAAGTATGTGTAGCAAAATATTTTTGACAGCTGTCGCATTTGATATTGAAAACAATAACATTTTTTTTTCAAAATTTTATCATTTTCGAGCGTGATAATGCTTATGAAAATTGTGCTGCTATAAAACCATTAATTTCCTTCTTGTCCTGGTGGGTACAACAAGTTTAAATACTTCTGTCATCTGTCAAATTCCCAAATCTGTCATTTTTTTTGCCATTTCGACTGTCATAATCATTAAAAATGTATTAAGAACTGTAATATTGTATAAAACAATACAATTTTATCCTATTTTGAAACTTCAAACTATGTATTTGAAATATTTTGACAGCTGTCACAATTTGACATTAAGAACAGTTACTTTTTCGAAATTTCAGCATTATAGGCATTGAAATGCTTGTGAAAACTATAAAACCATTAATTTCGTTCTTGTTCCGGGAGATACAACAGTTATAATACTTCTGTCAACTGTCAAATTGCAAAATCTGTTTTTGTTTACAATTTCGACTGTCGTAATCATTAACAAAGTATTGAGAACTGTTGAATTGTATAAAATAATCCTTTTTTTGTAGTTTTATACCTTTAAGTATGTGTAGCAAAATATTTTTGACAGCTGTCGCATTTGACATTGAAAACAATAATATTTTTTTCAAAATTTCATCATTTTCGAGCGTGATAATGCTTATGAAAATTGTGCTGCTATAACACCATTAATTTCCTTCTTGTCCTGGTGGGTACAACAAGTTTAAATACTTCTGTCAGGTGTCAAATTGCAAAATCTGTTGTTTTTTGTTACCATTTTTGCTGTCGTAATCATGAAAGAAGTATTGACAACTGTTAAATTGTATAAAATAACATGATTTTTCCTATTTCCACACTCCAAACTATGTATTCAAATATTTTTGACAGCTGTTACAATTTGACATTGGAAACAGTTACTTTTTCTCAAAATTTCAACATTTTCGGACTCGTGAAAACTTTGAAACTATAAAAACCATTAATTTCCTTCTTATCATGGCTCGTATAAATAAGTTAAAATACTTCTGTCACCTGTCAAAAGTAGAAAATCTGTCATTTTTTTACCATTTTGACTGTCATACTCAATAAAAAAGTATTGAGAACTGTCAAATTATATAAAACAATATTATTTTTTTCCTATTTTAAAACTTAACTATGTATTTACAATATTTCTGACAGCTGTCACAATTTAACACTCAAAGCTTTTTTTTAACAATTTTGGCTGTCATTTTCCTATTGTTACACCTTGAAGTACGTACGGAAACATTTCTGACAGCTGTCAAATCGTAAAAATAGTTATTTTTCCACAATTTCAACACTTTCAACCGTTATAATGTTTGTGAAAATTGTGTCATTATCGATCGTGTAAATGTAATGATGACTTTTGAATTTAATGTGAGATCATACGAATGCAAATTGTTGTTGTGTGATTTCGCCTTGTTTTTAACGAATGACAAATAGCAATCACTTATAGGTTTGTTCAGAATTTTGTCTCGCTCTCTAGACTCTCAAAATTTGAGTGAATCAGCGTTTAAAATAATCACTACAGAAAACTGCGTTAAAACGCTTCATAGCGCAAGAAATTCCTGCAGTACAAATCGCATAAATTTTACATACGAAGGCACGCAATAAAGTCATGCGATCACACATCATCAATCTCGTCGCATTTACAGAGTGCCACCTATAAAGCGCCGTTTTTCACAACTTGGTTCGTGACCAACTGGACGATGCTGTTCTTCCCCCTATATTTCATCAGCAGACTGGGCGTGGGAAGTTGCGAATCACCCTCCGATATCCTATCGGAAAGCATAAGGGATTTCCGCGAGAAAGGATTCACTGCCGTACGTTTCTTGACGAGATGCAGTTTCTTTTGTCTGTTGTGGGTTGGCACCAATTACATGTATATAAGATCGTTACGCATCCTATTGGCGACCGATGTCATGGCTCTCTTCGCCACGAACGTTTCGAGCGTTTATCTACTATCATGGGTCATATTACACGAGCAATTTGTGGGAATCAGGGTAGGTTTTATTTAATTTATAATAATTAATGTTATGATTATTAATAAAAAAAAATGAAAATAGATAATGGCTGTGATACTATGTGATACCGGTGTTGCTTTATTGGCCTACATGGACGGTATTACTGGAAGTCCAACGTTAGGTGGCGTTGTATTGGCGGCTTCGGCGGCCGCAGCCTCCGCCGTTTACAAAGTCCTCTTCAAGAAGATCATCGGAGACGCCACTTACGGCCAGGTGGCGCTGTTCTTCTCGTTGATCGGGATGCTGAACGCTGCCTTACTATGGCCTTTATGCTTGACCCTCTTCCTGACCGGGGTCGAAACGTTGCATTGGGAGAGGTTACCATGGCCGGCGTTGTTGGCAGCCAGCTCTTTATCATTGGGTAAATTTCCCAACATATTTTGATCTTTTTCTAAATTTATTTTTTTTTTCCCCACGCGTATATAGTTGCTAATCTTTTGGGCAACTTCAGCGTAGCCTTGACTTATGACTTATTCATAACTTTGGGATTAATAACGGCGGTACCTGTTTCAGCCGGTGAGTTATTGGTAGTGTTTTGTTTTTCGATATAATCCCACAAATAAATTTAATTTAACAGCTCTTGATGTCGTACTATACGGGGCCCAATTCGAAGGGATGAAGTTAGCAGGGATGATACTGATAGCTGTTGGATTCTTCCTGGTTATGTTTCCTGATAATTGGCCGGACTACATCACACGTCTTTTGAGGTGAGTGTTTTTATAAAACGATTCTGGTAATGTTCTTTTATTTTTATTGTGATATGACTGTGTTTGTTTTTTTTTTTTGAAAATTTTTCTCTCTCACATATTTTTGAATGTACTCCGTACAAATTCGACAGAATTGCGTGGACTTGTTGAGTATTGTTGTAATGATATATATATAACCCTCTTATATTTGGTTTTAATTTTAATTGACATAGTCATACGAATATTTATTATTATTCATTTTTTTTCTTAAAGATTGTTGCTGTGGTGAAAAAAATGTAGAAGAGCTTGAATAGCCTTTTAATTTTGCAGAAAATCCAGCCGTGTCTTCAAGGGCAAGGTTTGTTTCCGACAGATCGAAAGAATATCTAAAACTAGAGCTCGTTTTTTCCTTTTTAAATTCAGATTTTTCGCTAATTATTACTTAGATCTCTTTATAAACGTTTCGATTATTTTTTTGAGAGATATAAACGGTGCATTCAATGCTTGTTAATTTATATAAAATGTTTATAAATTAAATTATTTTATTTTAAATTGAATGGATCGTATATATATCGTTTTCTTTTAAAAAGTAAACTTCGTAGCTTATTTATTTATATCTGACTAGTTTTTTTTTAATATCGAATTTATAATTGACGAACATTTATTTACTACATCCTATTATTTTAGTCGCATATATCTAGTGATTTGCAGAATAGTTACATAAATAGGGTATGTTAGAAAGACTTAAATCGGTGGGATTAGAATGTATTATAAAACAGGGGCTAAAAATTAAGTGTTTGAATTTTTTCTGTAATAGTATTAATTTTAAATTAAAACAAGTTTGGTTTTTTTAAATATTTTACCAACATGAATTACAAGGAAAATTTGTTGATTTAATTTTTTCCTTTAAACTTTATAATCAATAATTCGAGTTCTATTAAAACATGAAATCCAATTGGCCTACGCTGATTACCTGCACGAAGTTGAGGATGGAATCGTTGGGAATCCGAAAATTTTTCGATCGTTTATATTAACAGCACTAGGGATAATAGCACCTGATCACATCTTTTTTAATAGGATGAAGAATGTCCTAACGTTTGGAAGATTAAAAAAGGCAAATTTGTGCCAAAATATTTGAATATATTCTGTACAAAAGACTTGTATGAATCTATACAGCCTTAGATGTCGATTCATCAGCACAGGTTTATTTCTGATTTCCAACTCGACTCAGTTTCTTTCTTCTGTACTTGATGATCAAGCTGATGTTATTCGTCAATATCGATAGATAGATAACACAAGTCTGCGACTAAAGAACTGAATTGGATTTTTCAATATTTTCTTATAGATTTTGACCTTTCCAAAAACAGGAAAAATCCCTTAAAATGTTCATGGTTTTTCTGGCCGTTTTGCCAGCTATTTTGGAACCAGGGATCCGTTTTTAAGTTCTCCAATTCTTGGAATGAGCGGGTTGTGGGGGCGTGGCCTGTGCAGCGACTCATAATTAGTAAAAATACGAAGTTTCATTGTTATTAGACAGTTAGTCTTTGAGCTATCGTCAACCAAGTAACATAATCAGGAGTGAAAAGTGAAATATGGAAAGAATCGAATATCGTGCCGTTATAAAGTTCCTTACCAGGCAAGGAAAATCAGTCGCGACCATAATGAATGATTTTGTCATTGGTTTAAATGGCGACTCTTCACTCCAGGAAAAACCATTTGGTGTACAAGTGGCATAGTTTATTTAAACATGGAAGACGATTTTCCCAGTCCCGTTCAGGAGCTCTTGAGGGTGACATTTTGTACGGGTCGAATCCAGGTCTGCGTGTAAATTCTTCGTACTCGAACGATCTGATAAACGAAAGAAACAACATCTTTAGCAGAAACGGTTGGAGATCGTTCCAATTTTTCCAACAGCTGCAACATTTGCATCTCGAACAAACCGGTTGGTTTTCTTTTTAAGTATTGTTTTGCGATCTGACAACATGACAAGGATGGTGTATTGAGTCGAATTGTTACTGGAGACGAAACTTGGGTTCATCGTTATGAACCTGAGTCCAAACAAGACTCCATACATGGCATAAAAATGGCAAGCACCTCCCAAGAAATTTAAAGTGTCACAATCGGCTGGGAAACTCATGGCAACGGTATTTTGGGACTCGGAAGGAATATTGTTGATTGATTATAAAGATAAAGGTGTTTCTATAACCGGAGAATATTACGCTTCAATATTAGAGGACTAAGAAAATCCGTTAAAGAGAAAAGATTAAAAATTGAGGGGGAGGTGTGCTCAAAATTTTGACGACAACGCGCCCGTCCACAAGAGCCGCGTTGCGTTAGCTGCCTTATCTGGTGGGTTTAAATTCTGAATCACCCACCCACAGCCCAGACTTCTGGCCCCGATGATTATTACCTGTTTCCGAAAATGAAAAATGAGCTGATAGATAAAAAATTTAAGTCTGCGATGATGAAGTCAAGAGGCAGTTTCGGCATTTTCTTATAAAGAGAAATCATTTTTTTAAAAGGGTATAAATAAATTAATTGAAAGATGTGAAAAATGTATCCGTCTTGCAGGTGAATATATTGAAAAAGAAAAAATAATTTGGTTTTTTTATTTCCACCCTTATCGCCCATTCCGAGAATATAAAAACGCTTTTTGTTCAAATCCTCAGGATGAATCAAGTTCAGATTTTTCTTTAGGCGAAGATGAAAGGCCTCAACGTGAGCTCAATGATCTAGTAAGAGATTTAGGTCTTTCAAAAAATGCAGCCGAACTGTTAGGTCCCAAATTAAAAAATAAATATCATCTGATGGCACCTCATTTTCATGGTACAAACGCCGATAAAAAGAATTTACCCCCTTGTTCACAAAAGAAGGAAATTTAGTTTCTTGCAATGATGTGGAAGGATGGCTATGGACTTTTTTCCTGTCCCCTTGTCTTAATATTTCTCTGACACAGTCCGAGTATTTCGGCTCCTACACCTTGTTCTGTTTTCGAACCGTCTGTATACCAATGTAGAAAGGCTTTAACGGGAGAACCACCTTTCCATTGTCCTCGTTCTGGTATTATGGTTTTATATTTTTTGTTGAAGTTGTATTTTGGAACCATTACATCTGTAGGTAAACAAGTTACCTCCCGGTTTTTAATTCTTTAATCAACTTCTGATAAATTCTCCCATGTATGTGTGTGGTGGGTGATTGATTTTGTATCACCCTGTATGTGACAGACCTTACTTCTCTTTATATGCATGCTAGCTTTTGTACACCATTTAGGAACCTCACTACTCCGGCCTGTTGGGTCTTTGGCCACCACACCGTAGGATCCATATGCTATAATAGGTCTGATCACCCATTTTTGGGTTTAATCCCCAGTTTTTATCCACACAATTTTCTGCATCTGCCAATGGCCATAGATGCTTTGATTGCATGTCTTTTGTATGTTTATGTTCCAGGGGAGTTTTTAGTCAAAGATATCCTCCAAGTATTTTGCTTTCTTAGCTATTGGAATTTCTATGTCCCTTACCCTTACCGTTTTTGTGAATGCGACAATCTGTGTCTTCATGGCATTAATACTGATGTTTCTTTTGAACTATTGATCACGACATATTTGGTTCTTGCAATGAATACGTTTACATCTAAATCACCGAAGAGGATGTTCTTATTTGCAATCACTTCTGGGGATGCCGCAAGATTCTAATCTAGGACCTTTCTTATTTAAAATTTATATCAACGATTTGTTGTTACATCTGGAATGTGATTGTTTATGTTATGTTTATGACTGGAAAGGAGATGATGACCGTTTTCATCTACAAAGAAACTTTTGAATGAAATCGCCTCATTATTTTGTAAAACACAAAGTTATTGGATCTTACAATCCATTTGTCATTATCCCAGAAGATTTAAGAATTGCACGAACATTAAACAATGAATTAAGACATGGTTAGTTCTTTTGGAATGTATTTGATTGTAGATTTGTAGGTGTGGGTTGTGGCATCATTTTGTTGTACCAACCGCCAAAAATAGCTTCAAAATAATTTCAAGTGTATTATAGTTATTGAAAAGCATTTATATTAACTGATGCATCATTCACCAGTCGCATCTTCAAAGCTTAGCCACGAACAAAATCAGCTCAAGAACTTGAAAACCATAACAACTATAATAGTGCTCTCCTTGACATTTTGTAGAAAATTTCATGCTCTACAAAAAAGGTCTTACAAGTTTTCTTGATCTCTTGTAACGTCGTCTTTAACGACAGAAGATGTAGAAAATTTTAAGACTTTTCCATTGTACATCATTTGATCTTTCCCAGAAATTTTGACCAATCATTGCTCGGTGCTACAGCTGTTGGACACCTTTATCAATGTTTTGTAAACTAGTTTGTCCAGAAATTAACTGCCTACCCAATTCCAATTACCCAGCAAAAGGCGTAAACTGGCAATGTATACAGGGTGATTGACTTAGGTCGTGTTTTAAAGAGTAATTTTTTCTTCAACTTGCAATTGGATTACAAATTTAAAATTTGGTATACTGACATAATCAATCACCTCCTTTCTACTTAAAAGATTTTTATTCACCAAGCTATACAGAGTGTTCCAAAACTCGATACCAACTTTCTTATTTTAAATAGAAATCTATAATTTTTTTCACATGATTCGATTACTCTTCTCATTGTGAATTTAAACTACCTAACTTATGTTACATTATCTTTTATAGTTTTTGACATATCTCAAAACCAAATTTTTCCACTAATGTTATTTTTTTTACCATATCGGCTCAAAAATTGTCTAAAACTCTATTTGTTTTTTGTAACAGCATTCGATAGAAAATTAAATTTTAAGGTTAGAATTACTTAAGCTTTCTTTATACTTAACTTCAAGTTGTATCAAGCTATTCAATGAAATTCAAGGAATGAAAAATTCCTGAAAAAAGAAGCTTTTTTTCAAGTACGCCATGGAAACGAAAGATAATTGTAATAATTTTTGTTCAAAACGTCAATGTACGGCTTACACAAGACCACCCTGTATTACCTGTCAATTTGACAACGTCGATTGACGTTCCACATGACAGATCGAGAACAATTTGACATACATACATAGTTTTTTGAACTGCCAAAAGATTTGCTTAGAGGAAGATTTTGAGGCGGTTTCGACACTTATCTGTCTTTGGACTTTAAAGCACCAGTTCGTAAGCAATGGGCTAGTTCATAGTCAGTCAGTCAAAGCATGATTAATTGAAACAAGTTCACAAAATTGATCCTTTGCTCCCTTTGATGAATTGGCATAGTACAGGTTGAACAAAGTCAAGTGAAGGATGAGTCATGTAAAATTTTCAATTTGGAACAGTGAGTGATTGGCAGCAATGATAGCGTGAACTAACTTGTACATAAATTGTTTTGACAGATTCTGTAAACGTTACTGTACGTTCAGTAATCTATAAATATGCAAACGGAAACGACAAAATGACAGAAAGCAAAAGCAACAAAACGACAGCAAACGAAAACAACCAAATGATGTAAAAATCAAGCAAACCAGGTATTTTTATATTACCACTACACTTCACTTGATAATGCTCGCATTGCAAGCTTATACACAGTGATGTAATCGCAGAGTTGCCAACGCTACTGAAAGAGAAAGGTCCAACAGTTCTCTAATAATGAAACACCACAATCAGTAATAGAAACAAGACACAAAAATAAAACAAACTGGAAGGTTAAACGTCAACAGTACACTATTATTTTTAAACGATTTTAAAGTTCAAGTTAATCAATTCATTAAAGATAAAGATGACATCTAATTGCACGTGTATCTACTAGGTTGGCAACACGAAAAAAAAATAGTTTATTTTTATTTTTGTAAGTTGTACAGGTTTAGATAATTTCTTAACCTCTCCAAAACTGCTGTCATAATAAGTTCTCACTGTCATCTTGACGTTTAGTGAAAATACACAAAATTGACAACTAAAAATAGATAATAACAATGAAGTTAGATACGTTGCCCATTTAGCTCAAAATTTATTTTATCGGAGGCCACAACTATTACAGAAAAATTTCAAAAACAAAATTAATTTTCTCATCTTTTCATTTAATTATTTAAAAAATGATTAAATACAGGTACACAATTAGATACAGAGGCTACAATTTTCCGCCACAAAATAAAACTCAGACGGCTAGTTTTCAGGAAGCTCTACAATAACACAATTTTGAATGTAAAACAAAAAAAAGGCAAAACAGCTTTTTTTCTCTGAATTTTGATTTGAGTAAAGCGCACAATTCAAATCAATAAATAGTGTATTAGCTTAAGTAATTTTTATTTCGAATATTTTTTTTGACGTAATGTAATAACTAGACTTAGGATATTCCCCTGCGATTTAGACTTTACTCATTTACGTCACAAAAAAAGCAAGCTGGGGAATCACCCTAAGGCTAGAATTAGCTTTTTTTAATTTAATTTTTTGCATGCATCGCCGCCTAAATTAAATCCGAAACAAATCTATACAAGGAAACAATTAAATTAAATAAAACGTCAAATTATTAATTTTTAATTTAATTAACACGTTAATCACACAGAACTCAAAGCTTCTTCCTATATGCCATACGAACTTGACTATACACACGATAAATTTAGAGGTTATATCCGGCAGATTGTTTGACAGGTAAATTTGACAGATTTTTGACAGGTAAATTTGACAGATCGCGAGATATAACGTCTAAATTAAGTAAGAATTAATTTATTTTTTCCCCCTTTTACCTAACTTATTTATAATAATATTTATTACTTAACAACAAAAAAAATGGATGTTCTACTTAAAAAAAAAAAAATGTGATTGATCATCAATTGTTCCAGAAATATCATCATGTTGAGTCACAATGCGAGGTAAGCGTTTGTTTTCCCGGAACGTTTTGCGTTACCTGTTCTTGTTCTGTTCTGTATTTTGTTGACATTGTTCTTTCTATATAATATAAATTGCACGCTCTTGATTTTTTTAATTCATTTTTTTAATTCTCAATTAAAAGTGTGAATATATTGTTTAGATTAATTTTTCTTTAGAGATTAAAATATTTTTAGGTCTTAGTTTTAATTAAACACGATTTAACACTTTATACATAAGAATCAATCGATTGCAAAAATAATACTTTAAAAAAAACCGCGCTAGTTTGCTTCGATTCACCTTCAAATCAAAATTTCCGCCATATATACATCCGCCAAAAATACATCATACAACATTAGATATTTTAGATAGCAAGATATGATCAAAAATCACTTTAATTGATATTGGTGACGTGATCAAGTGATCCCATCGAATTGATTTTTTGACAAAAGATCGATAAAACCGTATATTTTCGATTGGTATCGAGAAAATTCAGATCAGAATCGAAACTACCCCAATACAACCTGATCTTCAATTTTCTCATTGGTAATTAACTAAAATAATCATTCAAACACAATCCTAATTAAAATTTTTAAATAAACGCGTTTGAACTTGCTACCAGACGCGTAATTTTTGATCATATCTCAATTTTTATCGTTGTGTAGTACCGTTTTTGTCTTTTATTTCTATTTCTATCTAAACTGTCTTATTCTTTTCGTGTATTCTTAACTTTCGTTTTCAGTTCTTTAGTAACAGTTGTTTCTCTTTTACTTTTTTATAGTATGCCAACCCCTCATAGGGGTAAAAAGCGTGAATTAATGTATGTATGCGTAGTTTGTTGCGTTGTGCTCCTTATGATGTACAAGATCCGGTAGATGTCGATTATTTTAGATGTATTTCTGTAAATCTGTAATTGAATCCCTGATATTATTTTGTTTCTTTTTTTATTTTCTTTATAATTTTATAATTTAAAGCCAGCCAACTCGATGTCTTTAACCGTATATTGATAGATAGATTGTAATATATTGAGCCTTTAGTTTAGGACTAACATGTACGGAATGAATTCGAGAGGGTTTCCCCGTACGAAATTCATTCTGAACTTATATTTTGGTACCTCCGTAAACGAAACTGTGTGTCCTTCCTAAAAAAAATTATAGAATATTTGACAATAACAAAATATTATTGTAACGAATGAGATATTAGATGTAATTTTTCCAAAAAATTTGTCTTTTATTTTTGATTAAATTTCGCTCCATCAAAATTCCAAAAATTTCCCGATTTTTTTTTTCAAGTTTTTCCAAAATCTTATTTAAGTATTATTTTTGTAAAAATAATAATAATTTTATGCTTTAAACAACAAAGTATATACACAAAAATTACACACGTTGCAAAGAGAAAAGTCAGCCTGTTTGAGCAGCCAGCTTCCGACACGTTTTTTGCACAAGGTAGGTGTTTCTTTTTTTTATTTTATTATTATTAGTTGGTGCTCGAGATTTTTTCCATTTCCCATAATTTTCCTCCTCGAAATTTATTTGCAGGCGTCCATATTTAGCTTATTTTTAATCAAAATAATATTTATTGCTTAGCTTATTTTGTATATTGTATATAATGATTGAAATAGGATTTGAAACGAGTAAAAAAAAATTTTAATCGATATTAGTGACGTGATCAACAAATCCGATCGAACTGAAATTTTGGGAATATTCAATAGAAATCGCATACTTTAAATGGGCGTTGAGAAAATCCAGATCAGAATCGGAATTTTCGAGATACAACCTGATTTTCAATTTTATTTTTGGTAATCGTTAAAAACAATCATCTATATATAATTCTAATCAATTTTTTTAAATGAATTGACTTGAACGTACCACCACCCCCTAATAATTTCAACCATAATCGCAATTTTATTCGTTTTTAATCCTTAAATTTAAAAAAAATCGCAGCCTAATATAAAAAATAGAATAAATTCGATTTTATATACTGTCTTGCTCTTTTATTTTTATATTTTTTTACTCTGTCGTGTGACAAACGCCTCTTTTTCGGATACTACCGCCTGTTGTTTGTGTCTGTCTGTCCTACTACTTACCCTACGTCAATAGAACACCTTTCTACACGCCAGGAGACCTTCAATGTTCATCAGCGAAACATTGATACCGCTCAGACGACTGTCAACCTGTGAGTGTTACAAAAAATTTTGAAGCACAGTGTATATACGAAACTTTAAAGTTTAATAATTATATAATTTTTTTTTATTAAAATTAAATGAAAGTTTTTTATATACACGAACTTTTAAAAATTGCAACCTAATTTTTTTTAATATAGGTAACATTTATTACACTATAGTTTCAAAAAATTGTACAATTTTTTCCCGATTCCTTTGATTACATTGCTCGTTATTATCTCTATATTTAGTAAATTGTAGGTTTTATCCAGTATATTGACTAAACCTTTTATTTTCATTGCATGTTAAAAGTAGATGTAGCTCCTATATATAAAAAAAAATCAGTACATTCATATCTTTAAAGATATATATTAAAACGCAAACTATAATCATAAAATTAAACTGTATAAATAAGGATTCTATATTAAAACAAAAGGTATTAAAAGGCATCAATACAAGGAAATGTTTAAAATATAGATACAGGGTGGTGCAAATTTGCACAACCCTGTATACTATACAGTGTAGTTCAAATATTAACGACAAAATTTCATTAAAAAGGAAATCATGTTATTTCATATTAAAAAAAAGATCGACAAAATAAGGGGGACCACACTGTATATGTATGTATGTATATATAAATAAATTAATCAAAAAATTGATCCTTCCTAATTTCCCCTCCCCCTCTACTTCCATTTCACGAAAGTTCAAAGTTTTCGACACACCTGTCAAAAATGTCACTTTTAATCCGTTTTGCGTGAGATAGATGGAGCAGGCGCAGCAGGCATGGGACGCCGGGAGCGGGTCGCAGGGACATAGACTGTCGTACAGGTTATATACCTTCGCATCTGAGATCCCCGTCGGGTAGAGTGAGATGATTGTTCCGTCGATGTCCAACGCTTCGGATATCCGCGATCAAATGGAAGATTACGTAATGTATGTATGCATGTAGGTAGTTCGAACAAAATTTAACAAAAAAAAACAATTGGTGTAGGTATCGTAATTTGAACGGGAAGGTTTGTCGATATACGTCATTTTTTTGGACGTGTTACGTCTTATTACAACCGTCACGTTGAATCATACAATAGAAGTCATTATTAATAAAAAGATAAGTGAGTTAGCGAAATGGCGTAATTTAGGTTCGAAAATTGGTGTAATATAGACTAATTTACGTCATATTTTCGTCATAAATGTTTAAAGTTGACTTAAAATGTCTGCATTTTAAATCCACTTCGTTGGAGCGTGTTTTAGACACCATAGGAGGTCGTCGACGAAAAATGGCCGAAAAAATGACGTCAAAATTACGTCAATCCGCTACCTCATTTACCACTTTATCACGATGATTAATAAAATCCATCATTATGCGAGTTTTACGCGAGAATTTCTTCGTTGTCATTTACCGTGACTCGAGTGAAACTTTATCGGATTTTGTCGGAAGCGAAGCCGGTTGATTTTCGACGAATCCTCCTACTTTGACGAGCGTGGAAATATCGATATATTATGGAGCGTAATTGTAGGAAATGCAATAAATGTCTTTAATATAAGCAGTTTTACATATCTACGAATTAAATTAGTCTATAAAATATATTTAATATTAAAAAAAGAACATATCAATTAACGACAAAGAAAAGACATCTATTCCGATATTATCGATCCGATTAAAATGGAATATTGACAAATCTTCCGTTAGGAATCAAGTTTAATTGCACTCACGAGCAAATACAATCTTCAAATTCTGAAATGGTGATAGTTGTAGGATTTCTTGCCTCTAATACTTCGCTTTGAGGTTCGTGAGTGTAGAGCTCTCTCGATGAAAGTGATTCAAGAATATTTTAAATTAAGTTGCGATAGTGTGGTATAGTTTTAATTTTAATAAATCCGTTTGTAAATAACTTGTTCTTGTTATATTATATTTAAAATTATAAAATAATTTTTAATAAATTAATCAAAGTCGTAAATGTTAACGAATTGATTCTTTTTGCATTGTATGTTTTGTGAGATATTTACAAAAGATATATTGCGAAAAAAAATATGTGAATAACACCACTGGTTTTTACGAAAACTATTTACTAAAAGAAATATATACACAAATTTAGATAGGGACGGATATACACAGTCTGTCCCAGATTCGACGAGATTGGTCTGAAAAAAAAATGATGGCCGAAATGTTTTGGATAACCGGAATAGTATCGAAACGATTTGCTTTCATCGTCAATTTCAATTTGCAACAAAATCGAACTGCCTGGTTCTCAGATAATATTCTGCGTTCACCGCCTGACCTTCTGAGAATGAATTCATTTTGAATCGAAGAAAACGGTCTTAGCATTGTCTTGATTTTGCTCTTCTATTGTGGCTATTCTGGTGCCTTCCATCCTTCACTCTGACGTTTTCTTTTTAACTCATATTTTTCGTCACCAGAAACATGCTGAGACTGGATGTCAAAGGATCTAAGGACAAGAACTCCTACCCAGAAAGAGATAAAAGATCCAGGACGAAGCCTGTACAGACCTTCTGTTTGCCCAAATCATCCGAGTCAAAATTCAACAATTTCTTTGACTGACTTTTTCGATGTTGTGTCCTCACAAGGTCCTCACGTTGGAACCTCATCAGTCTCATCGTATCTGGGACAAACTGTGTATTGGCAGATAAAAATACTTTTCAAAAATTTTATATTTATCCTTTAAGATTTAACAATATTCATATACTTATATTACCTCAAACTTGTCTATATAAATATAAAAGAAAAAGTAAGGTACTTAGGTAGGTAAAATTTAACGAAATAATTTTTCAAAAATTACGCGAGAATCACGATTAGATTTTTATTAAAATAAACAATTAGTGAGAAAAAGAACGATTATATTTCATTATATTATGGCAATATTGATATGAATATTAATATTAATGTAAAAATAAATAAAATAAAGCAAACACCAAATTGTATGTATGTAGTATTCTAGTTTAATTGTTGTATTTTATTTATTTGTTCTCGTCTGTGTTCATTTCTTGAGAAATATTGTGCCAATAATGTACAATCATATTATTATATTATCTTCGTTTATAGTGGAAAAAATTTTGTCTCGATTTTATTTCAAAATTTTCTATATTGTGATAAATCATACAACCATATTAGATTATCTAATTATACATTATATTATATATATAAAAATATTAGTAAATATTGATGATAAAACACAATTTAGATATGTATTTATTGAGATAAAATAATTCTTATACCTATAACAAGATAATAGATTGAATATTTAGAATTATTTATAAAAATATTAGTTGAATAAAATTAGTTTTATGTTTAAAACTATGCGTTTTATTTAAATTTCCCGCCAAATTTAACTTTTTGAACAGCAGTGTATACGTACATTTTAGATGGAGGAATAGAATATTGCTATAGCGATTTCTGATACTAACAAATCCCAAAATTGGCTACGAAAGGAGTTGAAGATTAATATGTTAAATCTATTACAAAATTTATCAATTAATTTAATTTAAAAAAGTGGTTTTTAATTAAACTTCAAACTAAATTGTTGACAACGCCATCTAGGTGGGGAAGATAAATTTAAACCTGATTACCATTTGAGCGTTTAAAGGGGACCTCTATTGTTAAGCTGATCAACTAATTTTACCATTGTGTTTAATTTATTTCTTATTTGAATTGTTTTTGTATTCAATTGGTAGGTTTTGCGCTATTTAGCAATCTCTACGTGTTTTATAAATTGGATATTTTTTTGACGTTTCTCCTGATTATGCATTATGTATCATGTATAAAATGTAAAAGATGTAGTGATTTTCCAGCTACACAGAAACATTTAAAAACCACAAAGGCAAAGATTAGCTTCGTTTTATGCGTTATTTTGTACACCAAACTGGAAAATGTTCGTTAAATTGCTTTTTATCCGTCTAAAACAGAAATCTGTAATTCTAAAGGAATGCTAGATTCAATATTTGTAGCATAGATGGCGCAAGAGTGCAGTTGTCAGAAATTGTAATCAAAATATCTTGCTTTTTTAATAATAAACACATTTTGTAAATTTAAAAATAAATGGCGATAATCTAAATATGTTTATTGTCCCATTTTTGACTTTAAAAAGGGACTTCTGCTGGCATTTACTCGTCAATTTCTCGCTAGAAATATTTTTAGTGCGTGTTATGAACATAGAGGGCGGTATTATTTTCATTATTATCACGTTCTTAATATTGTGTTAAAATTTTGGGATGAGATATTGCGGAGTTTCAGCCAAAAACTATCTAAAAAAGATGTAGGGCAAGGGGTCAGCTGCCAGCATCCGCAAGGGGAAAAAATTAAAGGTGTAGGTGCAAAAGGGTAGGCAACCAACATTACTATTCTGTATGTAATTTGCATAAAAACGAAATCGATCACTAACCGTTCGTCGAAAGAAAAAAACCCATTTTATGTCTTCGCTGTTTTGACTTGCAACCCACTAAACAAACACCCCCTTTCGTCTCCTGGCAGCTCCTTAGCTATAAAGCAGAATCGTTAGTATTGAGTTGAACATCTACTCTTAGTGATTTGTGGTCTCAGCCACCGGAAAAAAAAAAATGTAAGACCCCCTCGGGGGTTGACAGGCACCATTGCTCGTATTCGAATGTCTGGAAACATGTCGGGGTCATCTTACTCGATAAAAGCGCGGCAAAAATCCTGAAATACTATCCAGCTACAAGCCATTAAGCCTTTTCTCCAATTTATCCAATATTGCGGAGCTAGTAATTCTCGCAAGGCTCTGCGATATCATCAGCGAGGGCTACTTTCCTCCTGATGCTCGATTTAGTTTTCAGGAGGGTTTATCGACAGACTTTCAGCTCCTTCGGTTAACGGATGAGGTACTACGTGACGATTTTGGAGCTGAAACAATCTACTGGTGTTCGACAGGTGTTTTTTTTTTGAATGGGCAGGTTAAACGTTAATCCAGGCATGATTTCCTTCGTGTGTTCATACCTTTTTCGTAGGAGGACCTTCTGTTAACGCTGGCGTGCTTCGAGGTTCATTACTGGCGCCCGAATTATTTATCATGTATACCAGCGACGTTACATTCAATTTAAGCGCTCACTTGGTGGTTTATGCCACTTTTATCGAGAGAGCTACACTCACGAACCTCAAAGCGACGTATTAGAGGCAAGAAATCCTACAACTATCACCATTTCAGAATTTGAAGATTGTACTTACTCGTGAGTGCAATTAAATTTGACTCCTAACGGAAGATTTGTCGATATTCCATTTTAATCGGATCGATAATATCGGAATAGATGTCTTTTCTTTGTCGTTAATTGATATGTTCCTTTTTTAATATTAAATATATTTTATAGCCTAATTTAATTCGTAGATATCTAAAACTGCTTATATTAAAGACGTTTATTGCATTTCATACAGTTACGCTCCATAATATATCGATATTTCCACGCTCGTCAAAGTAGGGGGATTCGTCGAAAATCAACCGGCTTCTCTCCCGACAAAACCCGATAAAGTTTCACTCGAGTCACGGTAAATAACAACGCAGGAATACTCGCGTAAAACTCGCATAATGATGGATTTTATCAATCATCATGATTAAGTGGTAAATGAGGCAGCAAATTGACATAATTTTGACGTCATATTTTCGGCTATTTTTCGTCGACGACCTCGTAGATTGTCTAAAACACGCTCGAACCAAGTGGATTTAAAACGCAGATAATTTAGTGAATTTTAAAAATTTATGACGAAAATTAGTGTATATTACACTAATGTTTGAACCTAAATGACGTCACTCGTCATAAATCTTGACAAGTGCGTGACGATCCGTATTTTTCGAAAATGTAATCTTCCTCCATCCATGATCGTTGTTAAAGGGAACAGACGCTGCGTTGAAGTCCCCAGGTTAGCCAAATTGAGATCCTCGTCCTTCCAAGTTAAGATCTCCTTATCCTTTGTTTGAATATTTTCGAGAGGGTTTAAAAATAAATTGGCACATATTTTTTCTTATAAAAGCTTTTATTTATTAAATTCCAGACGACAATATATTCACATTCTTACATGAACGAGAGAATTTTACAAAAAAAAAACTATATATTACAGTTCAGAAGAAAAAAAAATTGAAAACATTCTAAGGAATGATAATTTGTAATAAGTAATAATAAAACTGAGCACTTTTACGAAATCTGGCAGAAAAATTACAGCCATGTGATGGGTATGTCTTACACTTCCTACATAATTAATTACAAACGAAAATATCCCTTATGTAATCTACAATTCGTCATGACCATCCGTATGCTTCATCACAAATTCGACTAGATCTTCTAAACTGCGATTTCCTGTATATTCCGATATCTTCAAACCGTTCTTGTAGAGATATATCGTTGGGAAGCCATCAACCTCCTGCTCCTTACACAGCTCTTTATTCACTTCCAAAGTGCAATCGACCTTTACGATATTAACAGAATTATCGTGTAGAAGCTTCTTACCGAGTTCTTCCCAAGTCGGTGCTAATCTCTTGCAATGTCCGCACCTGAAATATGTATAAATTAAAGTTTCTGTTTTATATAATTGTTAATCGTTAAAATGTTTACCATGGTGCGAAGAATTTAACGAACGATATCCCTTTCTGTATACCGTGTTTGAAATTATCACCAGTCAGGACTAAAACGACTCCTTGAGCTTCATCCTTCGAATCATCTATGGCATTATCTTTTCCTTCAGGTTTCGTACCCAGCATTTTATTAACATATAATTTTAAGTCATCGTGGCTTCTCGGACCTTGATATTTATCTACCTAAAAGAAAAAAAAATAAATAAGCGATTATGAATTATCTTTAAAGTTAAAAATAGCTTGACAGGAAAAAAACAAATCCGCATTCCTAAGGAATTCTATTTTTAACGGAAAAAAATATGTGAACTTTGTATTCAACATCTATAATTAAAATTAAACAAAGGATATACCTTTTTCCCATCTTCGATCCACAATAACGATGGATACCCTTTAACTTCGAACTCGTTACAAACCCCCCTGTATTGGGTACAATCGATTTTACAAACGCTAACACCCTCTTCGAATTCCAACGATTGTGCCAACCCCTCCCAAGTCGGAGCTAATTTCTGCAAATAATCGATTAAATCGGAAACGAGATAATTTTATCGTCCTCTTACTTGACAATGCCCGCACCACGGTGCGTAAAACTTAACGAAATGCTTTCCATTAGCAACGTGGTCGTAAAACGTATCTTCCGTTAACTCAACTAAACCGCCTGTCGGTTCTGGAATTTGTGGCGTCTCATCCGCACTCTCCTATCGAAATTAACTTTATATTTAATTACAATTTTTAATTTTAGTATAACTCACCGATCCTAATTGTTCGTTAATAAAATTCGAAAGCGACGGTAAATCTCGTGTACCCCTAAATTTAACCCCTTCGGATTCACCGATCTTGAAGAACTTCAACGTAGGATATCCGGTTACATCCTGATCGGTGCACACTTTACTATCCTTCATGCAATCGACTTTAGCAATCCGTACATTACCATCGTCTTCGTTTAACATCTCGGCTAATTGTTCCCAAGTCGGTGCCAACCTCTGTGAGTGCCCACACCTTTAAAGCGATAAAAAAATCAAATTTTCGAATGGGAGGAAATATAATATAACTAACCATGGGGCGTAAAACATGACGAAATGATTCCTCTTCGGGATTTCCTCTTGAAATCATCGTCTGTATATTGTACTGTATGTACGGTTTCATCGTCGGCGTATATTACATTTAATAGATAAAAGATCACCGTTAAAACGTAGAAATTCATCTTTAAATCTTGTTAAGGAGATATAAGAACCGGTTGATACTAATCTGAGTAATTTGTTGGTTCGTTTAAACCGGTAAAAATGTTATATCTTGAATCAAATACAATTTTGAAACGGTTTTAAGTACATAACTTAATTACGACGATGTTTAACAAACACAAATAACCAGCACTAATAATACATGCTATAATAAATCCAGTTAGAACGATTATTTTATTGTGTATGGATGGTTCTCTAATTACACTTGAAATGATTGAATTGCAACTCGTAAATGTCAAAAATTTTAAATGTCATATTTTAAAATGTCAATGTTTGCTGACATCTATCGGTAATATTCGGTATTAGTAATAAATAATTACAATTTAATTTAATTTATGAATCGTACATCACATAAATAAATCGTATTAATTGATGTACTGTATTAAATTTATAATATAAAATTAAAATTTTCATATTTCTAGAGCAAATTGACGTTATAATACAGGAATCTGTAATGTATTTATAGGATTCGTTTTTAAATTAATCTAAATGCGTTTTTTTTTGAGATTCTATCTTAGATTTATCTTATTTTATAAATCGCTTATAAATCTCAATGATTTTTTAAATGAATATGATACGATATCTTTGTTACTTTTTAATTAGAGATTTAATTCCCAAATCTGTGCAATTTGATTTATAACTTAATTTAGATTTAAAAATAGTATTACAGAAATCTGTAATGTAATTTTTTCCATAATTCATGTTACCATTTTTCTTATTTATTTATTTAATATAAAATTGTAATAGTTTGATCTCTTTTTTAAGTAATATTTTCGCTTAGTAACAATAATATTTTTTTAATTAGCTGATAAGCGTTTTAAGAGGTTGATTGTGATGATAAGTTATCGCTGGTATTTCCTTATTTCCCTACAAAAATATTAATTGTGTTTAAAAATAAAACTAAAACTTTTAACCACAAAATATTTAATTAAGAATAATATTTTAGAAAATTTGATGACTAATTTTATTTTATCTTCAGGAAAAGATCAATAGGGAACCAATAGGAGAACACAATGGATTTTGTACAGGAGGCATGCGTAATGTAGTCCACCCCCATAGCTAGTTTACTGTATTGTGTGTTGACTACATTTTCGATCAGCTGGTGCTTTCTTTCAATTGTTTCAATCCAGAAACATGGCCCAAAGTAACTCGAATGTATATTTAGGCTATGTAGACGAAATTGTATCGGAAAAACACAAAAATTCAATCAATTTCGCGACGAATAAGATCGGCGGCCAACCTGTAAGTAATTCGCAATTTATTACGTAGTAAAAAAAAAAAAAACAGAATTTTGGAGGAGCTGGGATTTGAACCCAGGACTTTCAGCATGCGAAGCAGACACTCTACCACTGAGTTACACCCCCATGTAAAAATAAGACGTTTCAAACTTGTTATCTGTCAGAATTATTTAACATAACCTCATTTAAATTTAAATTTTATTTAGGATTATCCCAGCAATATAAGCTTCGACAATCCAATTTGTCCACTCTGTCAATTACCACGTCCGTTAGTCGTGCAAATCTACGCTCCTTTAGAGAATACAATTTATCACAGGATCCTCTATATTTTCGCTTGTATAAACCCAAATTGTTGGAATCATAATGAGAGGTAACAGATTTAAAATCGTTATATAGGTAAGATATCTAATTATCATCATTATATTCTAGTTGGTGTTGTATTCGAGTACAAACTTTAGAACCGGTGAATAATGTTTACGAACCACCTACTTCAACGAAACCAATTCAAAACGTCACCGATTGGTGTCAAGATGCTGATGATTGGGAAGATAAAAGTAACGCTAATATTAGCGAGGAAAACGGCAACTTGATTAGTAATCTCGAGAAAGTTTCCGATGAAGATGATGAAAGTTGTAGTTTCGAAGATTCCGTTCGAATCGGATTAGAAACTTTAAGCGTCGATGATCGAAATGCTAATACGGGTGGTACACCAGAAGCACAAGGTTAGTCGTTAAATAAAAGATTAAATTTTTGCGATAAAATCAATTTTATTTCAATTAAATTAGCAACATTGTATGTATAGGAATGAGTGACTAGTGTCGATTATTTAATTACGTACATATATCTAAAACAAATCACAAACAAATTTGCTATTTTCCTTCGATATTTTCATACGATTACCCTGCCGGGAGTTCCCGCGATTGTTTCAATAGGAAATGCGATATATTCTCGTACGTTATAAAAGTAATCATCGTCGCAGGTGTAACCCTTAATAAATTCGTCCCGAGTCCCTTATAAAATCCACGCCCTCCTTCGTAATTCCACGTTTGACTAATACAATCGAAAGCACCGCTATACGAATGATGTTGATTTTGTAAACGTGCTCGTATAACTTGATAAGGATAAGTCGTAGCGGCTGCGATTAATTTTGAAATTGCCGCAAACGAGAGATATTCCACCGTACCCAATTTCGATGTAATACTCGTACCCCTATATTTATTATAACGATTCTTCATCTCCTCGTAAACCATAAATTGTATCGCTCCGTGCGATACTCCGAATAAACCTGGGAGGAAACCTTTATAATATCCACGGATCCCATCTTGTGTGTATATTTTTACGAGACAATCGTACATTCCACTGTATATATGTTTGGTCGTATCCATATAACTATATTGTAAACATAATCGTGTTTTTACCACCCAAACTGGGTTCGTTAATAATAAAGTGAAAGCACCAGCTTGCGTCGCAGCCAATAAATGTTGCCCCGGCCCTAACGGTAATTGAGTATTCCCTTTTTGTATAAACGTTTTTATAGCGTTATAAAATAGAAAATATAAACCCCAAGAACTGGCAGCTCCCACGCAATTCGGTGTGCAACCTCTGTAAAATCCTCGGTAACCTTCTTTGGTATAAATCGTTGCGAAAGCATTAGTAATACCTGTTTTTAAATCGATGAATTAATACTACGAATGCGAGATGATAATCTTAATAAATACCTGAATATTTCGGTGTGAGATCTGTACGCCCATCGTGTACAGCGAATCTAATTTTTATCACATCTAAAGGGTGCAAACACAGTGTCGAAACAAGCCCACCTGATAAACCAGCCACTAAATGTTCATATTTTACGTGATTTAAAAATTCGAAATCTTTTCGCAATTGATTTTGAATCGATGTCGTAGTTGCCGTCATAATTTTATTCTATATTCGTCAGTATTTTGAGTTATCCAAAAATTATGTTTATTATTATTACAACATTATTATCTGCTGGGGTTTTTGAGGTTATCTCGCAATAAATTTTAATTGATTAGATCCAGAACGCATGCGTCTAACTTAAAAACATCAATTGATTAATCGGAAATAAGTGTCCTCGGTAGTATAGTGGTCAGTATCCCCGCCTGTCACGCGGGAGACCGGGGTTCGATTCCCCGCCGGGGAGGTATATTTTTTTTATAACAAAATATAATCAATAATTTTTTTAAATTTATTTAAATAAAATAAAAATTTATAATTTAATTAATTTTAATAGGTGGCGCAGTTGGTCGATTACAATCCCCAGCTGCGACAGCTGAAATCGAAGGTGACGAAGGGGAAGTAATCAGTATCGATACCCCGACACTACCTCAAAGGGATATAGTAGCACTCCTGCATGAAGTTACACCACTTCCACAGGAATTATGCCAACAAAAGCTAAATTCGACCATAAAAGATGTCCGATACAATTTGTTTCGTATTTCATTAACGTATGGGAGGAATCGAATAATGCAGCTAATCTCAGCGATCACCACATCAGGGAATTATTGCAGGAGTACCAGAAAAATAATGATTACGTAGTTACACCCTCCGAAATGGAATCTCTCTTAAGTGACGGTTGTGTAGACAGCGGTGCTGCTACTATCGAGAAATACGAGAAGGGGATCCCCCAACATGGAGATCGAATGTTTCATTATTTTTTAACGAAGATTCAGATGAATCAAGGGCAGATTTTAAGGTGAATACTCATTTAGGATCTAATTTTGTATGATTTAAAATTTTTTATTACAGATATAATAGAGAGAGTACAAATCCCTTACTACTGTATCCAATCCAAGATACTCCGAGGAAGTGCCAATATTGCCAAGCCGATATGGTGTTCGAATTGCAAATTTTACCAACGATAATCTCAAAATTACAATTAACTTCCGATCCGAAACAGATGACGCGATTGGAATTCGGGAATGTTTTAATTTTTACCTGCCAGAGGAGTTGTTGGTCTACCGATGTAACATTCCGACAAGAAACTGTTGTAATACAAGCCGAAGCTTGATATATAAATTCTTTTAATTTTCGAATGAATTAGAATTAAAACAAAAGTTTTCCCATTGTTAGGCAATTAATTGCATTAATTTGCAATGCATAGACCACAGATATTGTTGAAAACTAGTCTTGCAATGCTTTGGTGGTAACCTGGGAATAAACTAAATTACGTATTGAGTATTTATGTAATGTGTAGTATTGGAACATTCTTTATGTTATTTATATACGAAGCATATAAATATATGAATTAGAATTTTATGTTTTTATTTTTAATCGAAAAAATTTCAAAATTAAATAATAATTTGTATAGTGCCATCTATCGAGCAGTTTTTTCAATGGCAGCCATATGATGCAGAGAATAGTTGTTAGACAAACCATTTAAGTTCAAACTTATTTGGATAGAGGTCGCTAGTACGAATATGATGTGAATGTCAATTTAAATAGAAGCTGTCAAAATAAGAAAAAAGATGTTAAAAAGCATCGAATAGAACAGAAACATGCATGTATGTAACATATATTGCGTTAGTTTTGTTATAAGTTGATTAATGTGACCACCCCTTTAAATAATTTTGAAATTTGGCGCGCATTTTAAGATGGTACTTTGATCAAAAGTAACATGTCACTGTGAATCACAGTGAAATAGCACAGTAATTAGTCGCTCCTCTTTCTTATGAAGTACCATCATAGTACCACATTATAAAGCCCGCAAAATTCAAAAAATTATTAAATGGGGGGGACAATTAAAAAATAATTTGAATCCAAAAAAACTAAAATTTTTGACAGCTGTTAAATTTTAGGCACGATAATTTCTTTTACAGTATCGGATGTGGTAATGATAAAAATTTCCTACAAACGTCAAATTATAAAAACAGCTGTTTTTGTCTTATTACGCAGTTAACTGTCAAATTATGAATTTAAAATAATTTTACTCGAATTTAAAAATTGTAATCATTAAAATTCGCTCGAGAGTTGTAATATAACATCTTTTTTTCAACTCCGATAAATAAACACAATTTTGACAGTTGTCAAATTGGAAAAATCAACAATTTTTGGCAATTTCAATAGACTTTAGATTTTAGAATTTTTCTTAAAACTGTCAAAATATATAAAAGCTCTATTGGTACTCAATCTAATTTAAAATAGTTCTGACAGCTGTCACCACCCGCAGACGTTAGAATTTTACCGACAGCTGTCAATTTTTAGATATATCTAGTAATTTCTTTATAATTTAAACATGTATAACCGACAAAATAGCTCTGAGAACTGTCAAATTATAAATTTAAAACAATTTTAATCAGATGCGACAATTGTAACCATAGAAAAATGTTGAGCAGGTGTAACTATCAAAATATTTCTTGCCACCTGTCAAACGAATGACGAGGTTGGCAACACTGAGAAGCTGGCAATAAATACAATGTTACCAATTTAAGACGCCGTTTAGTGACAAAATGTTAACACCAGACTACATAGTGCATTTTGCTTTTCTAATGGTTACCATAGGTTCGTTTTAATTTAAAATAATTGTGACAGCTGTCAAATTGGACGAATCAACCATTTTTGTCAATTTCAACAGATTTGCAGTTTTTAGAATTGCTCTTAAAACTGTCAAAATATATGAAAGCACTTTAGTTTCTTGTTAATCATTCTAATTTAAAATAGTTTTGACAGCTGTCAATCATCAACACAGACGTTCCAATTGTTCTGACAGCTGTCAATTTATAAGAATATTTATTTATAGTTTCAACGTGCATAATTGACAAAATAATAAATTTAAAATAACTTTAATCGACAACTGATTTAAAATACTTTCGACAATCAACGTTTAGCAGGTGTAGCTATCAAAATATTTCTTGTCAACTGTCAAACTATGTAATTGTGATTATCAAAATGCATCTGAAAGTTGCAATATTGTACAAGGAATGAGGAGGTTGGTAGAAGTGTTCAGATGGTACCACTGAGAAGTTGACAATAAATACAATGTAACCATCTCAAGTCGCGTCAATTTTGACAGTCAAGATTTGTGTATACAGGTGGTCCTAAAAAATAATAAAACTCAGTATTATATAGATTTATTTCTATAACAAATAAGGTTGGAAAAAAAGATCTCGTCATACAGAACATTTCTAGAACTAAACGAAAAATTGATTTAGAAAAGAATTTAATTTCTGTAAACAAAAAAATATATAAATTTAATAAGCAACAATATCTTAAATTATTCATACTTATTATATTTCTTTATTACATCGATTATGAAAATAAATTAACTCTTAGTAATACACATTCGTACACATCTACGTAGAGATATGAATTTGTTCGATCTCATTCACCACCTGCAGTAATCCTCGATCGATCAAATCTTGATACGATAAATCATCAATCGCATCTTTTTTATACAACTCCAAACTTAACGGTTTATCGACAATAATTTTGGCCAACTGGCAAGCTCCGCAATATGATATCATCTCGTTTAATACTTCTTGATGATCTTTCTCGTCAGCGATCTTAATCCCGTGAATCGTAGCTATATGATGTTCTACGGGTACCTCCAACCAACAATCTTGTAATTGCCTCACGTCTTTCTTGTTTAAACTTTCGAAATTACCGAAATCGACGAACCAAACGTACACCTCATCCGCGTTTAATTCTTTTACGATTTGACCACGATACCATTGATTATCCTCGGGGAACAGAGCTATACAAACTTGACCTTCATCGAAAGTTTTGAGTGAGTCTTGTTCGGTGAATAGGAAGTTGATTTCTCTCGACATGTCATCGAATGATTGTTTTCCTTTTTCGAAGTGTTCCGATGCTGGTAACTCGAAACAATCTTATTATAATCAGGTACGTTTATTATTACAATTTCGAATTTATCTCCTGATTTGTTCTGAGGTAAAGGGGATTGTTTATAATTTAATTCGATCTTTCCAATCGTAATAATAATATTAGAATTAATCGGAGAGGAATGTGTCTCTTCGGTTTCGATTACATCTTTAATCAAATTCTCATCGCTAGATAAATCCGACTCATCTATTATAACATCAGTATCCGATTGGTTATTCGATGAATCTAACGTATTGTTTAATGCGAAACATGATTCAATGTGTCGTAGAACTGGCTTGTATAGGTTTGGGCCGGTTAATTTTAGATAGATTTTTAGAATTCTCTATAATAAAATCATTTATATTTAACGTACCCAATTTTACGATAGCAGGAGTTGGCAGGCCTAGAATTTGCTGCGAAACCAATCTTACACTCACGTGTTTATCCACGATTTGCGCATGTAATACGTCTAAATCTGACGTTAACCATTGATTCTCCCTCGGAAAGACACCATCTAATACAATTTTATTAGCGATAATTGGTACATCGTAGAAAAGAATCTCTTTACTTAAATCTAACGGACTGCAATCATCTTCGTTACCATAATCGACCATTAGAACTTTAATCGATGAATCGCTAACACTCAAAATTTTACCACGATACCACTTCTTATTAAGGAAATATCTAACGCTGCACATCTCACCAGCGGACCAAGTTGTATCAGTATCGGTATCTGTTCTCGTTTGAAAATATTGATGCATATTAACTTCCATCTCTTTCAATAAGGGTTCTTTTTCCATATCGTGTAAAAAAATCTCACCGTTATCATTAACAAAAGTCACTATAGCTTTAAATTCATCTTTCGTAAACTGTAAAGGTGGCATCCAATCTCGTATGATTTGTTCGGGGCATTGTTTCTGCATTTCGATTAAATCGTTCCAATCGATTTTCGAAGTCGATGGTTTTAAAGCACCAGCGACTGAATTCGATGAAACAGAAGATGAGCATTCGTGATCCTCAGTCTCCGTACTAACCGATTGGATGGAATCCCTATCTTTCTCATCGGTTTCGACATCTTTAATCGCTGCTTCGATATGATCTGTTTTAGGTACGACAGGCTTTAACGCTAACCCATTCTTTAATAATAATTTATTCACTAGATGTAAAATAGTTTTCGAACTCTCTAAAGCACCACCGGGTAAAAATTCTGTATACCAAATTAATACGGGCATAGATTTCCTCTCCTTATCCAACTCCCCTTTACGAGCTAAATACAAATTACTATTATTCTTTAAAATATCCTGCAAGAACTCGCAAGCCATCCCTGACCATTTCGCAGTACCACCAGCTGGGAGGACATCCGCTAGATGGCAGCGGATTGCGAATTGGGGATCTTTAGTGAATCTCTCATCTAAGATCCCGATATGTTTCCCTTTAACTTCAACACTAATAGCGAAATCCTTCAACGACACTAAATATTTCTCGTTACTTAATACCTCGGTTATGATGCCTCGATAGTAACGTTTCCTGTGGTAAACGACACAAGGATGGCCGACGACCCATTGGGCCGGTTGCAATTTAGTCTTCGTGTAGAAATGTTTGAGTTCCAATTGGAATTCGTGCAATTTCTGCTTGTTATCCGTGAAGGTGACGTAGATTAGATCGGGACTCTCCGCGGAGATCACTTCGATGGGTTTCCTGTATATGTTATCGGTCATTTCTTCTCCGTCCGAATCGACGTCGTCTTTTGCCGAGGTATCTTGTAGGTGGTGGTTCGTGCTTTGGATCGTTTTTAGCATCGATATCGTGAAACTTTCGTCTTCTTTTTTCGTTTCGTAACCGAATTGGGGCCATTCAACTGTTGATGATCTGAAAAATATAAATATTGTATTAGTGTTAAATAATTGGCAATAATTCCGTAACTTTATGTTGTTGCAGCCTAGACCTTGAGAGTTCTGTTTCAAAAGTTTTAGAGCGCGAAACAAATTTTTTGATAATAAAAAATAGATAGCGCTGTAAATGACAAATGTTCGTGTTAAGCAAGGTATTCTTCAGGGCTCAATTTTGGGACCTTTACTTTATATAATGCGCATAATAGCGCACACGACATTCTGGGGCTTTTTTTCGATGAAAAACGATCTAGGATGCACAGTTTTTATCCTGATTCTATATCTCGAATCGCTAAATATCAAAAGCACATCTTTCTACTTTTTTGACGAGGTGGAACGGTTTTAAAATATTTCCAACAGATGGCCAACTTGGAAAACAGCTACCCGTCGTGTGTAAGTGTCAAAATGTTTCTAGACAGTTGCTAAATTATAAATAGGATAATCTTTTTGGATTGGATAATTATAGCTGTCAAAATAGATCTGACGGTTCCAATACAGCTGTCAAACAGAACAGTATTTTTCAAGTTTGACAGTTATATCTGTAAAAATATATTTGACAGCTGTCAAACTGATTTTTTTTTAGCAATCTTTCTTACTTTTATATTTTTTTTTTCATTTCGTGGTTAATTTCAGTCTAATTAAAAACCTGTTGTCGTATCAGTTAAAAGTGACAACTACATGACAATGATAATCGCTATATCTGACGGAAATCTGATATTACATGTATAATACGTTTGTTAGTAATTAGACACAATGTTTAGGAGGAAAAATAAACAATTTTTGTAGTAAACAATTGAGCTGCAAAATATTTATCAAAACAGTGTCTCAGTATACTATAACCTCATCAGTACACGATGTGATTTGATCTGTACCGCTGCAGGAAATAAATTTGGTGCCATCTATCGATTAAACGATCTACACACTGAGAAAAATCGAGTTTTGGCCGCACTAGAAATGATTATGCCGACATTAGAAATGACAGTGCGACAGGATCTATATGTGTGCATGAAAGGTATATTACTATGCTCGCACATATTAAGACGATGCGAACAGAAAGGAATAGTGCGGTGGCATGATATTTCTCTGTGCAAGGCACTAAACGTTTTAAAGCATGAAAAAGAAGATAAAGATATGACACAAATGCATTGTCTATTATCGTGCATAAATTTGTTACGTCACGATAGCACATAATAAGATAGTTCGCAACCTCATATTTTACAATGCAGAAACCAGCACAAAGAAATACTGTGCATCATCATCTTAGCATTTTGATTCTCTGCAGGATAAAAATTATTGCGATGCATAATAAGGTCGTGCATCTAAACTCTTAGTGCTTTACATGAAATATTTAGATGTTTTTCAGCGTATATTATCATGATTAACAGAAAATGTCAATGCTAATTGCATGGTTTTTTATGGTTTTCCTGTGTAACGTACAATACAATGCGACAGCACCATTAATTTTGACCGCCGAATATAACATACGATGTATAGCATCAAATAATTAACAGCAATGTTGAATTTGTCGTCAAATGACGTCACACAGAAAAATATGTTAGAGAATAATTGAAGTAAATGTATGTATATTGTTTTGGTTGTTGAACACAATAAAAAGTAAATAACCTAAAATAAAGTCATAAAACAAAAACTTGGCAATAGACAAATTTTAAAGGAGAAGAAACAGAAAATAAGAAATAAAAATTAAAACTAGATAATAGACCAACAGTTACTTTGTTGGAAATAAATTTAAGAAAACAAAAGAGGCGTCATAAAATGAGAAATGGACAATAGGCCAACCGTTATTGGGATGAAAAATAAATTGAAATATGAAATAAAAAAGTTGATAATATGAAAAGTGGACAATAGAACAACCGCTTTTTGTGCCAAATAACGGAGCCTTCTATAGTATATTGACCTTGGGGCCAAACACCCCTCATTGTTGTTTTAATATTTTTCCTATCCAATAAAACAATGCACCTATACATACAGCCAATATGTAAAGTCATCATTTTCTATACATATACCAGAAATATAATGCAAAGAATGTAAAAATGCAGAGATATGGTGCAAGCATCATATTATTTCGTGCCTGCACATTCTTGGACGTGATTGCACTACTATACAGAATGTTTTTTAATAAATATAATAATAATATAATAGGTAATAATAAATAAAAGTGTCCAATATTTCACAGGACAATTCCTTAGGTAATTTTAAGGTAAATAGTTCAGATAAAGATCTAAGGGTATAGCTAACTACTAAAAAATACGCAATACCACTGAATACTCTTATTATTACAAGAAAATTTGCTATAGTGCTTTTACATAACATCTAATAAGCTTTCCATTACATCTTTGTAATCAATTTCACGTCGAACAATCAGATTAAAGAACCCTTTAATTAATAATTGTAATAAAAATTTATTAGCAGGAAAATGACCATTAAAGCTGTATGGACATGAATGCGTGCACATAAAATTTATATGCAAGAAGCAAAAAATTTCATGCAGGCAGAAAGATATTATGTGCGAAGAATAATATAATACAGTGCAATAGCAAAATAAATTTCAGTGCGGCACATAGAATTATGGTGCGGCACATAGAATTATAGTGCGGTACTGTCCGTTTATGTGCGTTGCACACTGTTGCAGTCTGTTTCAGTTGATGCGCGTACTCCGTAGTAGGAACATTACTATTTTCACAGTGTTTTTTTTTAAGTTTTTAAGTACTTGTTTAAAGTTTGTGGTATCGGGTTGTGTTGTTGCACACGTGCTACATCACTAGTAGGTGGTATATAGATCAGTAACTATTTTTGTATAACTTCGGTGCAGATTATATTAATGTATGTATATGTAAACTCTAAACTATGCTCTATATTGTTGTATAAATAAAAACACGTTAACTTGTAATTTACAGTTTATTTAATTAGCAAGGTTCCATTCTTTTTAAGGCCGACGCGACCATCTCGAGTAATTGAACAGAATATGTATAGTAAATGGTAATTCTCGCATTAAGTTAAGTACTCATGCACGCGATTTGCGAAATTTATTTTTGCGGAATTGTTCCCATTGGTCGAAATAATGACATTTAATGTCAAATGTCAGTTCAAGTCTATGTGAGTGCATTTAAGACTTGAACTAATTTAGGACACTTTAATTGCCACCCAATCTTAAACGCAACCCGTAAGTGCTTTACCGAAAGCGGGGTACGCCGCCAACCTAAATCTAAAAACTTTAGCAATTTGATGCCATGAACCGTACCATTTAGGACAATAGCAAAGAAGAATTCCGTGTCATCACCGTGTTATATAGTGCAGAAAATATAGTGCTGGCACATAAATATAGGATGCTAGGAGGCATGTGGTATAATGCAAGGCACAAAATAAGATCATGCCATAGCAGAGAATATGATGACTACAAGCAGCAAAAGGTGTACTGCATGCAAAAAATTTAATGCGTTCGCACTATAACTTATGCTGCCATAATTTTATAATACTCTGCAACGCACGATAAATCTTCATGCTTGCAATGAAAGGTTCAATGCGTTCACACTATAACTTAAGCTGCCCTAATATTATGTTATAGTGCGACAGCACTATAATATTATGTGCCAAGCTCGTGACGTCATTAATTTTATGAGGTCACATAGGCACCATACTTTATTGTGCTACTGTCTGCACCATACCTTTCTGTGCGTGCACAGTGGTCGCCCGGAGCGTGCTTTGCATCATAAAAGATGATAAATTTTTTCTCAGTGCACGAGACATTGACTCCTCTTGGCAAACCGTATGATAGTGATCAGATTTTAAAATTTTGTCTCTGTCGACGCTTTGATAAACAGAAACAAGTAAGAGTTCAAGTTCAATCAAGAGATTGATACAGAAAAAAAAACGATTAAAATAAAAAAATATTCATAAAAATTAAGAGAAAGGATCGAATATAATTATGAAGGAATATGTGGACAGTGCATATTAATTTCATCGGTTTCTTAAACTATATTGCTTGTCTGACCATCGCTGTAACGCTTACTGTGTGTAAAAATGTGTTCAACGGCCTTGTTACGACACTATTTCGCCATTTATAATATGCTGCGTTGATCGCACGGTAAAAAAAATACCACCCCTCGAGGAATCGAACCTTGGACGTAGCGATCTCTCACATCACTGGATAGCCGTCTAATCCTTTTAGGCTAGTTAATTTTAAAAAAAATGTAACATTACAACACATCACGGGCATGTACAGGCTGTTCCAAATTCGCAAGGCACTATGGAAATCTTTTTTATTATTATTTCTTCAGGAAATTATATTAATTCTACAAGTATAAACAATATATAAATTATACAAATGTAAATGTTTATAAAAACTTAGATTAACGTCTAGTTTGAAGTGATTCAAAATTTTGTCAATGTTGTCAACATTTTTAATTAATCAAGGAAGCTAAAGTAGAAGCAATAGCAAGAATTTAAATAAACTATTTAATATTTTTATTAATAACGGATACCCTAAATCTCTATTAAGGAAGTTAATTTATAATTCAAACCCTCATTGGGTTGTGGTACTTGACGTTTCGATCAATTTGTCGTGATCTTCTTCAGAAGTGAAGTGGAGACTTCAGCAGAGAACCCGAGAACCGAAGAGCGGCCGTGAAAGCCTGAAGACTACTTTAATGTTCTTTTTTTTATATTTCAAAATGTTTTAAGCGAATTTAAAACAGTTTGTACACCTGTGTACGAATTTTATTTTACATCAATTTAAAAATGGAATGAAAATCCGTGACTGTGACTTTTGAACAACGGTGTATGTATGTATAGGCAATTTTTGGAAGGACGTGTAGAATTGTAACTGTTGACTGCGCCATCTATGTGCGGGAATTGAGGTTAATCCCTATCTCCAAACACAGACATCTATTGGCGAGGTGATTAACTATCGATTTAATTTTATTGTAAATTTTTCTCGGTACATTAAGTCTTTAATTAGCTAGTATTATAACCTTTTTTTTTGAGGATAAACTTACAAATCTCCAGTAGATTCAGCAAATTCACTCTTCACCAGCATAGCATTCAAACAATTATGAACTGAAGGGAAACATTCGAAGAAAACCACTTCGGGCGGATTCCCGACTTCATTAACGACCATCTTCAACGTCGTTTCCGTTTTAATGAATTTCGTGAAGAAATCGACGGCGTTCGGCGGCCAGAAATCGGCGCCGTTCGGCGGCTTCACGTGCGTCATCTTCACCAATTTAGCCTGGCAGTATTGGGCTACGAATCTCCCGTCTAATTTCCTAACCTGATCCCAAGCTACGCAAATCGTCATTCCGATATCGACCAGTTTGACGGTAACCATTCCACGACCCTCCGAACTTTGGGTTATAATCCCTCTGCGCCAGCTCGACGATATTGAATCTGAATAGAGGACTGCCACCACCATATCTTCCCTCGGTGAGTAGATGTAACCCTTTCTGTTATCGCGGTAGAAATTATCCATGTTTTCGTGGAGTTTAATCAAGTCGTTTTTCGAATTTTTCTTTAAAATAATAATAATTAATTACGATTATAATTTTGAATTATTAATAACTTACTAAATTGATGTAAATATTGTGAGGATTAATCGCGTAGCTGATTATCACATCTAAACTCTCCTCTCTTTTAAACTGCTCATTATTAGTGTACAATTTTAAAGTTTCTGTATTCTTTAATTGCTAAAAATTTAATCTTAAAATTAATAAATAAAAATAATTAATCAAAATAATTAACTTTTTTAATCATATCCAAATCGGTGGGATATTTACAATATGGTATACCATAACCTAAAAATTTCAAAGCATCTCTAAGGGAGGTATCGCAATCTGTAGTGAGGAGGTCGACCTCTAAACAGTCCGGGGATACTTCGATAACGATCATGAGTAATTCATTGTTAGAGATGATTTTCGCCATGGTAAGCACAGCGTTGGGGTCCCACGAATTACCTTTAGCCGGATATAAGTCGAAGAATTTGCATTTTATTGCGAAAGGGATTAAACGCTTCAAATCTGGTGGGATCATCGCTATGCTATTAAAAAAAATAATCTTTTAGAAGTGGTTGGAAAAATGTTAATCCAAACTTACTCTTCTCGTTTGACTGTAGCCGTGTTACCGTAATCGATGAAATAAACGGTGTACATTTTTTGGTCCGGAAGGTACTCTATAATCCTGCCACGACACCAGTGTGTGACACCGTCCGACATGTATTTCACTAAATATAAGTCGTCTAAAAAAAATAAAAAATTAAAATCAGAGAAAATTAAAGTCAAGTAAATCTTATCCACTTACTTATTTCGGGAACTTGAACTATGATTACCGACTTGCTTCTAATATGCTTGTCTATAGTCTTCGATAATCGCGACAGGGGGCCGGACATCTTACCAAGTTGGACGTAAAAGCAATCCGGGGACATTAGATGTGTAACCATCACAGTCTCTCTATCGCCTATTAAATTAATTCATCGATAAAAATGGATGTCCAAGATACCGTAGTGTAGGGGGTGAATTCGGACAATTTTTGAGGTTTTAAGCAAAGCCTAGCTCGGCTAAATTTTGCAGGAGAAACCAGTAATATGTGCGGATGATTCAAAAATTAACTTGAACCAATCCCATGACGTCTCGTGCGTTCGCCGAAGACTCAATGAAGATTTGCGTCAAAAAGGATGATCAACAACCGAGATAAAGCAGTTGGTACCGCTGTTGATCAAGTCATCTTAGAAGCTCTAATGAATAGAAATTTAAGAACTCAAATACCAATTAGCGAAAGTAACTTAGAATCTAAGCTTCACAAAAACCTACAAGACGAACTTATTAACAATCACATGAAATACAAAAAATGGCATAATAAAAAATCGAGAAAATCGAAATATTATTCTCCAAATGAAAACGTTAAAATACAAACCGGAAAAGGAGTGGTAGCCGTTCGGTTACAAAAAGAAGATGAGACTCCAAGTTCGTACTTGATAATGATGAAAAATGGAAATGTAGTAAGACGAAACGAGATTCATATGAGGAAAAGTCAAAACCAAACAACCAAAACAACAGCAACATGGAACACAAGCTTAAACCAAATCCAAATGCAAACTCACATGGGTCTTATAATTGTCAATCATTTGAGGCTTGAGACCCCAAGACTTACCGATCAGCCTTCGACAAATTAGCGATGCTTTTATGGCTTTTTTTTTGTAACTAGTTGGTGACGAGCGTAGATGATACTATAAGAAGAAAAAAAAACATAAGTAGGTTAATCACCTCACTCAACGTGGACACGCTGTATTAAGGCTCCCCTCGTGTTGGGGAGAGACCTGATATTGAAAACATCTTGGTTAGTTCTGAAAACAGTTTGTTTTTCTAAAAAATTAAAGATGATTTTCTTTCTTTTTGTGACTCCATCGGAGGATCTACTGTATATGAAAAGTTTTACGCCCGCCCAGCCTGAACCCACTAAGGATAGAAATTTAAAATTTAGACTCCATGTCGATTGTATATTGCAGGCTGTATCAAAGAAGCGATTTTTCGAAATTCCACTCCCTTATCCGTCCAAGAGACGGTGGCAAAGTTCGTATGGAAATAAGTTTTTTATCGTCCGATTGTCTTCTTCAACGCAATTCATTAAATTTCGGCGGATTTTTTTTTTAATTCAACCCTGAACGACGTGACGAACGAAGGCCAAAGAGGGTGGCAAAGTTTCTATACTTTGTTATTACCTCAGGGATAGAATTTTGGATATAATCCGTAATCAATTTTGAATTTCGAGGACAAGGCAAGGGCCCTTAGTGATTGAATTTTGAAACACAGAGAGAGCATTTAAATTCAAAATCTGATTCCTAAGGGGGTGGTAAAGTTTCTACGCTTTGCCACCCCCATCAAATTCAAAATTTCATTCCTAAGGGGGTGGCAAAGTGTAGAAACGTTATCACCCCCTTAGAAATCAGATTTTGCAACACAAAGATCGCATTTAAATTCAAAATCTGATTCCTAAAGGGATGATAACATTTCTACGCTTTGCCACCCCCTTCAAATTCAAAATCTGATTCTTAAGGGGATGGAAAAGTGTAGAAACGTTACCACCCCCTTAGGAATTAGATTTTGCAACACGAAGAGCGCATTTAAATTCGAAATCTGATACTTAAGGGGGGTGGCGAAGTTTCTACACTTTGCCACCCTCTTCAAATTCAAAATCTGATTCTTAAGGGGATGGAAAAGTGTAGAAACGTTACCATCCCCTTAGGAATTAGATTTTGCAACACGAAGAGCGCATTTAAATTCGAAATCTGATACTTAAGGGGGGTGGCGAAGTTTCTACACTTTGCCACCCCCTTCAAATTCAAAATCTGATTCTTAAGGGGATGGCAAAGTGTAGAAACGTTACCACCCCCTTAGGAATTAGATTTTGCAACACGAAGAGCGCATTTAAATTCAAAATCTGATTCCTAAGGGGATGGTAAAGCTTCTACGCTTTGCCACCCCCATCATTCAAAATTTCATTCTTAAGGGGGTGGCAAAGTGTAGAAACGTTATCACCCCCTTAGAAATCAGATTTTGCAACACAAAGATCGCATTTAAATTCAAAATCTGATTCCTAAAGGGATGATAACATTTCTACACTTTGCCACCCCCTTCAAATTCAAAATCTGATTCTTAAGGGGATGGCAAAGTGTAGAAACGTTACCACCCCCTTAGGAATCAATTTTCAATTTGAATTTCGAGGACAAGGCTAGGGCTCTTAGTGATTGAATTTTGAAACACAAAGAGGACATTTAAATTCAAAATCTGATTCCTAAAGGGGTGGTAAAGTTTCTACACTTTGCCATCCCCTTCAAATTCAAAATCTGATTCCCAAGGGGGTGGCAAAGTGTAGAAACTTTACCACCCCCTTAGAAATCAGATTTTGCAACACAAAGAGCGCATTTAAATTCAAAATCTAATTCCTACGGAGGTAGTAAAATTTCTACACTTTGCCACCCCCTTCAAATTCAAAATCTGATTCTTAAGGGGATGGCAAAGTGTAAAAATGTTACCACCCCCTTAGGAATTAGATTTTGCAACACAAAGAGAGCATTTAAATTCAAAATCTGATTCCTAAGGGGGTGGTAACGTTTCTACACTTTGTCACCCTCTTAGGAATCAAATTTTTGAATTTGAATTTCGATGACAAGGCAAGGGCTCTCAGTGATTGAATTTTGAAAGACAAAGAGGACGTTTAAATTCAAAATCTGATACCTAAGGGAGGTGGTAAAGTTTCTACACTTTGCCATCCCCTTCAAATTCAAAATCTGATTCCCAAGGGGGTGGCAAAGTGTAGAAACTTAACCACCCCCTCAGGAATCAGATTTTGAATTTCAATTGCGAGGACAAGACAAGGGCCCTTAGTGATTGAATTTTGAAACACAAAGAGGACGTTTAAATTCAAAATCTGATACCTAAGGGAGATGGTAAAGTTTCTACATTTTGCCAACCCCTTAGGAATCAGATTTTGAATTTGAAGGGGGTGGTAAAGTTTCTACACTTTGCCACCCCCTTCAAATTCAAAATCAAAAAGGGAGATGGTAAAGTTTCTACATTTTGCCAACCCCTTAGGAATCAGATTTTGAATTTGAAGGGGGTGGTAAAGTTTCTACACTTTGCCACCCCCTTCAAATTCAAAATCAAAAAGGGAGATGGTAAAGTTTCTACATTTTGCCAACCCCTCAGGAATCAGATTTTGAATTTAAATGCCCTCCTTGTGTTTCAAAACTCAATCGAAAACCTAGTCTTGCCAGAACTGCCAACTGTTAAGAGCTAAACGCAGCTAAACATTTTAATTCTACAGTTTACTATATTCTACAACTTCCAGAATAGGGTGTGGAGGGGATCAACACAAAAATTATATAATAATTGCAACGATTTGTTAGCCTAGCTCTTAAAGGATGTACCAGAAACAATTAATATAAGTGGAGCAGTCCGAATTCACCTCACACGACCCCTATATCTATATAAGAGAACTTACCTTTCTGAAACGTCGGCATCTCAATATGCTGATCCCTATTATCTTTAAACAATCGTTTACCGGGTTGATTTAAAGTGGTAGGTGCCGTCGATTGCAACCATTTCTCAATATGATCAGTCTTCGATCCCTTCTTAGGAACGGGTTTCTCTTTGACTAATTTACTATCGATAGAATCAATTAAAGAACTAGCGGAGCTCAATATCGATTTCGATATACTAATCGTATCATCGTTATCTTCGTAATCCGCCGGCAGATCTACCCGTGTGACTAAAGAGTACGGATTCGATTCAGTGAAGTTTAATCGAGCCGAATGCTGGAGATCCTCGATGAGGGTATCTTCGAATAGGAACCTTTATAAATTAAAAGATATAAAAATAAATTGAAATCGACTATTAAATTAAAAAAAATTACTCTAAATCTAAATTTTCTTTATCGTTTTGTAGGAAATAACAAGGCGTGTTAACGACGCCCTCTAATTGAGTCTTCAACAGGTAAACGTTCATCTTCTTCGGGGTACACCTAACATCGGTAGCTTGCTTACTGACGTTTATCAGGTTGGAAATGCTCCGGATATTCGCGACTAACTCTTCTTGGAATGTCATCAACAAGGTCCTGTCTTGGTTTCTAATCTTTTGCATCTGAGTTAGTAGATCTTTCTCGAGCATCTGCAGCTTCGCGATAGCGTTCTTGATCTTTTTACTTATCAGTAATTCCACGGTGTTATCGGGTGTCGTCGGTTTCGACGGTTTCTGAAGTATCCTCCTGATTTTCTGCAATTTCAAAATTAAATATTCAAATATTAAAGATAACTTTATGACATGTTCTTGTGGAAAATGCTTTATTTAGTGTGTAAAAAATCGGGAGTTCCGCAAGGTTCCAATTTAGGACCTTTACTATTTCTACTACAGAGAAATTTTTAATCGGTGCATATGCAATGAATACTCTATTTCGTAAACGCTCCCTAGTGTCTAGTACTATCGTTGCGGGTAAAGCAAAAACATTTCTGAACAAACTTGGGGATTTTTGTCATTGATAAGTCATCGAAACTCCAAAGTCATTTAATGGGACGAGAGCGAAAAAAAAACAGTTCTATCGGATTCAATTAAGCCCTTAGTCCTCTGGTGAGGTCGTGGAGATGACTCTTACCGAATGCCGAAACAAACGACGTCCAAAAGGCCCACACAGGAAGAAGTTGAAGATTTGTTCGTCATTATATCGATTGATTTTATGAAGTTAGTCCCGGTAAGGGTGTGGGAGAGGAAGGAATGAGGAGGGAGCTCTAATTAGGGAGGATTCGAACGCTTAATAGATAAATGAGCAGATCGCAAACGAGACAAAGCAAATTAAATCTCGATGAAGAGAACCGAAATACAGGTTGGTTAAGCTGTGTCTAGAGAGTGAGGACTAATGAGTCAGGATTCAAAATCTTGACAGATTGGTAAATCAATAATCAAGAAAAAGTATGTTTTTTTTTTAAGAAAGAAACAAAAGCAAATGACCATTTTTTTAACCTTAAACATTGTAAAAAGTACCGATTTCCTTGTTAATTAAGAAATAAAAAAAAATTGTATATTACAATATTGGAAGAAACAAAATTGGATCACGTTTCTTGTGAATTACACGTGACAAAAACAAATTGTATTGGAAAATGTAGTCCTTTCGAAACCGCTTAATTTGATGTATAGATCATTAAAATCAGACGACAAATAAAGACATTATAACATCTGGAAATTTTTGTGGAACATCCTGTATATGGAAAACTATTGCGACCAGTTTTTTTTTTAATTTTTCGTAAACTTCGTTTTTGAAGACCAAAAGACTTGCCAAGAAAAGATTGAAGACCTGCCTGCCACTACACTGGTTTTGACGACTTAGTGGTATCACTTCCAGAGAGGGGGTGGACTAATAAGTCGGGATTCTAACGCTTGACAGATTGATAAACAGATCACAAATAAAGGATACAACAAAAGAACAAAATTAGTAAGATTAAGCAAAAAATTTGTAAAAAAAAAGACCTGCGACAATGGACTCCAACCGCATTCCGTCTAGCGCACAAAGTCGGAAGTAATGCTATCGGATATCAAACAAGTCAGGTATCTGCTGTTACTGACGTGGGTTCGAATTGCGATGAAATTAGTTCTTGCATTAGAAGAGGCCCTGACGAGACCTAGGAGGTCGAAACCACGTGGTCTGCTTTGCAATGCTTGATTATTAATCTATTTTCATTGTACTCGCTTGCGGGGCTGTTCCGACAATATACCATAAGCACCTATTACAGGATTTTAGCTTCGCAAATCTATAAAAAAACGTTAAAACTAATATACAATAATACACGGCGCTCAGAAAATGGTGGCGAATTTCGTAATCTCGAAAATTAGAATTTTTTCCCCCCAAACAGCGGCCCGCTCCTCCGCGCTCCCCTCTCGTTTTCTTCAATTTGTTCTACACTGAAATGTAAAGGGACTTCGTGATACAACTTTTGGAAATTTTTGTGGAACACCCGGTATATAGGAAACTATTGCGACCAGTTCTTTTGAAAATTTTTAAGCTAAAATTCTCCATAAACTTCGTTTTCAATGTTTTGCAACTTTCTAGTACACCGGAAATAGCTCCAAATGTCATTATTTTAAATGGAATAACCGGATAACATGTGCCTTAAAGTGCACCATTTTTGAACTATTTCAGTTTCTTCGAAATATTTGACAGACGCAAACAAAGAACCAAGTGGCTCAGACCAAAAAAAATCTCGAATTCAATTTATACACGGTGCTCAGTAAATGGAGTCGAAAAAAAATCGCGAGAATTCAAACTTTTTTTTCAAATAGAAACTTGAGTTGTTCGCGATTATAAAAAGAAATATTGAACAATTAGTTGGCGTTGTTTCGACACAAAATTAATGCTGTCGAGATTTGATGCATATCCGGAAATGCATGCAGAATGCTCCGGAGACCCCAGCACATCAGCAACCCATGAAAAATTTGTTCAAAATTGTTAAATTTTCTCTCTTCTGATCTCTTCTGATATGGTTCAGTTAAAAAATGATTGATGAATTTTAAGGAAATGTTTCCTGGGAAGTGGACCAACATCTCGCCCAAAATTTCGAACAAGAATCGAAGATAGTAAGGACATGAAGATGGGAGAAGAGAACAACATTTTGGAAATGACCAAGAATAGGATTTCACTAATTCGAACAAGATCCCGTCATTTTTCGAGCACTCTGTATAAAAAAATCGAACTTCTAATATGTCTGAACCTTCAAAATAATTCCTGCTAATCCTAAAAAGACAACAGGCAACGATAACGAGTTCCTTTCTCAATCTCTTCTGATATGCTTCAGTTAAAAAATGATTGATGAATTTTAAGGAAATGTTTCCTGGGAAGTGGAGCAACATCTCGGCCAAAATTTCGAACAAGAATCGAAGATGGTAAGGACATGAAGATGGGAGAAGAGAACAACGTTTTGGAAATGCCCAAGAACAGGATTTCACAAATTCAAACAAGATCCAGTCATTTTTCGAGCACTCTATATAAAAAAACCGAACTTCTAACATGTCTGGACCTTCAAAATAATTCCTGATAACCCTAAAAAGACACCAGGCAACGATAACGAGTTCCTTTTTCAATCTAATCTGATTAAGTTTAGTTAAAAAATGATTGATGAATTTTAAGGAAATGTTTCCTGGGAAGTGGACGACATCTCGGCCAAAATTTCGAACAAAAATCGACGATGGTAAGGACATGAAGATGGGAGAAGAGAACAACATTTTGGAAATAACCAAGAATAGGATTTCACAAATTCAAACAAGATCCAGTAATTTTTCGAGCACTCTGTATAAAAAAACCGAACTTCTAACATGTCTGAACCTTCAAAATAATTCCTGCTAATCCTAAAAAGACAACAGGCAACGATAACGAGTTCCTTTTTCAATCTAATCTGATTAAGTTCAGTTAAAAAATGATTGATGAATTTTAAGGAAATGTTTCCTGGGAAGTGGACCGACATCTCGCGCAAAATTTCGAACAAGAATCGAAGATGGTAAGGACATGAAGATGGGAGAAGAGAACAACATTTTGGAAATAACCAAGAATAGGATTTCACAAATTCAAACAAGATCCAGTCATTTTTCGAGCACTCTGTATAAAAAAACCGAACTTCTAACATGTCTGAACCTTCAAAATAATTCCTGATAACCCTAAAAAGACAACAGGACAAGATAACGAGTTCCTTTTTCAATCTAATCTGATTAGGTTCAGTTAAAAAATGATTGATGCATTTTAAGGAAACGTTTCCTGGGAAGTGGACCGACGTCTCGCCCAAAATTTCGAACAAAAATCGACGATGGTAAGGACATGAAGATGGGAGAAGAGAACAACATTTTGGAAATGACCAAGAATAAGATTTCACAAATTCAAACAAGATCCAGTCATTTCTCGAACACTCTGTGTAAAAAAATCGAACTTCTAACATGTCTAGACCTTCAATATAATTCCTGCTAACACTACAAGACAACAGGCAACGATAACGAGTTCCTTTTTCAATCTCTTCTGATATGGTTCAGTTAAAAAATGATTGATGAATTTTAAGGAAATGTTTCCTGGGAAGTGGACCGACATCTCGCCCAAAATTTCGAACAAGAATCGAAGATTAATATTATAAATAATACGATAATTTATCTACATCCTACATCGTTTATCAAAACATAGCAGTTATGGTAATTCCCATCAATTACGCCAGAATTAATTAATTCCTCGCCAACCCTAACCTACATATATTCAAAACAATAGGCATGATGTTATATCTATCTTAGTTATATCTATCCTACACCGGACGATGACTAAAATAAGAGTTTATTAAGATATATAAGTATGTTTGTATACACAGAAGTAAAACGACAAGAAATCAACTATGTATGTATGTATATAGGTTTCGCGTTAAGTGACTGACAATGAGAGGGGCCGACAATAACCGTAGCCCCACTTGAGGGAACCCAGTCGCATGCGAGATGTCAATAACCAAGCATTAATAGTTCGGATTTGTTTTGTTTTCTTTTTGCCCTCTCCCTGTCATTTATTAGAACCATGTATTATTCCAACTCCTGTTTCGTGTACACTGTGATATTTATTTTAGGATATTTAATTATAATCGGTAAGTTGATTAGTAATAATTTATTAATTAATTTAATTTTATTTTTTTTATTGATTGTAATTAGTAATTACGTAACGTTCTCCCGATCGTGAACGGAAGCGATAGCTAATACATCGTTGAATTAAAGAAATTTAAATAAACTAAGTTTTAAAAATAAAAAAAAGTGACAAATCCACTTTCTAATTTAATGTTTGCACTGACTTATAATCGTAACTAATATTAGCTGGAAAAAAATTGAATTAATCCTATCTATATATTTAATATAAATATTACGAAATTGAGAGGTCCTAATACGCACCCTAAGGGCACCCACCTTTCCTTTTTTAAAAAGCAGGCCTATTTAGTACTAGATGCACAAGCGTTACGGATTAACGGGATATTATTTTGCAATTCTACGCTTTATGTTTACAACAATAGATCTTCTCACAATGTTTATTTATTTATATGTGATTGCATTCGACGCGTTTGTTTTGCTGGTGAAAAATTCTCATACCTCAAATGAATGGAGAGACGAAATAGTTAGATATATGTATTTATGTATACAGGGTGTGTTCGAAAGGACGAGGAATCATTTTCCGTTCATCTAATTAAATACAAGACTAAAGTGGGCCTTGCATGGAAAATAATCTAAATAGAATAAATGAAAACAGTTTAGCCGCGCATAACAGTATCGCTTAGAACGCTTGTGGGGTATTTCAGATACCCCAGCATTTCTTGAAGGGCCCAAAAAGGCAAAGGTGATAATACAAAATTATGATAAACTTTTCGTTAAATTGTGAATATATGAAACAGATTTTATAAGCTAATTACATGGAATTTATTAAAAATAATATTACCCAAGTATTATTATCAATCTGTGGAGTACGCAAACGGATTTAGAACATTCACTGCACGAGAATTTAATTTTTCTGTCATTAGATCGTGCACAAAAATTGCACCTCCGGGATGCGGTAGCCTGAGAACCTACGTCCATTAATGAAGCTTATGTTATCTTTTTTCTGGTAAACATATCCAAAGCTAACTTCACATATTTGTGAAAGGAGTCCTTGATTTTTTTTCCTTCTAAAAAACACAAATTATGATAAAAAAACGATTTTTTTGTCAAAACTTAAATACCCTGTTGCTCAAAATTTGGTTAAGCTGTGACTAGGAAGTGACTAAGGAGTCAAGATTCAAAATCTTGACAGATTGGTAAATAGACTGCAAACGAAGACTGAAGACCTGTTCCAGTCAGTCACTAATCAAGAAAGTGTTTTTTTTTTAAGAAAGAAACAAAAGCAAACGACCATTTTTTTAACCTTAAACATTGTAAAAAGTACCGATTTCCTTGTTAATTGTTAGGAAACAAAAAAAAATTGTATATTACAATATTGGAAGAAATAAAATTGGATCACGTTTCTTGTGAATTACACGTGACAAAAACAAATTGTATTGGAAAATGTAGTCCTTTCGAAACCGCTTAATTTGATGTATAGATCATTAAAATCAGACGACAAATAAAGACATTATAACCTCTGGAAATTTTTGTGGAACACCCTGTATATGGGAAACTATTGCGACCAGTTTTTTTTTTAATATTTCGTAAACTTCGTTTTTGAAGACCAAAAGACTTGCCAAGAAAAGATTGAAGACCTGCCTGCCACTGCACTGGTTTTGACGACTTAGTGGTATCACTTCCGGAGAGGGGTGGACTAATAAATGGAGATTCTAACGCTTGACAGATTGATAAACAGATCACAAATAAAGGATACAACAAAAGAACTAAATTATTAAGATTAAGCAAAAACAAATGCCTGAAGAATTTGTAAAAAAAGACCTGCGACAAAGTAATTCCAACCGCATTCCGTCTAGCGCACAAAGTCGGAAGTAACACTATCGGATATCAAACAAGTTCGGTATCTGCTGTTACTGACGTGGGTTCGAATTGCGATGAAATTAGGTGTCGTATTAGAAGAAGCCCTGACGAGACCTAGGAGGTCGAAACCACGTGGTCTGCTTTGCAATGCTTGATTATTAATCTATTTTCATTGTACTCGCTTGCGGGGCTGTTCCGACAATATACCATAAGCACCTATTACAGGCGTTTACCTTCGCAAATCTATAAAAAAAAAACGTTAAAGCTAATATATACACGGTGCTCAGAAAATGGTCTTCTTCAGTTTGCTCTACGCTGAAATGTAAGGGGACTTCGTGATTCAATTGACCTTGATTTGAGGATAAAATAGTGCGGTCCAGGTAACGAGATTTGGTGCATGTCAGAAAAAGCAAAAAAAAAAAATAAAGTGAGGCATTTATTACCGGCCCTATATGTATAGTCTATGAGTGAGGGATGTGCAGAAGAGCATAGAATGGAATGGAAAAAATTAAGATTTCGAATTTTTGAGATAACGTAACTCGACTTTTTTTGTGATTATAAACAAAAAAATATTAAATGATCAGTTGGATTTGTTGCGATCTAAAATTAATGCTGTCGAGATTTGATGCACGTCAGAACAAGCACAAAAAAAACAAAATAATTGCTAAAAAAATTACAATAGCTGAACACGTGACATGATAGAACATTTTTACAACATTAAACGTCAAATTCATTTTAAATTTTCTCCGAAGACATTTTAACCACTTCCTTTTTGGTCTCCTCTGAAATCCTAAAAACCAACTTGAAAATTATATACGAGGTGTGTTCAGGATATAATAGGAATTTTTAAATTTCGCGGTTTTGGAGTCCGATTGTCAATTTTTTTTTAAGAAATGTATCAAAAAATTTGTATCAAATTTTGCGTAAAAAATGTTAACCTATAGTGAGTTTACTTTGAGTAAAACAAATGGTCGTGAAGACGTTGAAGATGAACGCCTCCGATGCCCCAGCACATCAATAACCGATAAAAACGTGGAAAGAATGAGAAAAATGGTTATCGATTGGCTCATGCTATGAAATTTTTTCAAATGTTTTGTTATGATAAAAAAACGATTTTTTTGTTTAAACTTAAATACGCTGTAGCTCAAAATTTAAGAGGTTTAAGACATAGGTTTATTTGAACTTTTTTTCATAAAATCACGTAAGGTTTGACACCCTTAAGGACCAGCATCTTATTCTGAAACATCCTGTATATGCACTTAAAGTTGCTATATCTAAAATTGAACTGCGAAGACAGGAGTAAATAAAACTGACTTGTTTTTTTTTCGGCACATACGACACTAATGTCCAATTTTTCTGTAAAGCCAAATAAGGACGAAAATTGCTCTCTACTACGATTAGCCAAGACCGGACTGGGAATCTCTCTGTTTTATTTGACCTCAAAGTAGCAGTAAAGGTAAATTTATTTGAATATAATTCATCAGCCAAAGATATAGAAGTAAAAAAAATTGTTCATAGTTATGCCTCTCTATGATGCGACTAAATCCGTAACATTCATCGACACATATGTGCGAATTAGGGGAATAGTATTGTAAACATGCCGTTGAAATTAAATCAAATACAGTCTGGATTGCTTCTAATCGATTTTTGCTACTATCAATACGTTGTGCCCTTTTTGTGCGTTCGTCAAACCGTATATGTCTAAATACAGGGTGATTGGTCAGAATATCTAATAAAATAATTTAAAAACATCTACTTTTCGAATTTTTAAACACCCTGTATAATGTTATAGAGAAGAACTTCAAATGTTGTGTAACTACATAATATCAGCTGTGCGTATGCAAAATTTCATTCGTCTCTTTTACTCCTACGTGACGTAATATCCCTATAAAGTAAGATCGGTATCTGTCACTTTTTTTCTTTAATTGCGAATATCTCAGAAGGCATGGTATTTAGGTATAGAGTATGACACATGAAATATGTGTAGAATTTATCATAGAAGTTGAATTTATCATTTATTTTATAGCATGCTATTTAAAAAATCGAAATTGATGCCCACTTCCGGTATATTTTCACGTGATAACTCATATTCAACTATATCCAACCGCGAGGTTTTGTTTTAAAATTCAGTTCCGTTTGTATAATACTTTTAGTAGGCCATTCTCACCAAACACCCTGTATATACGCAAACTTTTCCAGAGACATCGCAGAAAATTTTAATTTTTCTGTCCAAAGTTCGCTTACTTATAGTTTTCTTTTTCGATTTCTTCCAGCTGCTATTAAAATTCCAATAAAAGCATAATAGCTCTTCTGTAGAGTTTTTGATTCCAATTTTCGTATGTTTCTCTAGAAAATTGATTGCTGTACTGGCAAACTTCTTCAAGCATAGTTTCGGGAATAAATAACATGTAATTTTTTCACTCCCGTTTTGCAAACCAACCTAAAACCTGAATGATGTTATGACGTCTTCGTCTCGAGCTTTTAAGTGGTTTAAATTAATAGTACTAGTAATAGTAATAGTCACTATCACTATTTTCTGAATCTAAATTCGGTTTACAGAAGATTTTTTCCCACCCATCAACTTCTTCATCTTCTGAATCACTATTTTCTAAAATTATTCGCAATTCCTCGTCTGTTAATTAATGGAGTGCCAATCACCAATTTTGTTTATTATTATGTTTTATTATGTTGGCTTCAAATTTGCTGAAATAAGACAACCACCGCTCCTAAAAAAAAAGATTTTATTTTCGAAAACTATTGTAGGTAACGAATCATTAGAACTGTCTCCCATGGATTATTATTCAAAATCTTCAAGTTTCTACAAGAGTCTGCAAGTCGATATTGATCATCAACACCAGTGCAGGATAACAATAAGTTGCTTCAAAACGTGCACGACCATATCAAAAAATAGTTATATTTTCAACAGGATGGAGCTCCATCCTAATATAATACCTACACACTAGTTGAGAGTCCATTTGCAAGTTGAATATTAAATCTGAATACTCAGTATTGTTTGCATCTTCAAATTAACTTGTTTCGCAAAAAAAAGGAACTATAGTTTGATTGAGGTTTAAATTATTCATCCGTGACTATATTTAACTCAACTAAACAAAAAAAACTTTGATATTATTCGAATCCTAATGATTTCCTCGTACACATCAAATTCTTCGAATGCTTTCACTTTTAAGCAATGATTTCTGAATTATTAACTACGTGGTATTTCAATTTAGCCGTTCTTTATTGGTTCTATTTTAAGCAGGATACCACATTAATACTGATTCGAACAAAAAAAAAATGTTTGAAGAAGATAACTCTCGTATTACGAAACCGCAGACGCATTAAAGCAAATCCGAACCGATTCGCAAGTAGGCGAAAAAGGAGGAGGAAAAAAAAACACTAACTGTATGCAAATGCAATCTATTGTTACGAGTGTTCTTAAATGACAATGATGATGATACCCTGGCGTAGTTTATGCTGCTAATACACAAGGTCGACTGGTTTCTTAAACGTGCAAAACGTTTTCTTCATAAAAGCCGACGGTGTACAACAAAAATAAATCGATGAAGGAAATTATAATTATTAATAAAACGTGTATGCCAGAGATGGTGGTCAAAAATCTGCTGCGAAAGTTCTTGCTTCAATTTTTTCGGATTGCCAAGGAGTCATCATGATTAGTCAATTATTGAAATTATTACCTTGAACGGCACTTAATTATAATTCGTCGCAGTTTAGATATGTCAAGACAATAAAGAAGTGAAATTTTCATCTATGTACAATAATATTAATGCATGTATGAGTATTGTATGTATATACAAAGATTTAACGATGAGAAACTTGTATTTCGTGCAGACAATACTTTACGGATCTCTTCTTCCTTTTCATTCAAAGTTAAATTACACACTCTCACAGCCTCCGGTGGTAATGGGACTTGCATAGCTGCGCTTGATGTATCCTTCAAATAAAACCGAATTAAATCGCGTTGATGTTTAACATACAATGACGTTCAGAAAGTTCTTTTTTATCGCTTGTTGTGCCTGATTTCAAGAAGAAATTTACTAAAGATCATGTACAAGAGCTCTTCTCTGACATGCTGGCCTTATCTATAGCAGCATCTTCATTCCTGTTTAATTCTTCAACTCTTTAAAAAGATTTTTCCTTTAAGAAAATTAGATCCAATAGATATCTACTGCTTACTTGTTTGTTTGTTTTTTTTTCTCTCCTAAACTATTGGATTCTTCACCAGCTTTCAAAGCCAACTTCATTCGTATGAGACAGAGCTTTCGTCTAAATCTACAGGCACCCCCCTCCCCCTCCCCCATCTCCCCCTTCCCCCAATTAAGGTGTAAAACTGTTTTTTTTTTGCAATTAGTACTGTAAGCATCGTTTTTATTTCACTAGATTAGTGCTGTAATAAGGTCTACATATCACAATTAGGGTCATATTTATAGTCCGTGCTTGAGGTTGTGTCGATGCTTGAGCACGCGATTTTGACGTAAATGTCATTACAAATCTGTCAAAATCGCGTGCTCAAGCATCGACACAACCTCAAGCACGGACTATAAATATGACCCTAATTGTGATATAGAAATGGGACATTTAAGCTGATTTATTTTAAGTTGGTCACATTGTAACAGTAATGGAAACGTCAATGTGACATTTTGTCTCATGAGCGTAGATTTTCACATTTTGACGTTTCGCTGATGATGCTGTCAGCTTCTGTCAACGTCAGCTGTCTACTTTCTGTTTTCTTCTGTCAAAAAAATAACTTAATACAGTAGAACCTCGATTATCCGTGTGCGGATTAATCGTGTTAGCAAACAGCTTCGATTATCCGGGTTTCAATTATCCGTGCAGAATGCAAATTAGTACAAACGGTGCACGTCAATTCGCCGTACCATCATCGTATACATCGTACAACTTATACTGCTTTTCACGTTAACGCCTTGAATCGTTTTGCAATATCTCCTACAATTTTAACTTTTTCTAAATAATTTTTTTTATCAAAAACTTCTGTAGTTCTCTATCTTCAAATTTGTCGCTGGAAGTTTTTCGAAATCTAAACTTTCTTCGATTCAATTGTCAATGAAAGTTGAAGAAGCATTTCGATCGACTCGTATTAATAAATAAAAATGAATTTACTCAGAAAAAAGAAACAAATGAAATTAACTGATTATTTTTCTTAATTAAATTTTGATTTAATTTTTTACGCAATTATTGTAATAAGAAAAGCACGTTTTGATTTTTTTATATCTACATGTTGTGTTATGTTTTTTGAGAATTTTATATTGTTTTTTTTTGATGTTTTCTTTGCCATAATAAACTTTACCAACTTAATTTTATATTTATTCCAAGTTAGATATTTTTTCGTAGTACGGTAAGTAGTCATAATAATTTGTAAAACAACTTTTTTGACTAAAATAAGTAGGTGCGGATTAACCGTGCTTTTCGATTTTCCGGGCTTGGTTCAGTCCCGACCAGCACGGATAATCGAGGTTCTACTGTACTTATGATTTCTAATAGATTGCGCTGGTTCTTCTCTTGAATTTGAAAATCGATAACTTCATATAACGTAAGTGAGAGAACAACAATCATGTTGTACAAAAAGATTGCCATTCATTAAAAACTTAATAACTAAACAGCATTTTTTTTATTGGAATACGACTTTCAATAACAATCTCCTGCCTATTGTTATTAAACAATGAAATAAACCAATTAATACAATCGAATAATATTAATAAACACTTTTAATTTAAACTATTACGAACGATTCAATGTTAAAGTGTGAATTATATTAATTGCATTCTATTGCAATAATTGTAGCTTTTAAATATATACTCGCATGACACTAAATTGTATACAATGTTGTTAATAGTAATCATCGAGTTCGACAAATTATAACGTTTCAGTTAATTTACGCAACATTGACTCGTTCGTTTGTAATTGACTTTCGTAGTAATCATTTTTTGTCCCGGTTTCTTCAATGAACTGTATTGATCGTATTAGAAACCGCTGTTAATGTTAATTTCCCTTCATTAACACTAGTTATATGTATAGTCGGTTAACAGTGTTAAGGATAAATTTATATCTCGGTCACTTATATTAAAGCGAGGTATGTACCTACAGAATTTTTCGACCTCAAGGTGTATAAACCTAAAAAAAGGACACAAAAAATTAAACACTCAATACAGCAAAGCTGTCATTATCGAGGTATTATTATCCCCTTGATAATACTATAGCTGTATCATTGCGACGTGTCAATTTCGTACTGAGTGTTCGCATGTTTTGTGGTGCTTTTTATGTTTTAAACTTCTAAATCAATAATTAATTTTGTTCGCAACTGTCGATGTATGTACAGTGACCTTTAAAAGTATCCGGACACAATTTATTGAAATGTAAATCATTCAATCTATTATGAAGAGCAACATCGATTGAAACCCTGACATTTTTAATAAGCCATTTGACGTTTGTACAAATAACAAAATACTGTCAACATACGACTAACTGCTAATCATTACTTTACGATCTATCAGATAGTAATCGTTTAAATTATTTATTAATTTATTAATTAATGTAGGTACTTATATAAATAATGATAACCTGTATGAATAATGGCCAATATAGATAATGACCAGTATGTACATACAGGGTGTGGCTTTGCTATTTATTTTATCGAAAAATGTTCTTAGTAAAAGATGTCTATAGCAAGAAAATATTTTCTTATATACAGGATGTTCAGTTTTGTCTGTACGACAGGTTACTTTATTTATCTAAATGGAACACCCTATATATTATTGCATTTTTGAATTTCTTGATGTAATATAAGATAATTTTAATTAACATACTCTGCGTTCTTAAATAATTTAATTAAAAAAAAAATTAATCATTGTCTATTTGTCATGTTTTACTTAAGATGGCCGAAATGAGATTTATGTACAAAAGAAGGATAAAGAGGATAAATCTGCATTAGTTAGCATCAAAATATACAGGGTGTTCCATTTGAAATAAACGAGTTTTAATCGTTTGAAGGTATTTAATTTCGAGTTCGATTATTAAACACCCTGTATAACAATATGAATGTTTAGTAAGGAAAATAAAGCTTGAAGTATCATTATAATAATACCCACGATTTGTTTCAAAACGATTATTAGGAAAGACTACATTTATTTTTTAAGTAATCTGTGTAAATGCATTTTTGTTTCCTTTCGAAACGAAATATTTCGAAAACTGTTGGGTTTTAGGGCAGAGTGTGTTAATTAAAATTACCTTATATTACATCAAGGAATTCAAAAATGCAATAATATATAGGGCGTTCCGTTTAAATAAACAAAGTAACCTGTCGTACAGACGAAACTGCACACCCTGTATATAAGAAAATATTTTCTTGCTATAGAGAACTTCATTCTAGACATCTTTTACTAAGAAAATTTTTCGATAAAATAAATAGCAAAGACACAATCAGCCGATCTCAGAAAGATGCCACACCCTGTATAATGGCCAGTATAAATAATAACAAAAATGACAGATGTCACTACATTTTGATGAGCATAAGATGAGAAAAAAAATGCATTTGTGTTTTGAATCGCCCTGTACATAGTTTTCGCAATATTGTCAAAATATAACTTTGCAATAAAACCGTAACAATATAAAAAAATATACACAGGACGTTGAACATGCAATGATTTTCAGACAACAAATACATAACTTCTGAAATATGATGATATGAAACACCCTGTATATATAAAATTAATTTTAAAATATGTAGCTTAATTCATTGATATGAGTTTAAGATCACAACAAGCTCAGATTAGGTCAAAACGAAGTTAGAATGGGTCAAAACCAAGTTTGACTTGACAAAAGCCATTTGACAATCAAACGTCAAATTTGACGTTTAATTGTCAAATATTGACGTTTTAAAGTTAATGGTTTCAACGCTTGTGGGTCGAATTTTCAGTTGGTAATACCGAGAAGTTATGACCGTACAGTGTCTCAAACTTTCGATAAAAAAAAATAACTATGAAGTTGTGGTAATAATTGTAAATCGAAATATTTCTCTTGTAAAAACATTTTTCGAAAATTGTACAAGTGTTTCGTTAGTGTCGTTTTGATTGCAAAAAGTATTAAAAAAAAGAGAAACTCATTGATGTTTATTATGTTATAGATCGTCAAAACTAGCTATACTAATTTGATCAACATTCACCTGAGGAATTTCCAGTAATAAAATTAAAAACACGTGCTTAGAATAAACTAAAAAAAAAATTGAATCGCTATTTATAGAATACCTACACATACTGGTATTTATTTTAAAACGCGGATCTGATGAATTATTCAACATCGATCAAATATCCTAACGCTATCTGCTACCTATGTACATTATTATCTGTTTCGTGTCTTCTTTTTCTTTTATAAAAAAACGTTTATTTATATAATGTTGTACAAACAGCAGTTTTACTATTAATATTTGATAAACGATACTTAACTAGGCGTTAATTAGATTTGGTCACCTTGTTAGGTAGCTTCAGGGGAGAACTTTTCCACCTAGAAGGAAAGAAACTTCGACACAAGTATAAATATATATGTAAAACGGCAATTAACATAACAATATAACGTTTAATCGCAATATCTAAACGTGTATGCTGAATAATACATTGTTTTTAGTCATAGATAGTTGTTGTCGTTGTGTTGCAATTACGACATTGTTATTTAATTACGTTGTATTCGAAACGTGCTTAAGTATTAATGAACACGATTGGATAACTAATTAAAATGTTTATTTTTTGTGTTAGGTGTTATAATTGACTCCATATTTTCACAGTTATTATAAGATGTTTATCATATTAATTTTATTGAATCTCTGGTACAACTCTTAGTTGGCTTTCTCTCAATATTCTTCATTTGAACAAATTTCGTCCCTGTAAGATAATACATTGTTTTTAGTCATAGATAGTTGTTGTCGTTGTGTTGCAATTACGACATTGTTATTTAATTACGTTGTATTCGAAACGTGCTTAAGTATTAATGAACACGATTGGATAACTAATTAAAATGTTTATTTTTTGTGTTAGGTGTTATAATTGACTCCATATTTTCACAGTTATTATAAGATGTTTATTATCATATTAATTTTTTTGAATCTCTGGTACAACTCTTAGTTGGCTTTCTCTCCAATAAAATGTGATTCTTCATTTGAAACAAATTTCTCTCCCTGGAGTATCATTTTCAGGTCTGCAGTAGTCGCTTGGGGGGGAGGGGGGAAAGGTAGGGAGGTCAAATCTGGAATCTTTTTACAATTTATTTCTGCATTTCTGCTATAGATCCAATAATGCCAATAATGATAGTTTTGCCTTTCTCAAGAGTAGTCGATGAGCAAAATTCCATGGATCTGGTGTAAATTTCAATTGATTCTGAGAGCTGGTTTACAGTTGGGCGAACATGATTCCAACCCCTTCAAAGTACTCGAAAAACCACATCGAAATTGGATCAAATCTAGCTTAATACCGAAAAACTAGTTTAATCACATTAAAAATTAATTTCCAGATTAAAACCAGCTGACATCCTCAAGATCAAATTAAAGCCAGCTTGAAACTAAGTTAATAATAGTTGAGACTAGATCGAAACCGTTTCAGACCTGATCGAAACAAGTTCCAAACTATGTAGATCAGAATCAACTCAAAAACTATCAAAATCATGTTTAAAAACTATCATATCAAAATAATCATTTAAGACTATAAAGACCATGATCCAGTATCCAAAGCAATGTCATTTTGACAGAAGAATATTGAATAGCATAATTGTGTTTAAAATTAGTTGCAAATACGTCCAGAAATGGTCATAAATTTATTTGGATACACAAAAAACCTGTATACTTTATAGAAAGGTGATAAAGGTAGAATTTTATAATTTATCACCTCTTTAACTTACTTTTTCTTTTCCTCTCGATGGAGCTGTTGCTTCACCAATTATATTATGTATGTATTACTAAAGACTGGTTATTCTCCGTTACATAACTCCCATATTGAGCAGGTATATAAAATTTAATTAAACCTTTCCTATATTGTCTACACGTTACAATAAAATTTAGGTGCGATTTTTACTACTTATCGTTGCCGCAGGGTAACGTCCGTGGACCCACATTATATTATATTAAGTCACATCTCTTTTTAAAACAATATATTAAAATTAAAAGGAGATGATCTAATTTTTCGGTAAAGGTCAAGGAATCAGCAATCCTCGTTTCCTTTCAAACGCAATTAATTAAAATGTTCTCTTCTTTTTTTATATATAGATGGTTACGAGCCTAAATCGCGCGTAAAAAGGCCTAGAGCTCCGGAACCACCCCCGGAAAACGACGTCGAACAAGACGATTTCGACGAGAGGAACAACCCTTTAAACACGAATTTTTTACCGCCTGGCTTTTTAAGCCCTTCGGTTATCGAATACTTGGAATTGGGAAAATCTATACCAGGTAAATATACTCGTCTCTATTATGTACATATCTCTTTTTAGCGGCAAAAACACACCTCGATTATTACGAAATCTCTTTCGTTTCATCTTTAACCGTTCACCGTGCGTTTCTAGAATCTAGAACAAGTACGAGTTTTTCAAATATGTAATGTTAGATTAGACCAAACATGCATGCACACACGTAAGAGATGCCTCTGGGTGAAACTTTCATTATTTTATCACTAAAATAAGTATTGTGGACGTTATTTTGTTGTTAAGATGCAACAAGAAGTCGAAGACCCCCTTTCGATTAGAATCAAAAAATAAATACAAACCTACGTTGTGTTAATTTGCAATTTTAATTATTTCTCCCGAAATAATTACAAACACAACAATGAAATCTAGACCAAGGACACAGATATTATTGCACATATTAATTAATCTGAATTTCGTCTATTGAATAAATAAAATATTAAATACAAGAATGTGACGTAAGAATGAATAATACAATACGGGCCAAACGAAGCAATATTTAAAGAAACGAATTTATAATCAGCAATAAATTTCCATAAAGTTTCCATATCAAAATAAAAGATTACAAACAAAAAACAAAACGAAAGTTTGTATTTTTTTATAAATAACAGATATACAGGGTGTCCGGGAAAATGTGGGAAATCTCTTGGATGGAGATAGAAAATGAACAATTAAGATGACGAAGTTCCTATAATTTTTTTTTAATTATTCACGTTCTATATGCATCCAAGAGATTTCCCATTTTTCCCGGACACCCTGTATAAAGCTGCGACCTTCGAAATGGGACACCCAGTATATCTAAATATTCTTAAAGAGCATGTAATTCTCTTTGCAATGATACCAAAAAACTTATCATTACGTTGAAAATTGCAGCCACTGTAGTGTTTTTAAATTTAATCAACCTTAGAAAACAAATACAAACAAAAGACGGATAGTTGGCCATATTTATGCATCGTTCGCACCTGTCAAACTGATATTCAGTGTAATAATAATATAGACACATCGAAAAAGATCATAATTAGAGTAGGCTATGTGAATGGGTTGTTACTTTAGCCACTTTCACATAATGACATTTATTCCTTGACATTTAATTTAAGGTTATAAACTTTGGTTACAATAAAATGTCAAATAATAAATGTCATTATGTGGTAGTGGCTAAGGCAACGACCAAAAACATTTACAAAGCCTACACCAATTATGTTTTTTTTCGATGGCACGTTAATACCTATTGCAATGCAAGCAAATACTAATAAGTTTGACATGCACAAATAATCCGTCTTTTGTTTTCTTTTGTTTGTATTTGTTTTCTAATGTTGGTAATCAATTTGACAAAAATTAAATTTAAAAACACTACGGTGGCTGCAATTTTCAAGATAATGATAATTTGTTTGGTATCATTGTAAAGAGAATTTCAAGCCCTTTAAGAATATTTAGAAAAAACATACCCCTCAATCAATCAGACTGTATACAGGACTGGTTAGAAAATTTTAGATTTTGACATATGTCACGTGACCACCACTATGGCGATAATTCATTATATTTTGTCAATTCCTAACGAATTTTCCAAAATTGCCGCCATAATGGTTACGTGACATATGTCAAAAAAATTCGGCGTGCGTTTAAAATAGTAATAACGACGTATTATATAATTACGTTTTGCAGGTCGACCGGGTACTGATTATCCAGTACTAGGTACGGTACCGTATACGAATTTCTACTGCGACGAGCAGCAGTATCCCGGATTTTACGCCGATCCGGAAAGTAGATGTCAAACGTGGCACTATTGCGATATAGACGGACGCCAAACGACTTTCCTATGCCCGAATGGGACGCAGTTTAGCCAGGCCGTCTTCGTTTGCGATTGGTGGTTCAACGTTCGATGTGATTTAAGTACAAGGTAAGATTAAGAGTGAGTTAACAATAAACTATAAATATAATAAAAAAAAGTGGGAATTAACGAAGCACTCGTTATACCTATCTATTATTATTTTCTTATTTGATTGCGTTGCTATGGTTACAATGTATACATTTTTTTAGTAATGTCATTTGAACTGTCAGATAGTTGACAGTTGTTCCTATCATCATCCTAATTTCGCATCTATCCGCTAGATGGTGGTAATCTAAAGACATTGATAAGCTACCCTTTCCACATGCAAATGTAATCAGTAAAGTTTATTAGATATATTTTTAATGGTTTATTGTTATGGTATGGACCATAGTTAGGCAGCTCCTTTTCTACATATGGATAATTTCATTTACCCTACAACTGGTGTTGTATTTATTGTACTTTATTGCAGTAATTATCTTGTTCTTTTTATTTTTTTTTCACGTATAAGTTGGTTCCCTCTTCTAACCTTTTATGAGCAAGTCTTCAGAATCTTATAAAACAGTTCGCTTTGTTAATTTTGCTCCAATTTGTGGCTTAATTCAGCTCAATTACACTTTTTTGCCCGAATAATTATCTTTTTTAACTCTTTTCCTGAGCTTCATATCCCCCACCACCACTCCACCGCACCATCAGTCTATTTTTGAATCTAAAATCCATGTCCACCACCCCCCACCGCACCATCAGTCTATTTTTTAATCTAAAATTCATGTCCACCACCCCCCACCGCACCATCAGTCTATTTTTTAATCTAAAATTCATGTCCACCACCCTCCACCGCACCATCATTCTATTTTTTTATCTAAAATTCATGTCCACCACCCCCCACCACCGCACCATCAGTTTATTTTTTAATCTAAAATTCATGTCCACCACCCCCACCGCACCATCATTCTATTTTTTAATCTAAAATTCATGTCCACCACCCCCCACCGCACCATCAGTCTATTTTTTAATCTAAAATTCATGTCCACCACCCCCCACCGCACCATCAGTCGCATTTTTAAATCTAAAATTCATGTCCACCCTCCCTTCCCTCCACTCCCCACCGCAGTGGGGGATGGTGGACATGATTTTTTTTTATTTTCAATCTAAAATCTGATTGTTTTACATTGAAGTAATAAATGTTACGACTAAATTATCAAACTAGTCACGGGTTGGACATGTCATCTACTCGACTAATAGCGGTGGGGTACCTCAGGCCCCTTTACTGGGCCCGAGCCTGTTCTTGATCTTAATGAGCGATCTTCCTGAACATTCAAGCACACATCTCGCGGACGATACCGCCGTCTACACAGCTTCAGGAGACGAAGAACATCTACGGCTCCGATGGGCCCCGAGATGGCGGCTCAGGATCAACGATTCCCCGGACAACATCATGGTGGAGGCACTTCAGATTGCCTTGGCGTATTTGGAAATGAGGCTCGATCCTCGAATGACCTTGAAGCAACGTATGGACAAGTACAGCCTCACTAGATCCTGTCAATACCCACAGCTTTGCTCCAGGTCAACGTTGTCGCTGAAGATCAAGATACTAATCTACTAGATTTTAAAAGATTAGAGGCTCTCCAAAATCGTATCCTTCGTCTTATGACTGGTCTCATGTCGTGGTGGTGGTTCATCAGAAACCAGCAGCTACGAGAAGACCACCAATTTGCGACCAGAACTTTGACGCCTAGGATTCCCATCAGAAGAGCCCTAGCTAGGAACGTCAGTTCGGCCTTAGGGATGTGAAAGACTCGACTCTAGTTACACTACTCACTACAAGATGGCGCAGTACTACGCGTTTGACACATCCTCCACGTCAATTTTGTACTCACCGCAAGATGGCATTGTTTTAAACTAACTTATAATGATTTTGATGATTTTTTTTCATCCGAACAAGAATGAGTGATATATCAAGCTTAGAAGACGAAGTTTCTGATTAGCAGAGTGCAAAGAAATCATTAATCTGTAATAATAATGTTTGTGTGTGCATTTTTACTCTCATCAGAGTCAAAGATGCTTAAAAATCGATTCATATCATCACGAAGCAACAACGACAAAAAAAAATTCCAATTCCACTTAGAATCTAGCACCGATCGAATTACAAGAACACAAGACACACGCTAACACAACCTTGATAAAACGACAAACGACTTTGACCTAGATTTTCCAATTGTTAACGCAAAATGTGCCCAAGGATTATGAAAATATTGTACTTGCTACGTTTTATTAAACCCTATTTTTTTAAACAGATTTTAACCTTGGCTATATTACGAAATCAGTCACGATAATATATACAAATATCAATTCAAATAAGATGACTTTTTTTTAAACCTAATAATGTGTGTCATTACCACTTTAATAATTCCTTCTTATTTTTGACAGATTATACGTAATCAACAGCAGATTGTATGGGAGACCCAAATTAGATCCTACAAGACCGCACAGGACGATCACGAAACAATTGTTAGAAGATATATTTAATGATGAATAAATTTACAAAAAAATTATAGTTGTAAATATTAATTTTAGTTATTTTAGTGTTACGAGATTATAATTTTTTTATTATTATTTTAATGTTTAATTTTTATAAAGTTCATTCGGTATACAATACAGAATACGTAATTTTTGTAGTTTGTAAATACAAATCTATTAAATAAATGTAGTTTTTTAAGAGAAATATATGTTTTTTAATAAAATAAAATGATTTTATTTTATCTGTCAACGAAACATTAATCCTGACATCTGACGGATTATACCCGCACTATTAGCTTGAGACATCTTAACCTGCCACCCATAGATGTCGCTTCCCATTTAAATAAATAAATACACTCACGTAATTAAATCGATTTGTTTATTATAAAAATTAATTTAATAATAAATAATTTATTAATCTTATTAATTTATTAAATATTTATATGTATTTATACCAATATTAAGTGCGATACCTACAAGCGGTTTCCGTGGTGTAGTGGTTATCACATCCGCCTAACACGCGGAAGGTCCCCGGTTCGATCCCGGGCGGAAACATAATTTTTTTACAACAATTTTTTTTCGATTAAAATGAATCATACGCTCAATTTTATACATCCGTGTATTAAATTTAATTCGTGCGAACAGGATTATCATCGAAAACGGCAGTAAAAGGCTGCTAACATCTTTCAAGGTTTCGCTATATCAAAATTTCCTTTCATATTAGATACTCATATTAATTTTTTTTTTATTTTAACAAAGCGCAGTTTTATTACGTGAATAATATCAAGGCTAACTGAGATAATTTGCTTAATAATAATAATATTTAGAACAATTAAATTGATGATTTAAGACAATTAAAGACGTCGTCGTGTCGAAAGTGAAATCGCGATTCATTTAAAAGAGGAAAATCGACGTTAATTTGCTTTTGTAATGATTTACATTTCGAAAGGATATTCCGAATGTTGTTACAATTTTAATGAGGCTCCTAGACATTCTTCGCTTTTATAAATTGTGTTTGCCTGTTGATGCATGACGACAACAAGAGGAGCACATCCATTTCATGCAGTGTTTTCCCTCAATCGCATATTTGAACTGTTTTTGTTTTGTTTCGTGTTATTTTGCATTAATTAGTGTGAAAGTCGTTAAATTATGTAGGTAAAATGTATGATTTTTCTTAACAGTAGTGGCAGTAGACACTTCAAATTGTTAAAGAAGAAACCTTTTTACAATTTGACAGCTGTCAGAAATATTTCAATTTTTAAAAGTGCTCAATACAAGGCTAGGTAAACGAATTAGTCCACCGCACAAATCGGCCTCCTACGAGATTACGTGTCGAGCTGCGTTTTAATAAACATACTTGTAAAATCTTGCCGTATTTAGAATTTGACAGCTGTCAGATTTTTTCTAATCATGACGGCATTAAAAAATAACCGCAATTTCGCGATTTTACAGATTTCCAATTTTAGACCATATAATTAGAAATATTTTAACAGTCGCACGACTAAAAATAACTACTTTTACAATTTGACAGCTGTCAGAAGTATTTCAACCGTTGCACCCGCCAAGACGAGATCAAAAACAACTGGTTTTTATAGTTTTACGGCATTTCACAAAGATTACAACGCCAAAAAGTGCTAAAATTTTGACTCTTTATACAATTTGACAGCTGTCAACGATACTTTAAAACATAGTTAGAAATGTCAAAATAGAAAAAATTTTCGTTTTATACAATTGGACGGTTCTCAACGTTAGATTTTCTTAAAACTGTGGTAGTAGACGCTTCAAATTGTAAAAAAACAAATCTATGCCGTATTTACAATTTGACAGTTGTCGGGTGTTTTTTTAATCCTCGCGATACAAAGTAATAATTTCGCGATTTTACGGATGTCCGGTGTTTTCCCAATTTTAGAAGCTATCAGAAATATTTGAACAGTCGCACGAGTACAAATAGCTACTTTCACAATTTGACAGCTGGCAGAAGTATTTCAACCGTTGCACCCGCCGCCAAGACGAGATGAAAAACAACTGGTTTTATAGTTTCACGGCTTTTACAACGATTACAAAGCGAGAAAGTGTTGAAATTATGAAAAAATTTCTGTTCTTACAATTTGACAGCTGTCAAAAATACTTTAAAACACAGTTATAAGCGTCGAAATAGGAAAAATGTGGTGTTATACAATTGGACGGTTCCTAACGTTAGATTTTTCTTAAAAGTCGTGGTAGAGAACACTTGAAATTGTAAAAAAAAAAACCTTTATACAATTTGACACCTGTCAAAAATATTTCAATTTTTAAAAGTGCCAATCGCCGTTAAACGAATCGCCCTCCTACGGGCTTATCCGTCGAGAAAGTGTTGAAATTACGAAAAAAAATGACTGTTTTTACAATTTGACAGCTGTCAAAAATATTTTAAACCATAGTTCTAAACGTCGAAATGAAAAAAAATATCGTTTTATACAATTGGACGGTTCCCAACGTTAGACTTTTCTAAACAAGAGTGGCAGTACACTTGAAATTGTAAAAAAAGGACGCTTTTTACAAATTGACAGCTGTCAGATTTTTTTAATCACCACGGCGCTAAAAAGTAACCGCGATTTCACGATTTTACGGATGTCTGGTGTCTTCCCCAATATTAGAAGCTATCAGAAATATTTTAACAGTCGCACCAGTAAAAATAACTACTTTCACAATTTGACAGCTATCAGAAGTATTTCAACCGTTGCACCCACCGCCAAGACGAAATGAAAAACAACTGGTTTTATACTTTCACGGCTTTTACAAAGATTACAAAGCGAGGAAGTGTTGAAATTATGAAAAAATGACTGTTTTTACAATTTGACAGCTGTCAAAAATACTTTAAACCATAGTTATGAACGTCGAAATGGAAAAAAAAATATCGTTTTATACAATTGGACGGTTCCCAACGTTAGATTTTTCTAAACAAGAGTGGTAGTACACTTGAAATTGTAAAAAAAGGAACCTTTTTACAATTTGACAGCTGTCAGATTTTTTTTTAATCACCACGGCGCTAAAAATTAACCGCGATTTCGCAATTTTACGGATGTCTGGTGTCTTTCCCAATTTTACAAGCTATCAGAAATATTTTAACAGTCGCACAAGTGAAAATAACTACTTTCGCAATTTGACAGCTGTCAGAAGTATTTTAACCATTGCACACGCCGCCAAGACGAGATGAAAAACAACTGGTTGTATAGTTTTACAGATTTCACAAAGATTACAACGCCAACAAATGCTGAAATTACGAAAAAATTAATGTTTTTACAATTTGACAGCTGTCAAAAATACTTGAAAACATAGTTATAAGAGTCGAAATAGAAAAATTATCGTTTTAAACAATTGGGCGGTTCGCAACGTTAGATTTTTCTTAACAGTAGTGGTAGTAGACACTTGAAATTGTAAAAAAAAAAACCTTTTTACAATTTGACAGCTGTCAAAAATATTTCAATTTTTAAAAGTGCCAATCGCCCTCCTACGGGCTTATTCGCCGAGAGAGTGTTAAAATTACGAAAAAATGAGTGTCTTTACAATTTGACAGCTGTCAAAAATATTTTAAACCATAATTATAAACGTCGAAATGGAAAAAATTATAGTTTTATACAATTGGATGGTTTCCAACGTTAGATTTTTCTTAACAGTAGTGGTAGTAAACAATTGAAATCGTAAAAAAAGAAACATATGCCGTATTTACAATTTGACAGATGTCAGAACTTTGTTTTTAATCCTCCTTAGGTGTCAAATTCGGTAAATTTTTCCGATTTTGGAGAAAAATCGTTTATGACTTCGAATCTTCAAAACGGATTTAGAAAAGGATTTAATATTGGATCTTATTGACAGGAAATTGACAGGTGATCTAGTTTTGCTTGAACTTTCTAAGGCGTTCGACGCTGTGCGTCATCATCAGCTGTTAACTGTCAAGTTAAAAGTACATTGGTTCATACCTTGTATCATCTCATTATATCTTATTCTGTCGGATTTTCAGTGATATTAATAATCAACAATACAGTGATAAAGGAAATAGTTTAATTTAAAGCCGTTTTTAAACGTATAAACTGTATTGGACACACCACCAATAAACGATTAAAATAGGGTAACCACAAAACAATTTAAATTACACAACATTGGACGAAGCGCAAGCCAAACTCTCCCAATTCCTTAATCGAATTCACCCGCAGTAATTATTGTTGTACAAATTCGTTTGCCTGTGGGAACCTCGACCGCAAAATCTGATCTGTTTGTTCAATGTTTAATTACCTACCTATCAAGTGCAAGATTCAATTTAACCGCCTCCGGTTCTAATTTCTACCTAACTAGGGAAGTATTAATTGCTGATAATAAATTGGACACAGACTTACATAGTTAAATAGTAAAATATTGAAATAACTTGACCTCGACTTCCATCTGAATAGTACTAGAACTCAAGGCGTGGGTACTAACAACAAAATTATATCGTGTACTCACTATACTAGCAAGGACAACCTTTCCTTAATATTGCAGCAGATTTTGTAACATTTATATAGACCGTCTAAGAGATTGAGCGATGATGGTTTTATTCCTATTTCCACATCGTGAGTATCTTACTTTTCCTTTCTAACGTAAGTACATAAGTTTAAATCCGAAGAATGCAGAGCACGACATATGTTTACAGAGCACAAGTAATGATTCCAATACACTATTTACAGCGCAAAAAAAATGCAAGTTACTCAAGTCAAACCGATCTCGGAGACTAGGTCAGTTTTAAAACGTAATCCTTTTTAATTAAATCAGAATTGACATGAACCTTGACTACCCTCCCTTATGAATAAATACAGTTTCTAACGAGATCTTAGCTTTTACCGAATCCCATTTTAAAAATCTTTTTCACTCTCCCACAATTATGCATATCGGAGTTTTGCACAATCGGAATTATAATTTCAAGAACAATTCCTCCATCAACAGATCCCCGGATATAATGCGTGTGTAAGTATATTCAAGGTTTGTTTTCGCCGGATACTTTTAAAACATCGTTTGTGAGCGTGGAAAAATCATTAATTTGTTGTTTTTTTTTTAAGATAATGCTATACGATATACTTTCGAAACAGGTGATAGACAGTTCTCTCTATTTCGACTCCATTTTTTTGTAAGTAACAGTAACACACATTATTATAATTGTATTACAATGTATCGCTTTCGGATTAAATAAAAACGCTTTTTAATGCTTCTTAATATAATTAAGGAAGTTCGAACCAGGAAGTATAATGTGATCAAAAAAAAAGAATGGGTCGATTGTATCGAGTGAATTATTGTGTGAAAAAATACAGTTGAACAATGACAAATGCTATCGCCAATTAGTAAATTGATCTTAACAGCTATCATGATCGAATCTACCCAAAAAAAGACCGCCTTTGTAACCTCCACCCCCTCCAAAATATCTGCTTTCCTAGTTTGACAGCTGTCAAAAGGATTTTATTATAATTACTGCGCCCGCCAAAGCGAGTAAGAAACGTGGAGTTTTAAAAGTTCGCGGTTAAGACCTGAAAGAGTTTAACCTATAACCTATCTACATATTTTCAAAATTTGACAGCTGTCGGAAATATTAAATATTTAAAATTGTCAAAATTGAAAAACCAACGATTGTTCCTCTTTAAAATTGCAATTCCCCAGATGTCAGGTGCGTTTTAACAAACATACTTGTAAAATCTTAGAAGAAAATGTCATATTTACAATTTGACAGCTGTCAGATTTTTTTAATCATCGCGGCAATTTCTGGTTTTTATAGTTTTACGACATTTCACAAAGATTACAACGTCAAAAAGCGCTGAAATTAAAAAAACTTTTTACAATTTCGACAGCTGTCAGATACTTTAAAACAAAGCTAGAAATGTCAACATAGAAAAAAATTATCGTTTTATACAACTGGACGGTCTACAACGTTAGATTTTCTTTAAACTAGTGGTCGTAGACACTTCAAATTGTAAAAAAAAACAAACCTATGCCGTATTTACAATTTGACAGCTGTCAGAAGTGTTTCTTAATCCTCGCGACACTAAATAATAATTTCGCGATTATTTTATTATTATCGTTTTAGAAGCTATCAGAAATATTTTAACAGTCGCGCGAGTAAAAATAACTACTTTTACAATTTGACAGCTATCAGAAGTGTTTCAACCGTGTTTGGCTCCCGCCAAGACGATATGGAAATAACTGATTTTAGTTTCGCCGCTTTCGCAGAGATCACAACGTCAGAAAGCGTTGAAATGATAAAAAATAACGATTTTTACAATTTGACAGCTGTCAAAAATATATTAATATGTAGTTAGAAATGACAAAATTTACAATTAGACGGTTAAAAAAGATCTAAATTTGGCAGCTACCAGAAATATGTGAGCCGCCTGTGTAAAAGTACTTCCTTTCGCAATTTGACAGCTGTCAGAAATATATTTATATCTAAAAATGTCAAATTTGGAAAAAAAATTACCTTTTATACAATTTGACAGTATTTAGATTTTTTTTTATGGTGATGACAGTCGAAATTATTAGAAAAAACTGTTTTATAATTTGACAGCTGTCAAACGAATATATTTTTTTATAATTACGACATTCAAAATCGTGCAAAATAACATATCTTACAAACTTTACAGTTAACAAACAAATGTTGAAAGCTACAATCATCAAATTTATAAAAATTTCGTATTTAGAATTTGACAGCTGTCAACAATTAATATTGTTAAAAAAATACACAATATAAAACATATTTATGTTTGCTATTTGACGAAATTTGGCAACTAACAGAAATATTTCCGCAGCCTATAATAAGCGGTTAAAATCGTAAAATTGCCTGTTTATACAGATTGACAGCTGTCAGAAATGTATTGATGTCTAATAGTATCAAATTTGGAAAAAAATACCTTTTATACAATTCGACAGATTTCAGATATTTTTTTGATGGTTACCATAGTCAAAATGATAAAAAAACAACTGTTTAATAATTTGACAGCTGTCAAACAAACATATTTTTTTATAGTTACGACATTCAAAATCTGTCTAAAAGTATCAAATTTTAGGGGGGAAATTACCTTTTATACAATTTGACAGTTTTTTAAGACATTTTTTGATGCTTACGACAGTCGAAATTTAAAAAAAAAACTTCTTTATAATTTGACAGCTGTCAAACGAACAACAACGACATTCATAATCGTGCAAAATAACATATCTTACAAACTTTACAGCTAACAAATTTTGAAAGCTACAATCGTCGTCAAATTTGTAAAAATTTCATATTTAGAATTTGACAACTGTCAAAAATATATTGACAGCTATACCTGTTATTAATATTTTAGCTCTTACACCGGTCGAAACAAGTAAGAAATATCGGATTTCTCATCAGTATATCTTCAAAATTCAAATAATAATAATTTAACTGTCAAAATAGCAATTTGCCAGTTTTCGCAAATTTTTTAATGGTTACTATGTTCGGAATTTTGGAAAAATAACCGATTTCGCAATTCTACAGATATCAGTTGGGTTTAAACAAATTTTCTGGTCGAATATGGCATTTTTATAATTTGACAGCTGTCAGAGTTTTTGTTTTGTTTACTAACCAATGTTCTGTGGATCAAACTAAACAATATTTACGAAAACGATGTTAGAACCGCCGATAGTTAATAAATTAGATAATTTACAAGTATGTACAAATAAGTATGTCATGAATTTAAAAAAAAATGAAGATCAGGATGTATCTAGAAAGTTTCAATTCTGATCTAAATTTTCGCAACGCCAATTTAAAATGCGCAATCTATATCCGCAGTATACAAAATTTCATTCCGATGAAATTAATTGATCACTTCACTAAGATCGACTTAAAATTTTAAAAGTAGGTAATCACTTTATAAAATGAATTGAAAGTAAAATTTGAACCACTCATCTAATTTACATATTACGTAAGATCCTCGTGTTACACAACTAAACAAGGTATAAATAAAAAAATCTTTAATACTCCCAATTTGTTAATAATAAAAGAACAACGAAACAAAAGGATATTAAAAACAAATGAGGAAATGTTAAACACTCTTTAAATTATTTATTAATGATTGACGAGAGAATACCATCAATCGGTAGTAGTAGTATTATAAACCCATATAAATTAAAAGGTGTTATGTACAGGTGGACTTCCTTATTATAATACCAGCAGTTTTGCCGTCGATTAGAAAAAGAGAAACTCGATATTCGAACGTCGTTTGTTTACGTAATATGGAAACATCCATCGATGATTATTAATGCATAACATTATAGAGTGACGGTGGTAAACCGAGTCCAAAATAATTTTTTTTATAGTGAGCAGGCGAATATGGTTTAACTAGCCGGTCGTGCTCCATTTATCCTGTAATAGGAACCCCGTGTGACGTCCGAAACAATAGAAATTGCGTTAATACCTGCTTAAATTTCACTATTCAGACTAATTGGGATATTATTTAAGCATAAAAATTATGTTCAATACGTGTAATTTCCCCGGAAACATCGCAACGTTATTTTGGCGTGATAAAATAACGAATCAGAATCGGTTACGTTAGTGTTTTGTTTCTGAATTTGTTGATTTTAGGCTTAAATGAATTTATCACCTTTCAGGATTACATATTTTAAAGTTATAAATAAGTAGAATTTATTGATCAAGACACCATGATTAAATTTAAGGGAAAATTGCGTTTGGTGCCGTGTTCAAATAAATTTATTATAAAAATAATAAAACGCAATCATCAAAATCGTAATTTTGATCAATATTCCACAATAAAATTAAAGATCAGGTTATATCTCCGTTAATATTATTCTGATCTAAATTTTCTCGGCACCTATTAAAACTGCCGCATTTATACGAACTACAACCAAAATTTCGGTTCGATTAAACGTATTGATCACGTCACCAGACTCGATTTTAGGTTCGGATGAGTAGAAAATTAGGGGGAAAAACGCTGCTAACCGATCCTATTCGATGGGATTAATTTGTTTATCCATTCATGTATGCATTTGAAACTGAATTAAACATTAGTTTAAGTTATTCCGAGGTATAATTTAAATAACGCCCTGCAGAGCTGCGTGCAAAAATCACACATCTGTGAAATTGGAATAATTTTACAAACGATTACTGATTTTGTAATCCGCGGAGTTTTCATGCATATATCGTTTGATTTTTCCGCAGATGTATCTAGGTCGTAGATGTTGCGAAAAGAAAACTGTTTTAAAACAAAATATATATACGATTTAAAGTGGAATTTAACATTATTGTAGTGGTGGTATATGTGGGAAAATCAGCAGGCACTTGTTGATTTCACATCCGCGATGTAATATGAGATCTGACGGCTCCAGGGAAATTAACTGGCACTCTAGTCGAATCAAATTTATCGTATTTCTGGATGAACAATTCGTGATGGTGAGACACCGGCTCTAGATGAACACACGTTTGCAATTTTATTTGCGTACACTCGTCTCTAAATCCATCCCGGTGAAAAGAGTGCATATCTGGCAACGCGACATATACATAGACGAGACTACCTCTACCCCCGTGGCGCGGCAAATTCCACGGTATAATAAAGCACGACCCTGTGTAATTGAGGAACGTGAAAATCGGCCGAACGTATTTGCGTTAGTTGCAACGGGGTATTAGAATTTCGCCCGTTGGGAATTAAGAGTTGATCAAGCGTAGTAAATACGGATATATTGTACAATGTTCCCGGTAAAACTAGATTGAAATAAAAAAAATAGATTTGTTATCAAAACAAATTATTACAGTATGATCCGGTTTATTAGAAAAGCAAACCTTGAAATCTTCAAACGAAACGTATTATGTTAGTAACAAAAACAGAATGCCAGATAATTATAAAAAATAACCAATAATATGCTGTTTTTACGATTTGACAACTGTCAGACATATGTTGACAGTTCCACCTGTCAAAACTGTTAAATATGACAGCTATCGAAAACATTTCAACTATTGCACCCACCACCAAATCAAGTAAGAAATAACTGTTTTTACAGTTTGACAGCCGTCAAAATTGCCCATTTTTAAGTTTGACTGTTTACCGAAATTTTTTCAAGGTTACGACGCTCAAAATTGTAGAAAATAACCGATACCGATCAAATCTGGGATGAAAGCAATTTTACAGTTGTCCGGTGGTGCGTTTAAACAAGTTGGTAGCTGAGAGAAGAAATATTTTAACAATTACGGGGATTAAAAACCTAAAAAAAAGCTACTTTTACAGTTTGACAGCTGTCAAAAATATTTTTAACATTACATCCGTCAACGGCAGTAAGGGAAGTAATTGTTTCTATAGCTGCTACAATTGTAAAAAAATTACTGTCAAAATGGGGGGGGAGGGAGCAGTTTGACAGTTTTCAGATTTTTTTGTGATTATAATGTTCAAAATAATCACAACAATCACAGGTGGGAACTGCAACAGGAAAAACTGCTTTTATAGTTTTACTATTTTCAGTTTAGAATTTGACAGCTGTCAGATTTTCTTTTAATATCAACTACAAAAAATTATCAAAAAAAGCAACTTTACAGGTGTTCGGTGTGTTTTTCAAGTCGGTAGCATGTTTTAAAGATTTGACATCTGTCAGAAATTTTTTGATAAAGATATTCGAAATTGTAACAAAAAACCGATTTTCAATTTTGACAGATAACCGTTGAGTTTTAACAAATATAAATATTAAATCTCAAAAGAAAAATACTATTTTTACAACTTGATAGCTGTCAAAAGTAGTTTCACTCTTCCCCTACCCCTCCCCTCCAGTCGATTTTATAATAACAAAGTTTTCAATAAAATAATAGCAACTGTTTTAACAATAAGACCGCAGCCAGAAATTTTCCGATAATTACGATATTCAAAACAAATTTGACAATTTGACAGCTGTCAGATTTTCTTTTAATACCTACAGTACTACAAAAAGTTATCCAATTTTACAGGTGTTCGATGTGCTTTTCAAGTTGGTAGCTGTCAGAAATGTTTTAACGATTCCGCAGGTTAAGAATTAAAAAAAAACGAACTGCTTCTACATTACAGTTTGACAGCTGTCAGAAATTTTTTGATGGTAACGATATTCGAAATTGTAACAAAAAAAAATCGATTTTATTTTGACAGATAACAGTTGAGTTTTAACAAATATAAATATCAAATCTGAAAAGAAAAACACTATTTCTACAGTTTGACAGCTGTCAAAGTAGTTTAACTGTTGCTCACACCGTACCCCTATCTCATTTCGTCGGTTTTATAATCCCAAAGTTTTCAATAAAATAATAGCAACTGTTTTAACAATACGAAAGCTGGCAGAAATTTTCCGATAATTATATTCCGATATCCAAAACAAATGACTGATTTTATAATTTTGACAGATGTCAAGAATGTATTAGCAGTTACAGTTTGGCGACAATCACAAATATTTCGACAATCACAGCTTGTAATAACTGTAAAAAACAACTGCTTTCATAATTTTACTAGTTTCAGCTTACAATTTGACAGCTGTCAGAAACTTTGTGATGGCGACAACTGTCAAAATTGCGGAAATATAACAGATTTATCCCATTTCATCAGATAGATAGTAGATGTGTCGCAATAGTTATAATAAACCGCGAAAAAAAAAATTACATTTACAATTTGACAGCTGTCAACAATATTTCTTACACCTGTTAAAATCGTAATTACAGCTGTCAAAAGTATTTTAAACGCCCACATTCAAAATTTTCTAGTTTCGCAGCTTCCACAACAGTTTTTACAATTTGACAGGTGTCAACAATACTTTGAAGGTTACACCTGTTAAAATCGAAATTCGACAGCTGTCAGAAGTATTTTAAACGCCTACATCCACCGGAACAAGCCGGAAACAACCGATTTTCTAGTTTCGCAGCTTCCACGCAAGTTTTTATGATTTGACAGCTGTCAAAAATGTCTCGCCGCTTAACGGAATTTAATATCGTAAACGATAGCCGGATTTTACGATTTTAACAGCGTCAGATGCGTTTTAACGGTTGTAATAGACGAATCCGAAACGAAAATAACCCTTTTATAATTTGGCAGTTATCGCGAAAGTATTTTGACAGTTACACCGGTTAAAACCGGAAACTAAGTAACTATTTTTACAATTTGACAGCTGTCGGATATATTTTGACAGTTGCAATTGTCAAATTGGAACCGAATCGGGAAAGAAATGTCATATTTTTAATTTGACAGCTCTAAAACTTGTTTTTTTTTTTACAATAAGACAGATAAGGAATTAAAAAACAAAACAAAAGAACTCGATTTTAATTACCTACCATTAAACATTATCTATAAAAACATTCGAGGTGTTGGTTATTACACCAGCACACTACGTACGACCTTGTCAAGGATGTACTCGTCGCAATATACAGCTTTCAAAAATACAAACACCTAACCCCGGGTCTATACAGAATTCTTTCGTAAATTCGCCTCGAGCGGATGTCATTTTTGTGTACGAGCTGCAGGCAATCCGATATAATTATTGACATTGCAAGGCGGTATCGCAGATATCTCTTTACATTACGATATCGAGTGCGTATGTGCTTTGTACCTTACGACAAGCTGAGAGACACAAGAGGGTGGGAGTCACAACTTACATTACACACGACCGTTTTAACCGAGAAGACTTTCCCATTCTAAACGGCCACACCAGGTATTAGCTTCCGGAGGACCACCGTTCTTTTTCCAGTTGCAATGTAAAATCGAAACAGACCGTACGTTAAAGAGTGTCGATTTTAATTAATGACTCACGTCGACTTGATTCGAATTTTGATCAATTAAAAATGTTCTGAGGCAATTGAAGGGAAATTCTGTGCTATTTTTGTTCTTGTTGTTGTTGTTATTGCTGGAAAATCTTCAATTTTGAAACCAGTGCGAGTTCCAGTTTTGAAGTTACTTCTTGCGAAAAGAATGAAGGACCATATCAGGTTATGTAGGCTCGTTTGGATTGCTTATCTCCTTATCGGTAAGTAAATGATGACAGATTGCCATAATTAAACTGTCTTTAGTCTTAAAATGTAATAAATAGGTAAGTATCACTCTCTAAATACGCAACAGGGGAAAAACAAACGAAAAAAAAAAAAGAAAACAGAATTAAACCGCATTGCTTGCCAGCTGTTTTCTTCGTTCATAATTTTTTATATCCACACACTAACATGATTAATTAAGTAACAAAAATGTAATGTTAATAGAAATTGATAGTGTGCTTTGATTGAAAACGAAAACATCCACTTTCATCTGTTTCATATTTCGCAGTTAATTTATATCCTGTCTTTTATTATAAGTATTACGAGACGGCAAAACATGAATGCAAGGAGGCATACCTTATACGCTCTAGTAAACCGGCGTATAAAAGAATTCAATACCCAATTTTCACGTAAATTGCTCAATTTTCATATTTATTCCTCATTGGTGCTACGTTCAACACATCTCATCCGTTTAAAAAGCTTACGCAATTAAAACTTCACGTATTAATATTAATTTGGCGATAAAAAATTGAAAATCAGAATCGGCGTTCATCATTTGTTTAACCTGAATTAACTCATTTTACATCTAAATTAATCTAGCATCTTTAATCATTAAATATATCCAAATTACAAACGTATTAAACACATTGATCACATCACCATATTAAATTTAAGCGAATTTAAGCATCTGGTTCAACGTTCAAATCGATAAATTAAAAAAATTCGATTAAAAATCATTTAATACAAGATCGTAGATTAATTTCCGTTAAACAAAAAAAATATCAGGATGTATCTCGAAAATCCCTATTCTGATTTAAAATTTTCCACCCCCAATTAAAAGTGCACCATTTTAATTCACCACAGACAAAATTTCAGTTCCGCCGAATTTATTGATCACACCACCTGAAGCTATAATTTAACAAATTTCCCATTCTTCACCTTATTTATACGATTAAAACCATCGTATTCGAATTAATTAAGCAACTATTATAATACAGACCACTACAACGTGACATATTCGCAATCCGCTTAATATAATCGTGGCGTTACAACATCCTGAGTACTTATTTGGAAGCACGCGTCAATTGCAAAAGGGATTTTCTAATCGAGATATTTCAATCTGCGAAGCGATTAGAAATAGAGGAATTGTGGGTGATCTGAATTAGCGGACTATCACGACACGCAAAGAACAGCATCTCTCTATATAATTGATGCTGATGTATGCGCAATTACCAATGAGTAATAAATAAACATCTATATGTATGTACAAGAAAAAAATTAATAACAATCGAACAGAGCATGTGTTTATTGAACTTGAACTTGCGTATTAAAATGTAATATAAAATAAAACTAGAACAGGGTGTGGTGTAGAAATTGAAATCGTATCTTGTTTATAATTGCAGTGTTATAAAAAAAAATTGATCGTGTACCGTCTGTCATCTGTTTGTCCTGAATAAATCAGAAATCGATCGCATTTTATCTCGTTTAATTATAAATTTTCGAAATACTTCGTATTGGTGATACGTTCAACACATTTTATATCGCTAAAAACATGATTAAATTAAATTATTCGATATTAAGATTATTTCGGTACAATAATATTTAAAATCAGAATTGTAATTTTTCTAAATTTGCCAATTGTACATGATGAAATAATAGAAAATTTTCGACCAAACTAAATTATGTAAAAAAGATAAGGAAAAATCGCGTTTAATTCAACTTTAAAACAAATTTTGTCAAAAAAACGAAATTCGAGCGAATAATCGCATCTGGTGCAATGTTCAAATTGAGATATTTCAAAAAATTAATCAAAAATACATTTAGATAAATCTATATATTAACCTCCGATGCTGAAACAAAAGATCAAGATGTATCTCGAAAATTCCGATTCTGATCTCAATTTTCGCGACCCCAATTGAGAGTGTGGGGTATTAATTCAGCGTACACAAAATTTCAGTTCAATCAAATTTATTGATCAAGACACCAGGAGGGATTAAAATTTATAAATTTCTAAATTGTTGAATTTTTTATGACCCTTTATTTTTAGATTTATACGCATTAAAATATGGACGTATTTAGTTAATTCCTATTCTGATCTTAATTTTCTCGACACCAATTTAAAATAGGCAACCTCACCTTACCACAGGCAAAATTTCAACCCGATAAAATATATTGATCAACCCACCAAAATCGATCCAAATGAATTTTTTGTTAATTTAAAGCCTTTATCGCGTCTAATTCGTACGAATTAACAACAAAATTACGTTTTAAAACAACTGCTAACTACATAACCTGCATTCTCGACTTTTACGTAACTAATTTTATCTGTTTGACCTTTAAATAGTGAAACCAAAAGTGAACTGGTAGAATTTATGTTATTAGGGAAAGTTTTAAAAAAATTACACACGATACGACATTATCGCGATAATAATTAATGCACCAATTCAGAACAGAATAAACGTGTGGGAAAACAATTTTTTTTCCTCGAAGATAGTGAGTGAGCGTGTTTAGAATTATCCGATCTTGTATTAGAGGTAAAAACGGTACTTTCAAATACGGAAATGTCCACTTAAATAAAACTAAGAGATATGTATGTGTAACACTAGCACAGGTTTCATACTGACGTAATTATTACGTAAACGCTACAGATTTATTCACCCTGTATATATACGATAATTACGATTTTCATTAACACACCGAATATGTCACGTATAACACGTTCCTATGTTTATTTAATTGATTCTTTTTTAAAAATATTTTTCATAAAAAGATCCGTCAATCTAACCAACTGTTTACCGTTAGCGCGAAACGACCTTGAACCAGTTACCAGTATCAAAAAATGATGCAAAAAAATTTCAAAACGCATACTCGATTAATCTAACGTGTGTGAATATACGCAATACGCTCTCTCCCTCTTAAATCCAACAGCAAATATGTATGCAAGCCTAATGTTGGTCGACGGATTCGGAGATTCGCGTCATTGGCGATGTGTTCAACACGATTTACCGGTTTGGAAACGTTTATAAACGACATCGTTTAGTATTAGCATCATTTTAATACGATAAAATTCGAAATCAGAATTTGTAACGATCGTGTTTTGTTTCTGATTTTATTAATTTTTAGTCTGTATTAAATTATGGGATGTAAGCATTAAATATGCGCGGGTTTTAAGTTAATAGGGTCACTTGATCGCGGCACCAAATTAGATTTAAGGAGAAAAACGCGTTTGGTGCAGTGTTCAAATAAATTTTTTTTAAAAATTTAATCAAAATTTTATTGGGGTGATTATTTTAATTAATTCCCGCTAATAAAATAAAAAATCAGGATTTATTTAAATTAGAATTATTCTGATTTAAATTTTCGCGACACCAATCGATAATATGGGATGTTAGTTCGCCATGATAAAAATTTCAATCGAATCGAATTTATTGATCAGGTCTTTATAGCGATTTATTATAATAAATTAAGCTTAAATTAATTAAAACTTCCTAGATGAATATTATATTACGTTCGGGTGAAATTAAATTCTGTTACTGACAGGGGTAAACCTAATTTCTTTAAATCGCAGATAAATTTTTCTGATAAATTATATAATTCTGGAAAAAAAAAACACATAAACGCCGTCGATTTTTTTTTAATTACGTTAATGGTAAACCAATTTTATTTAATTTCGTAATCGATTTAAGATACCAACATCTTGTGCGCACGTTCATGGTTAATGTGTCCCCAATAGACTATATTTTACGAGCCCTTTCTAAACGTTTCCTCAAACTTAGCCAAGTTAAAGTGTCCCACGAGACCGTATAACAAAATGGCGAGTGCATCAACAGTAAACCCAATTAATTTGGATAAGAGATTTTTTTAATTAATTCCCAACTCGAACCTCAAAGAGAAAAATTAAACTAGAGCTAATTAATTCGATCACAAACAAGTGCACCAAACTTCGCTGCACAATTTACAATAGAAAATATGAAATCATACAGAAACAGAGCAGGATAGGACCTGTCTTGCTTTTCGCGAAATAACTTGGAAATGACAATAGCTACGGCGAAATAATTAACAAACTTGCATCTAACGCTAACAGCCAACTACTAATTAATGCAATAACAATTGCGAAACGAATTAGTAACGCATCGCCGATTCCGAAATGAATACAATGTTAAAATATATACATATAAATATGAATCACCCCTGAAGGCATGTAAAATCAAGCTCCAACAAGTTCGCACAGAATACATGCACAAACATCGAGATAAAATGTGCTTATTCGATTTTAAAAAATTCGAATGAAATCCGACGAATCGGAACGGAACTACTAGACAGGATATGAAAATTTCCACTTCACAATTGAATACGCGCTATTGGTGGTATGTTCAATACGTTTGATTCCTTTTAAAACGCCGTTAAATTAAAATATTTAATATCCACATCGTTCAGGTGCGATAAAATTCCAAATCAGAATCGATGCGTTCGTCTATTGTTTCTGAATCTCATCATTTTCAATCTGAATTAATCTAATCCCCTTTAATATTAAATATCTCCCTGTTAGGAATGTATAGGATGTATTGATCGCGTCACCAAATCGAATTTAAGCTTAAAATTCGATGTGGTGTTATGATCAAATAAATTCATCGAAAAAATTGATGTTATTTATCGCTTAAATTGTGATTTTAAATAATTTCCGCTGATGAAATTAAAAATCAGAACGCGATTTTAAAATTTTTATTCTGATCTGAATTTTTTCGACACCAATTTAAAATATAGGCTTCCCTGCGATTCACCGCCATGTTTACGATGCGATAAAATTTATTGAACACGTAAATTTCAGATCTCATCAGTAGGATATCGGCAATTACGACGACGCATTATAGTAATCCTCGCGATATACAACAGGAGGATCAGTATTTCAACGTGACACTACCAGCTTCCGAGAGGCATAAACGCCTATTGCCTTATATGAATTTCTATTCGAGGCAACCTTATAATCAGCCGTATCATCAGCCTAATTCGCAACGATACAGGATTTTGGTTGGGAAACAGCCTTTAATTAATAGATTTAATCAAGTCGTGAGGGTTAATATTCAACCGCCGCCTCCTCCGCAACCCGTGAGGCAAACTCAATATACACCGTTCTCCGAAAATAACGCCCTACCAGGGGCGTTCGTGCCGATGAAGCAGAATTTTCAACAAAATTCGCAGCCGAATTTTAATGAGATTTACGAAAAATTGCTTCAATTAAAATATTCACAACAAAATCTGTACAAATACGAACAACCTGGGGTTAATTATGAAGCTCCTCCTGCAAAAACAATCGTGCATACTTACACCCCGACTCAAGTCGATGTGCCACCACCTCCTGTGCAATACCAACAAAATTATCAGCAACAAAATTATCAACAAATTCCAGTTCGAATTATTCCACAGTATAGGAAGCCTATCTTTATATTGAGGCCGAAACAGCCTCATATTGACGAGAAACAAAGGATTTTTGAGGAGCAATTGAGGATATACGAGGATCAACAACAAACTTATAAAACTGAGCAAAAATTGCTAAACCAGCAACAAGAACAACCGCAAAAATATTTAGTGTATGCTCCGAATTTATCACAGGTAAATATGTTAAAAATTAATTCTAAAATTAGGTAGTAACCTAATTTTCGTCTTTAAAGCAAAATCATTACGATCCAATTCAAGAATTCGAACAACCTCCAAAATACCAACCTATAATCCATGTTCCAACAATACAAGAAGCTTCAGCCGACGCTTACGTCGCTTCCCCAACAACTGAAGCGACCATAACGACTCAAGAATACCCCAATCATCGATACCCGATCACCACCGAAAGTCCGGACAATTTAGGCGAGATCCTGCGGAAGCTTCAAGCCAGTAATACCCTCCCCCAAAATTTATCCCCCGAAAATATCGATAACAGCATCAAAACTTTAGTCAAAATCCTAAATATGCTGAGGAAACATCAAAGATTGTCGAAAAAACCTATCGTGGTACCTGATCAGGAAATTGAGACCCCCCAAAATGTCGATACGATAGTTCAAACTTTCCCTGATGATACAGTCGAAGGTGGCACCCCTGGAAAACCCGGAATCGATTACCCCGCATTATCCAACATCCCCCAAACCAGCTTCTCATGCAAGACTCAACGATATAAAGGATTTTTCGGAGATCCAGACACAAACTGTCAAGTATTATATTTTAAAAAATAAATCTAGTGATATATTTTTTTAATATTTATTTATTTATTTAGGTGTGGCATTACTGCGATTTTAACGGAGGACAAGCTTCATTCCTATGCCCAAACGGCACTATCTTCAGTCAAGTGGCTCTGACTTGTGATTGGTGGTATAACGTTAAATGTGCGTCCACCCCTCAATTGTACGTTTTAAACGAAAGACTTTATAAATACATCTTACCGTTTTCTCCGAAATTCCCCGAAGATTACAGCGGACCATTAGTGGATAGGTAAAGATTAAATTAACAAAATTTAAATTAATAAAATCGATTGTAAAATTGCAGATATTTAGCCTTAAAATTCCAAGAAATGGAGGAGAAAATGAAGAAGCAACGGAAAAAATCGAAGGAGATTGATCAGAACAAAACCGGCGATAAAGATGGCGCTGATAGTTCAGAAAACAGTGAAATAGATGACGCCGACCAATTGCAAAAACAAAATGAAGAGAATCGGAAAAATATTGGTGGTGGGATCGATTTCGAAGGAAATAACGTCAGAAGATCTGTCAGTTAGAAATTTAAAAACAAAATAAATTATTATTTAAATTGTGATCGGTTACAAAAGACGTCAACGTCAATGTCAATGTCAACGTCAACGTCAAAACAAATGAGCAGTTACTCAGTATTTATTTACCTTTTAAATAATATTGTGATATTTTAAGTCTACTTATCTCATATATATGTGTAAGCTATACATATATTTACATTTATGCCATAATCATAAATAAATAAAATTAATTAATATTCATCGTTTACATTTTCATCTAGTCGGAATTTTTTAAACGTGAAATGTCAGATCAAAATGTTAAACGAGTTATTCGTCTGTTTGTTTCGTTTATGTTTGTTTTTTACGATGTAATAAATATATTTTTAGAATTAAAATAGTTTATTTTTAAAATGGTGCATGTTCAATACGTTTCATTCCTTTAAACGCAACGTTAAATTAAACTACTCGATAATAGCTTTATTTTGGTGCAATAAAACTCCAAATCAGAATCCGATTCGTTAGTGTTTTGTTTCTGAATTACCTCGTTTCAAATGTATATCAATTAAAAACTCTTTAATATTAAATATATCGAAATATTAAATCGATTGGATCTATTGATCACGTCACCATGATTAAATTCGGGGGAAAACCGCGTTTAGTCTTATGTTCAAATAAATTTATTTTAAAAATTATCGACAAGAAACGTTTAAATCATCATTTCGATTAACCCCCCATAATAAAATTAAAAATCAGGTTATATCTTCGCGATTTTTATTCTGATCTAAATTTTCTCGACACCAATCTAGTATATCAGATTTTTCCTCGATATAAATCAAATTTTTAATCCGATCCAATCTATTGATCAGGTGACCAAAATCGTTAAAAAAATTTTTTTATATAAAATCAATCTTACCTCCTCGCTAATCATACACCTCCTTAAAACTTCCTCGGCACCCTCGGTCAGATTCTTAAACTCGTCTACGTTGTCCTCCTTCTACAATTCAATCGAAACGTAACATAAAACGAACATGATAAAAACGACAAATTTGACATTACCAATTGCGACATCTGATGAAACGTGTGCCCTTGGTGATCGCTCAAGATACAATAACAGCAGAGATTCTTGTCGCAGGTGGTGCATAGGAATTCTAATAGGGCGTCGTTGTGTGTCGGACAGGTATCGGTCAATTCTAGACAATCTCCGGAGCTTAACGAGATTATTTTGTGTTTCTTGAGGCCTTTTGCCTGGTTGTGAATAGTGTCGGAGCATTGATTGCAATATAATTCGTCACAATCAACACAGTTTAGTTTAGCTTCTTTTTTGCAGGATTCCTGCGAGCATGCTGGAAAATAAAATTGTTAAAATGTTAATTAAATCGGGGAATATTATCACCATTTGAAACGTAAAAGTATTGCATTTTTTTAGGTTATAATTAATTGTCAAAAAAAAATTATATCGAAATTATGTTCGAAAATGAAGTTTTAGTAGTGTTGTCGATATTCCTCGCAGTAGTATTCGTTCTATTACTATTTTTTGCTACGTTATGTCTTACATGCTATTGTAAAAAGATCACATCGATATTTCAAGATGAACCACCGTCAGTAATGCGATACCGTTAAAATCAAATTTCTTACCGTGTTGTGGAACGTCGGGTCTTAAATGAGCGAACTGACCAAAAGTTTGTTGCATCGGGCTTGTGTTAAAGCTCAAAAAACTATTCGGTTTGATATCTTGTCGGTTATTGTTGTGGGGGGCTTGTCGAAATTGAAAACCGGCCGGTTTGAAGTTAATATTCGAGGATTCGCAGCCGTAACGTTTATGGTAAGCTAATGCACCGAATACGTAGAAATTAACGGTAAAAACATGATCTGCTTTCTTTTTAGCTTCGATATCGCTGATGTAATTACTGGTACGACATTCAGCGCATATGATATCTTTCGATGGGTACATTTTGTGTACGCATTCCTGGCAAATTGTATGTTTACAGTTTAATATCAGAGGTATACGACCGACAAAATTGTTCCCAGCCACTGCAATAGAGAACAAGATTATCATTCAATTTAGTTATTGATTCCTCACGATTTTATCGCATACTCACTTTGGAAATCGTAATTTCTGTTGCATTTAGGGCAAATGTAGTTCCTCGTTGTATTAAGTCCTTGTTCGATATTGCTATTCACCGACATCGTTGAGATATAACTGCTCATCTTCGATAGTTTTTGTTTTGGTAAAGATAATCGGGGGGGGTGGGAACATAAACGCCGAAATTAACCGCTTAAACCCGGTCAATTTTCCGTTGATTATCCCTTCACGATTTGAATTAAGCTTTTTTGAATATGAAGAAATTATTTGGACGCAGATTTATTCCTTTTAAACGTTGAAGAAAGGAAGAAACATGATGAAAACGGCCGAAACAAAACGGCGTCAACCATGTTGTATACACAATCGAGATAAGGTGGTAGAAATACGAACTTCCGTTTTAACAAAAACAACCTGTATTGCGCATGCTTAAGTTGGTATTACTTAAATTTAATTGGTTAATAGCGAAAGGCGGGAATAATTTCACCGACGTTTGAATTTTTAAACTAATTTAAGGTTATTTAGGAATAATTTTAAATGCTTTGTAAATAATATCCGGCTGCTATATAATATACAATAATGTTTATATATTTAATTCTTTATTTTATTATTTTTCGTTTTAAGATTGATAAAATGAGATAATTGCTATAATTCGAATCACAAAAAAAAAACAGGTAGGCTATGATTTAAATCCTGTCAATGTCAACAAAATTAATTCTTAATAATTAAATAACTTTGTTGCTATTGGGAGCATGTCCAATAAGATTGATTTTTTTTTTAAACATTATTAAATTAATATATTTAATAATAACTTCATTTTGGTGCAATAAAATTTCTTCGTTTAATATTTATATTAATTAAAATTATATATTAAATATATCGAAGTAATAAATCGATGATCACGATTGATCACGTCACCAAACAACACAAAAATTAAAAATCAGGTTGTATCTTCGCGATTTTTATTCTGATCTAAATTTTTCCGACCCCAATCTAAAATATCAGACTTTTCCTCGAAATAAATGAAATTTTTAATCGGATCCAATCTATTGATCACGTCACCGTGACTAAATTCGGGAGAAAACTGCGTTTGGTTTTATGTACAAATAAATTTATTTCAACAATTATGTACAAGAAACGTTTAAATTATCATTTCGATTGATCCCCCATATTAAAATTAAAAATCAGGTTATATCTCCGCCATTTTTATTCTGATTTAAATTTTCTCGAAACCAATCTAAATTAGGAGAATTTTCCTCTATATAAAACAAATTTTTAATCAGATTCGATCTATTGATCACGTGACTATAATGTTTTTTTCCTAAATTTACCTGCGTAGATGTATAAAAAGGTATTTCTATGTATATACAATACATATATATTGTATATAAATCTAGAAATGCACATCCCGTTGCACTTGCATCCCTCAACCCCGCATCATCCCCTTCCCCTCCTCCTCCAACTACTTTTATCAAACCCCGACGGCCACGTGTCGTTTCGAATCGAAGGTAGGGGGAACGGAATCTGGAAAACTCAATCAAATCAACACTGTGTACCGTTTCCACCGTGCCCCCCTTTTGTCAACGTGAGCACAGGCAGCGGCGGTAGCAGTGGGGCTGCTCGCTTTTTGCAATAAAACCCGGAATTGTGGAAATTACCAACTACAATTTTGCTGCACATGCTCCAATGTCCAATAGTGTAACCAAATAGTCTCTTGCCTATATAATCTGAGTTAGTTAGATGTTAAGGTGCGTAATATATGCACGGAAACCGTTTCACCGGAAACTAGATCTTGCCGAATTTAAACACGAAAAAAAAATTAAATTTTAAATTAAATTAAAATTTGTTGCGGAATTTAAAAATTGAGTTTATAATTTTAGAGAAAACTGGTGATTTTGTGCTTAAAAATTTAATCAAGTTAGCCGATATAAAAAAGTGCAAAATCGGCACGAAACATTCGAATTTTGCCGCAACCGAATTAAACCCCCTTCAGCAACAGGTAACAAGCCGACGGCGAACGTATATTCAAGTTCAAGGTAAAATCAAGCCGGCTGTAATAACACATTATTTCGGCCTACTACGACCAACGATCAGACGACAGCATAAGGTAAAAAATTTAAATTTTTCGAAGAGGAATTTAATTTTGAGGATAATCGAAGAAATCGAATCAGATCATGCATGCAAATTTATATTTTTGAAAGTTTTAATTAATCGAATAAATTCATGCATGTTAAATGTCATTTTTTGTGATTTTATCAATGTATGTGATTATCTGCGATGAAATACGAGAAAAATGAAGATTAATTTCGGCGAAATACGAAGAAAATGAAGAATTAAAGATTAAAATTGATTGTAAATAAATCAGAAGCGTCAAAAATATATTTTTATTTAATATTATTAATGATAAAGTACCTCTTTACAGGATTTGATTTACCCGCCTCTGGTTTATATTAAATTCATTTTATATTCTAGATTATAATTATAAAAATTTAATGTATTATATAATATAATTAATTTTATCATTTAATATTTAATACTTAAATAAATAAACCTTTATTTTCGAGTTAAATTATTTCTTTTTATATAAAAAAATCCTAATTCTGTCATTGCGTTTTATAAAACGAATTCAGCCAATTTTTTTCTGTTATAATCGCAAACTAACTAACTAGGTATTATGCAACTAAACGAGCTTTCGTGTAAATTGTTATTCCTAAACGTAATTAAGAATTTGTTATTAATAACAATTTTTATCCTGTGATTTGTTTGCTAAAATAAAAGGTGTAATATTATGCGTAAAACCGATATATGATACGTTAATCAAGGTAAAAAAGAGGGGTTATATCGTTATTATTAGCATTATTTACATTTAAATTCGTTATTATATTATTGTTTGTTTATTAATAATTTATTATAAGTTATAAACGTGACGATTTTAATATAAATAACAAAAAAAAATGGGAAAAATTTTGGGTTGCCGAACTTGACTTGAGGAAATTGAACGAATTCAGCGGACAGTTTTTGGCATGACTTCAAGTTGGGTGGCGTTATTAATTTATAAAATTAATTGAAACAGGTAATATAATCGATGAAAATCCGATTTTCCCGTTAAGTGAAACGAGGGGAAATATGTGTTTTGGGAAAGTCGTTTTATAAATGCGTCTTTGACCCGATCGCTGGGGGTATCGTGAAAAATAAAAGGAACTATACGAATAGTAATGGCGGTAACAAGTACGATGCTCGCATAACAAACACACTTTATAAAAAGATTCCCAAATATTATTTAATCCGATCTAAAAAAGAATTCCGTTTCTTCGAGCTTTCTAAAGTAATTTTTCGGATCCACCTTACAAAGTTTAACGGTTTTAACTCGAGTGTATTGACTAAACGTATAGATTTATGGAATTATTGGTAAGTTTTACTTTTTAAGGGCATGTTCCTTAAACATCTTCGCTAGAGTCGCTTGATTAGCGTTTAGAATTTTGCCCTTTGGTACTTGGGTGAATGGTCACTTTTTGATGACGTAGCTATTTAGTATAATTTCCCGAAATGAATTATTTCACTCTAAGTACTTTATTATTAAAAGTTTACAACATTCCTCCAAGGCATTTGTAATGCAATTATATTCTCTGCTGCTCAATAGATAACTGTATTTCTAGCTCAATACAGTTTTAGGTCATATAACTTTAATTTTGCGTAGCTGTATATTTTACAACGATCTCGAAACACGCTTAACTGTTGTATGAGTGCGTATATACAATCCGATTTTATTTTTATCGCCGATTCTAAAAGGGATTAAAACGCGAAAAAATGTCAATTTCACCTCAAATAATAACCTAGAAAACGTGACAATCTTTTGTGTATTCCAACAGGTTCAAAGTTTAGCTACGAGATATTACGAGAATGGATCAACAATTCTGCTTACGATGGAACAACCACCCCACCAATCTAACCGATGTACTTCTTAGTCTACTACGGAGACAGGCCCTATGTGATGTAACCCTAGCGTGCGATGGAGAAATGTTAAGGGCACACCAGACTATATTATCTGCGTGCAGCCCTTATTTCGAGATGCTCCTCATTAAAAACGCCCACCCGCATCCCATAATCTACTTGAAAGATGTCAATTATATCGAAATGAAAGCGCTGTTAGATTTTATGTATAAGGGCGAAGTGAACGTTTCGCAAAATTTATTACCGATGTTTCTAAAAACTGCCGAAGCATTACAGATCAGGGGTTTAACGGATAATAACACGTTAAATAGTAGAGGCGATGGGATGTCCGAGTTTAGGAAGGAACGGCAGACCGAACAGGACGCTCCACCGCACGAGAAACGGAAACGAAAGTCCTCGAATAACTGTGATACACCGACGAGTAATCCCGAACGATATAATGATAGTCAGGTTAGCGATATCTCAGCTTAAATTTGATTCGAAAATAATTTTTTTTTTTTTTAATCGTATTTAGGCACCTACCAATTATAAGTCAGTGGTACCAAAGTTAAATCCAATCACGACGCAAGACAAGGAACCCAGTGTTGAAGATATGAGAGTAGCATCACCGATCGTCAAGCAAGAAATACCTCAAGATGGAAGTAGTCCGCTCGTCGATTCTTATCATTGCATGTCGGAAGCTTTACAAACGGTAAGATAATTTTTTTTTAACGAATATGAAATATCTTTTGGGCTGTCAATGTATGCTTGCGCAGCTCTCTCCCGAAATTAAATTATTTTTAAAAGCGAAAAAGAGCCGAATAATAGAACGAAGGAAGGGATTATAGTTTTTTTAATTTAAACCGATTGAAATGGTAGTCGTGCTCTTAGATTTAAATCATTTTTTTTTTTTTATAAATTTTGACAGCTGTCAATGTCAACGTCAACGTCATTTTTTGTTTAATTAAATTAATTTTAATAGATTAATTATACTCAAACATATCCTTTCCTTCTTTCTGTTAACAGACTCATAATTGGGAGAGAGTTGTTGATCTAGTTGAACCGGTGAATCTGAGAAAATACAACATATCCACGACGACACCCAGTCCTACGACTACAACTACCAACATCGAAATTTCCTCGACACCCACATCGATGATGCAACAACAAGCGAAATCTGTAACTTTGGAATTTCTCCTGCAAGATCCCGATTTAAGGGAACGACCGTGGGATAATATGAGGTTACAACAAGACGACGGTTGGAACAGCTTGAATATGGATCTCGATAACGCTTGGAAGATGCAATCGATACCTTACGGTGATCAATTCGAACAATCTCTAAGCGGAAGATCAAATTTATCGACGATACCTTCAATGTTCTCGAGGGCACCACTCCCGATACCACCCGAATTAGTTAGTAAACCTTCGACGAGCTCGCAAGCTCAGGAATGTTCGGTTATACAGAAGACGGTGACCTCATCCGTACCAGGACCTGCGAAAGGGATGGGTCGAAAGGGTAGCCGATTCAGACCGAACTGGTTAGATTCATACGTGTGGTTGCAATACGAGGAGCAGGAGAATCGAATGTATTGTAAATTCTGTCGGAAGTGGAGTTCGAACATGCCCGATATAAGGACATCGTTTGCAGAAGGCAGTAGCAATTTCCGATTGGAGATTGTCAATCACCACGATAAGTGTAAAGCGCATAGATTGTGTGTCGCTAAAGAATTGGAAGCCGAAACTAGGAATAGGACTGATTCGATGCCATTAATCCGAGAGTGATATTTTCTATTAATTACATCTGTCAAAATAAAAATTTGACAGTTGACAAATTTTTGATTAATATTGTAATGTTGGTACCTGGTAAATTATATTCGAATTTAAATTTTGTTTTTATTTTGTTTTAAAGATGGTGCTATTATTACTTGTATAAATAAAAAATTAAAATACGTAATAATTTAAATATTAGATTTAATATCTCAGGAGTAATTTTTTATTATTATTTTAATTTTTGCATTTTATTTTTATTATAAAATTGGAATTGATATATTAAAAATTTGTGATAAAAATTAGAAAAAAATAAGGTTGTGAATAATTTAAAATTATACGAAATAAAATTTTATAAAATTTGCTATATTTTTATATGAAAAAGGGGGGCGGAGGGTGAAACCATATTAAATTTAATTTTATTGCTTTAATAGTTTATTATTATTATCATCATTATATAGATTTGCTACGCTAGGACCCTCCGCCGTATCCCTAATTAAATTTTTTATTATTAAAAATAAAATATAAATATATTTGTTAAAAAATTTAAAAGCTTTATTATAATATTGTGTGTATTTATATATAATATATAAATAAATATATATTAATATGTTAAATTTATTAAATATTTTATAAAAATAAATGTCTTCTTATTTTTAAAAATAAATTTAAATAAAAATATTTTTTAAATAATAAAAAATATATATTTGGAAACTTTTTAATTTCATAGGGTGGCAGTTTGAGTGTACACCAAGATGACCTACTTTCGGCGGAAGCTGAGACCCCCTCCATGGTACCGCCACAAGACGTGGCAGACACGATAGATGGTAAGTTTTAAAAATTCCACAATTTTTTTTTAATCTTCATCGAATACCAGTTTGTTTCTCTCTATCCAAGCACGGGGTGTGTACATTTTGTAAATATATTTTTTTTAATTTTAACCGACTCCCCTTTCCTCACAACATTCACTCAAATCTATTTCGTCTTCATTAAAGACACGCTATTTTTTTTTAATCTCCCCAACCCCTTTTTTTTCTTTTAAAGTCTACTATAAGCGTAGTCTTTTACTGTCTTGTTTAATTTGAAGCTTCAGATTAAAATTAACATCGCCATTTTTTTAAATAAAAAAAAATTAATTTAAATTTAATTTAAATGATGTTGATGCTTATCATCATTTAAATTTATACGATTTTAACGAGTGATTTATCAAGTGATCTAGTGTGCCATGTACGTGAAAATAACGTTTTGTACCTGTACAAAGCTAAAATATGAATACAAGTGAGTATTATGTGTTTTGACATTTTTTTTTGTATTATTTTAACACGCAGTAATGCGCCTCTTCGGATATAACGTCCGCTTCCCGGATATAACGAATTTTTAATTTTCTTTTATAATCGAGATGGTAAAGGCGCATTACTGTGATTATTATTAATTAATAATGATTATTATATAATTATTATATACAGGGTGTTGCGTAATTATATTGTATATAGATAAATTTTTATAATAAGCTGTATATAATAATTCTTTCCTTTTTATTATTTATTTCCTTTTTTTTTATTATTTTGAATTAACAAATTGATCGATTAATTAATTAATTAATAATTTTAGGTGACAGATTATAATGAATTTACTTCAAAGTAAACAGATTATAAAAGACTAGCTTATTATTGCGAAATAATCACTTATAACAATGGATTCTTTATTGTAATTTCAGTATTTTCGCAATCAACCGTTAATATCCTATCGTCTCAATCGACTCTACTACCGGAAGATGTACCGATAAGACTTGAAGACGATTCAAGCACAGATTTATCAATAATCGAAGCCCCATCGCCGATCTTAGCCGATGTCGATCAATTCATTCAATCTAATACTGATCAACAACCACAACCAGAATTCGGTAGCCAAGATTTTCGCAACACCATCGCTATAACTTTAGATCTGGCTAGCCAATTGAGTCAATCCGATTCTAACACGATTGAGAATAATAATTCAGAACCGATTAGCGTCATCTGTAACTCGTCAGATGAGGAAATCGTAGCGCAAACGGAGAAAGCTCGGACTTGCGGCTTTAAAAAAAGATCAAAGAAACCGCTTAAACATCAAAATACTACTACTACAAGCGAGATAATCGTAATAGACGGCGACGAAAACGACAATTGCAACGATGAAAATCGCAGCGAAAACGTACCGAAAATCGCGAGGAAAATCGGAAAATGTACAGTCGGATCCGACGTAAATGTCCCCCCGCAAAAATCCAACGAAACCGAACCGTTTAGCTGCAGTTTTCGCATCATTAAAGGGAAACGAAGCGAAGTTCCTCAAACGAAAACGAAAGTTGAGGCCACATCTGTCGACGTCGTTTTCGTAGGGCAAACTCGAATTACTCCGGCGAAAGCTAAGAAGATCCTAGATGGCACTTCGAAGAAACGCCGCGTCATTAAAATCGATGATATCGAAAGCTCGCCACCTCCTAAAAGTAAGCAAAGCTCGCAATCGTCGCAAAATACTAGTGAAAGCTCAAATTCTCAGTCTTCACAAAATATTTTTAGAAGCCCTCAAACTTTGCAAATTATTGCTGAAAATTTGCACAATATTGATAAAAATATGGAATCTTCGCCGAATATTGTTGAAAGCTCGCCACCTCCTAACAATACAAAAAACCCTCCACCTCCTGAGGATAGACAAAGCTCGCAATCCACAGAAAATACAACTGAAAGCTCGCCACCCCCTAACAATAAACAAAGCTCTCAATCTACAGAAAATATAATTGAAAGCTCGCCATCTCCCAACAATACACAAAACTCGCAATCTTCTACGAACACACAAAGCTCTCAACCTTCTCAAAACATCATTCAAAGATCGCAGTCTACAGGAGATGTAATCGAAAGCTCGCAACCTCCTAAAAATATACAAAGCTCTCAAACTTCTCAAAATATCATTCAAAGATCGCAGTCTACGGAAGATGTAATCGAAAGCTCGAAACCTCCTAAAAATATACAAAGCTCTCAACCTTCTCAAAACATCATTCAAAGCTCGCAATCTGCAGGAAATATAACGGAAAGCTCGCAACCTCCTAAACATATACAAAGCTCACAACCTTCTCAAAATGTCATTCAAAGGCAACGATTCACAGGAAGCATACTCAAAAGCTGTCAACCTCCTCAAAGAAGACAAAGTTTTCCGCCGTTCGGAAACACGCAAAGCTCGCGATTTTTTCCAAATATCTTTCAAAGCTCACGCTTTACGGGACCTCCCAGGTATACACAAAGCTGGCAATCACCTACAAACATGCAAGGCTGGCAATCTTGGAGAAACTTACAAAGCTCGCAATTTTTTCAAGGTAACCGTCGAAGTTGGCCATCTATGGGAAATGTATTTGAAAGCTCTCGACCTCCTAAAAAACCACAAAGCTCAAAATCGCAATTTCTACGAAATAAAATTAAAAGTTTTGAGGGTTCAGCTCGAAATGACCTTGAAAAACAATCGATTAAGAATCTGGAAAGCTTACTAGATCAACCGTTGGGAATATCCGATTCGCAATTGGATAAATTAATGGAAGAAGCTTCGCAAGCTCAAAGCTCTAAAGAGCAGGGTGGTTCCCCCGGTAAAGGAAAACAAAAAGATAAGTTGTTGTTGAGTCCTCGGAGTGAGAAACAATTGCAAATTTTGACGCAATCTTTAGATGTTTTGGGTGGATATAATGATTCGAATGGAAGTCAAAATCGTAAAAGTAAAAGCCCGGTTAAAAAGAAAGCAAGTCACTTGCTTAAGAACCCTTTAGCTCCGAAATCAATCGATAAATCGCCTGAAATTAATCAAGCTGGCGCTTCTACTTCGTCTTCCGCTGGGTCCTCGGATACTTCCAAGGGTATCGTGATTTTATCCGATATTCTTATTCGGGGTAAGAAGCGTAAATTGGAAGACTTGGTATCCGAGGAGAATAAATCGAAAACTAAGATATCCGCCACGATCGTGATCGATTCCGATGAGAGTAGCAACGATTCCCTGTCGAAAACATCGAATTGGATGAGCAAACGTAAACCGACGTGGGTCACTTGTTTTTATTGCAATCGAAAAGTGACGTGTTTGAATAATCACGTGCTAACGTGTCATACTTTCCCCAGTTATGATTGCAGTACATGCGGTAAAAATTTTAAACAAAGTTCAGATCTGAAGAAACATCTGAATGAGGAACATACTTGAATTTATTTCTCTCAAACCCTGAATGGAAATTGATGTATTCTTATGGCTTTATTTTTCGTTGTATATTATCTTTATTTCTCTATTCTTTTTTATATATTGTATAATACAAATTTAATAAAGTTATGAATCTATATATGTATAATAACTATATCTCTGTGTAAAAATATTTGAATAAATGTGGCAAATGATGATAAATTTATCAATACCTGCACCCTATTAAATGAAATTCCTTTGTAAATTGTGAAAATTACGGTAAAAATCTGCTAAAATCGGAAAACGTACAGTAATACTCAACCAAAATGTCCTGCCAGCATATAATTATGAGAAAGCCTTCAGCAGTACTTCGCGACCTTTTAAACCGCGAAAATGATGCTTACTATGTTTGAAAATTGAAATAAACTTTAAAACCGTGCAATGAGACTCAATGAAAATGCCCTCCGTTACAAAATATAATATTAAACTTGAAAGATTCTAAAATAACCCCTTCTACATTACAAACATCACAAAAACACTTTCAAAAACAATAAAAAGCTAAAAACGTACAGTGATAATCAACCAAAATGTCCGGGCTGCATAAAGTTCGAAAATTAAAGGTAAATGTTTACTGGTAATGTTAATTTTTGTTAGGGAACCTTAAAATATAAACCAATATTTCTGTTCACAGAATTGTAAGCACAGTATTAAAAGAAAAATCTGAAAATGACACCTGTCAAATATTTATTATTTTGGGATTTAAAAAAAACAAATGAATTAGAAAGCGCTCGTGAAAATTATGGTCACAATATTAAAAATCGGGTTAGAATATGAAAAAAAATTAAAAATGTACAGTAATATTCAATCAAAATTGCCCCTCACCCCCTCAGAAAATCCAAAAATGGAACTGAAATATAGGAAGTGCTTTGGCGCTTCTAAATCGTGAAAATTATGGTCACAATATTAAAAATCGGGTTAGAATACGAAAAAAAAACTAAAAATGTACAGTAATATTCAATCAAAATTGCCTCTCGCCCCCTCAGAAAATCCAGAAATGAAACTGAAATATTCCTGTTAAGTTATAAATCTCTTTTGTTCGAAGAATGATGAGGAGACTTGTAAAAGAAAATCCGAAAATGACACCTGTCAAACACGAATGACCTTGAAAGATCTCTGACGCTTCAAAATCGTGAAAATTATTGTCACAATATTAAAATTGGGTTAGAATGTGAACAATTGTGAAATGTACAGTAATATTCAACCAAAATTGCACCTCGCCCCCTTAGAAAATCGGAAAATGGAACTGAAATATTATTCTTGTTAAATTACAAATAAATCTCTTTTGTTCGATGAATGATGAGGACACTTGTAAAAAAAAATTAAAAATGACACCTGTCAAATGTTTATTATTTCGGAATAAAAACAGAAATTATGACCTTGAAAGTTCTCAACGGTTCTAAATCGTGAAATTGTGAAAAAATAAAAAATGTACAGTCATATTCAACCAAATTTGCACCCCGCCCTCTCAGAAAATCCAAAAACGGAACTGAAATATTATTCTTGTGAAGTGACGAAGAAATAAATTTTGTTCGATGAATGATGAGGACACTTTTGTAAACAAAACCCAAAAATGACACCTGTCAAATATTTATTATTTCGAGATAAAACAAAAAATATTGACCTTGAAAGGTGAACGCTTCGAAATCGTGAAAATTATGGTTACGATATAGCAAAATGGGGTTAAAATGTAGCAGAAATTGTGAAAAAATAAAAATTGTACAGTAATATTTAACCAAAATGTCCCCCACTCCCTCAGAAAAAAAAAACAAAAATGGAACTGAAACATTATTCTTGCTAAACCACACTTGGATAGCAACATCAGTATTTTGAGGTAAACTCTAATTAGACGGAGAAAAAAAAGTGACGTCAGCGAAAGAAATTGTCAAAAAATGACAGTTTTCGATGTATTAGAACGAGCTTCCGTTGCTAAAGATGTTTGAGAATCGTGAAAATGATGGTTAAAATGTTGAAAATCGAGATGAAATGCTTTAAAACCTATTAAAAGTAGCAAACGTACAGTAATACTCAACCAAAATGTCCCCACTTAATAAAAAAATGAAACCGAAACATCGTGACGTAAGACCGCTCTTCCAAAAGAATATAAAAAATAGTCTCCTCGGACACCCCTCGGTTGGCGAGGGGGAGGGTGTTAAAAAATCTAAAAATGACACCTGTCAGATATTTATTATTTCGAGATAAAAAAGAAATTATGACGTCGAAAGTTCTTTAACGCTCCGAAATCGTGAAAATTATGGTTAAGATATGGAAAAATCGGGTTAAAATGTAGCAGAAATTGTGAAAAGTAAAAAATGTGCAGTAATATTCAACCAAAATGTCTCTCACCCTCTCACAAAAAAACAAAAATGCAACTGAAACATCATTCTTGTTAAAGCACATTTGGACGGCAACATCAGTTTTTTGAGATAAACTCCAATTGGCGGGGGAAAACTGTGACGTCAGCAGACGAAATTGTCAAAATATGACAGTTTTCGATGTATTAAACACGAGATTTATAGCCCAAGATGTTTCGGAATCGTGAAAATTATGGTTAAAATGTTGAAAATCGAGATGAAATGCTTTAACACCTGTTAAAAGTAGAAAACGTACAGTAATACTCAACTAAAATGTCCCCACTTCATAAAATACAAAAAATGAAACTGAAACATCGTGTCGTAAGATCACTCTTCCAAAAGAATATAAAAATAGTCTGCTCAGGACAGTGTTAAAAAAAATCTAAAAATGACACCTGTCAAACGTCAGTATTCTGAGATAAACACTACTTACGATGAAATCTAGGATATTCACGGCTAACGGACTCTAAAAAATGATATTGAAGGTTCACTGATGTTATGTACAACATTCAAAATCGAGATGAAATGCTTTAAAACCTATTAAAAATAGAAAACGTACAGTAATACTCAACCAAAATGTCCCCACTTCATAAAATGCTAAAAATGAAACTGAAACATCGTGTCGTAATATCACTCTTCCAAAAAGAATATTAAAAAATAGTCTCCCCGGTACACCCCTCGGGGGATTTTAAAAAGAAAAAGTAAAAATGACATCTGTCAAACGTCAGTATTCTGAGATAAATACTACTTACTGTTCCCCTTTCATGAACTGCTTGAGATTAAACCGAAACATTTATTGCTAACATTATTCTTGTTAAAGCAGATCATAAGTAAGCCTTTCTAAGACAGTGTTTAAAAATTCAAAAATGACATCTGTCAAACTTCACTGCTTTGAGGTAGATCCGAATTACTTTGAATGTTCTGAGACGCTTCGAAATCGTAGCGAATGTCCCTATGTACAAAAAAAATTGAAAATCATAAAGTGACACCTGTCAAACGTCATTATGACGCTATTCCTAGATAATGATGTACAGAAAATGACCTTGAACTGCTTCAAATGTTATGAAAACCGGAAAAGGTACAGTAACGTTTAGCTAAAATGTCCTCCAGTGCAGGGATGCTAAAACTTGATCCAAATCATTATTGTGCTTAAAATCCGTTTAAAACTATAAAAAAAGCGATTAAAGTACAGTAACGTTTAACTAAAATGTCCTCCCTTGATAAATTGAAAGAAATACGTCCTCAACCTTAACCGTAAAATCACCGATAAACGACCTTGAAGGCTTCTTATTTAGCAAATTTAACATTTCTATCTTATTTGAAGAGTTTCGGGTGTTCTGCAGGGTCCTCGCTTAGGACCGTTACAATTATTATCGTCTAATCATGTAGTGTAATAGTAGTTTTGATGCGTTTTTATTGTTATAAAATGTGTTTCTTCATATGAGAAATGAAAGTATTTATTTAGTAGAAGTGTGGTTTGGTGATGGTTGTCCTGTCTGTTCCAGCTAAATGGTCGGAACAAGATGAACGACAACCTTCACCATACCACCACGTCTACGCGCCGCAAACGGCAGCCGCCATCTACATCGCGGACGTCACGTCGCAACCGGTGCTCGTGAAACAGGAATACCAATCGCAATCGCACCAGTACTCGTCCGGCCATTTTCTGGATAATAACGAGGATTCGGTGCAGTCGAAAAGTTACCACGGCGATAGTAATTATCCTCTACGCACCAAAGATTATTGCGAGATATTCACGAAGATCTCCGAAGATCCGGCCCTCTATAAATGTAACGTTTGCGAGAAGACTGTTACTAACCGTTGGCATCACGCTTCCATTCACCGGCCTCAGTATAATAAGTGCCCGAAATGTCACCAGTTGTTCACGAGGAAGGATAACATGAAGGCTCACATGAGGTTGAAGCACGGAATGTTTAGACCGATTGTCGTTTGAGGATGTTTTTTTGAAACGTTCGAACGTGATTTACTCTTACTTTCTGTGTCTATGCGTTGTTTTTTTTTCTCTCTCTCTCTCTTGTTATTTCTCTCGCCGCTACGTCACAAAATACTCTTCTTAGAATAAGTATTAATGCCCGGAAAACCCTTTTCTGTTTGTAATTTTCGTTTTTACATTTTTGCTTTAAATAAGGTCGAATAAAATGGCGTCAATGCTGTACGCGATAGAGAGCTGTCAAATTAGAAAAAAAAAACCGTCAATTTTTTATTATTCTAATGGTTGTCCTGTCAAACTAGATAACAGTTATTTATTACTTAACGATAGCTGTCAAATTACAGAATTAATTATTTGTCAGGATTTTGACAGGTATAACTTGTCAAATTATTTCTGGGAACTGTCAAAGTATACCTCACGAAAGGGAAGTAAAATTGCAAACCCACCTGCTGTTTACAATTTTAGTAATTGCATTAAATTTCTAATTATAGCTGTCAAACTGGGGGAAAAAAAACATTTATAATTTCGGCAGATGTAACTGTCAAATAATAACTTGTCAATTTATTTTTTTTTAACAGCAATTTTTCTGAGATTTGACAGTTGTAATATCCGATAATCGTGTTAAGTTACTTATTGCAGCTGTCAAATTAGAGAAACGTCAAATAATTGCCGATAATTATTAAAATACAACGGGAGTCGATGGGTTAAAATACTTGCGACAGCTGTCAAATTAGAAAGAAACTATTATTTATAACGATTTTAGTAGCAACTGCCAAATAATTTTAAACGGTACTTTTTATGTCAAATTTGACAGTTATAACTGTAAAAATAGATCTCGAAAGAGCAAAACCGTTTCCTTTTTACGATTCTCCGATAATTGTGTTAAATAACTTACGACAGCTGTCAAACTAGAGAAACGGTTGTTACGGCATAGGTGTGACTTTAACCTGTGAAGCAGTCAATTTACAAATACGGTATTTTCAGGAGATATAGACTTGTAAAGTCTACGTTTGCTACTACATTTTTGACAGCTGTCAGATTTGAGAACTGTCGTATTAACAACGTTGAGTGTCGTCGTAGTCAAAATTTCCTACTAGCCTACTATTTTCAATTCGTTTTTTCTTTTCTGAACGCTAATTTGGTAGATATAGTAGTTGAGATATTTATGACAGCTGTCAAAACTAAGAAAACAACTTATTTGCTACGGCTTTATCGGGTGAAACTGTCAAATAATTCTTTGTAACCGTGAACTTGAAAAAACAGTAAATTTTCTCAGGTTTGCTTCTTATTGTTCCCGTATTATATTTCTGACAGCTGTCACTTTTCACCATTCCACCATTTTCCATTCAATTCTCTTTTTTTTACCGAAAAACTGTCCTACTGTAAACGGCAATTTATTTTCCGACTGTTTTGGTGAACGTAGTAGTTTAGTTAGCTATTTAACGGAGGTAACTGTCAAATAATCCTTGACAGCTGCCAGCAGCTTTCGTAAAACAGTAATTTTTCTCAGGTTTACTTTTCACAGTTCCGGCAATTGTAACTGTTATATTTCTGACAGCTGTTATTTTTCATTTAATTTTCCATCTTTCTGAGGACTATCCTACTGTCAAAAGCAGTTTATTTTCTTACTATTTTGGCGGACTTGTTAGTTAATATATTTATGACAGCTGTCAAAGGAAGAGAACAACTTATTTGATACTGTCAAGTAAGTCTTTATAACTGGCAATTTGAAAATACAATTACATTCCTCTAGGGGTTATTTTTGACAGCTGTCAAGTTTTAAAAACTTGTCACTTTTTACTGTTCCGCCATTTTCAATTCTTTTTTTCGCCTGAAAATTAAACGAGTATAATAGTACTTATGTAATTCCCTATTACTTTAGCGGATTTAGTAGCTAACATTTTTATGACAGCTGTCAAACTAAGGAAATGTACAATTTATAAAGACTTTTATTTATCAAGAAAAAACGTTCGACGGCTATCCCATCGTAGAAAAGATTGCTTTTTATTAATTTATTTTTAATTTTATAACCGTTTTATTTTTTGACAGCTGTCAAACTAAAAAATATAATTATTTTTCACGTTTTTAACTGTAATAATTCTCGATAGCTGTTGTAGGGATCAACAGAAAATGTTTTTCTTCTATTTTGTAAACGTTCTATTTTTTTTTTGACAGCTGTCATACTGGAATAATACCGGCGTTTTTTTATTCCCATCTTGTTCTGCATTGACGCCGATTTATTCAGCTTTAAACGCGACAAACTTCAAAGTTCGATCGTTCTCTTCATTTATTAGATCTGTCTTAGATTGTCAATTTTGACAGTTGTAGCGTTCACTGTAAAAAAAAATTACGTGCTTCCGAGGAAATAATCTCAATACAAAGTATGATTTGAACAATTTATAGTATTACTAATATTTAAAACAAATAATTAAAATTAATATTTAATTGAGTTTAAATTTTTTTTCTCTCCTGTGTAGTTAGTAGGATTGTTTAAAAAAATTATTTTGAATTGTGAAAATACATTTTACCATTTTAAAATGTAGTATTGTAAGTTGTAAATAAGGTATTACTTCTAATTACATGTAGTAATTTTTTTTGTAATAATAAAATTAATTTAAAAAAAAAAAAATTTGTTTTATTTTTTAAATTTGAATCCCTCCCTCTTTTATTTTTAATTTTATTTATATATATTTTTATACATTTAAAAGGTGATGGTATGATTATTATTTTTTTTATCCAGTAAAAAGTATCTCACGCACAATATTGCCATGCATGTTTTTCTATTTTATTTTTATTTCTTTGTTCTAGAATATTTCTTGAAAAATAACATATCTCTTATAATTTAATTTAATTTTTTTAATTGGTTTTCAGTACCAAAACCCTTTTTTTATTATTATTCTATATTTATTATTTTTTTATATATTTAAATTATAGATTGATACAGTTTTCTTCGCTATATAGGAAATTAAATATTAATTATTAAAAAGTGGTAATGTGATGATAAATCGTTACTATTTTTATAATTTTTTATTTTATTTTATTTATTTCGTGAAGTGTGGTACTGAAAACTTTCATAATGCTTGTTGCTCTGGGGGTGCACTTTGTCACTATTCTGCTGTCACTGTATTTATTAATAATATATATTTTTTTATCAATTAACCTATTCTTATATCTCATATGTACATATTTTATTGATCAGAAATTAATAAAACCAGACTTTTTTTAAAAAATGTGTAGTGTGTTCATAAAATAATGACTCTATATTATTATTATTATAATTTTTTTTATTAATTATAGAAATGAATGCACTATACATGATATAAAATGTTCTGATACTGATATTTCCAAACTTGTATATAATATATATATAAATATATACAGTACTGTGCAAAAAAATCGGTACTTCTTATCTTCTTTCTTGTTCCGAGTGTACATTTTAATTTATTATATAAAGGGTGCTCATTTTATTTGCACAATACTCGATTGCACACACGTTTACTAATTTAACATCTTTTTTTTCCTGTACATCTTCCGTTTTTTATTTATTTATTTATTTATTTTTATCTATCGTTTGTTTTTCCAAAAAAAAAAATTGAAAAAAAAATTAAATCAGTTTATTTTGGTTTTTGCAGGTTCAAAAGCCTGGCATATGCGTTTGACATTCGACAAATTGCCAGGCGGCTGCAACCTGCACAGGTGTAAACTGTGCGGCAAAATAGTGACCCATATCAGGAACCATTATCACGTGCATTTTCCTGGTCGATTCGAGTGCCCCCTGTGCAGGGCAACGTACACACGGAGCGATAACCTGCGCACCCACTGCAAATTCAAGCATCCACGTTACAATCCGGACACGAGGAAGTTCGACCAGCAACAGCCAGCGATCACCAACAGTGATAATTCGACGTCGGCCGATTGATTCTGGCCCAGCCTCTATAATTACTACTATCTCACCTACTTCTACAGATCACTCAGCTCCTAACGTGCATTACATTCATAGATAGATATATTAGAGAGAGATAGGGAGAGAGAGCCATCGAGAAATTTTTCGCGCGATTTATCATCACATTATCACGATTTTTAATTTTGACATCCAGTGGCGTGCGTCTAAATTTATTTTGGAAAAAAATTGGGTTATTTTTTTGGGTTATATAGATTAGGATTAATTTTAATTTAATACCACTGGATTAAGTGCTGAATTAAATTGGACCAAATTTTTTAGACAATATTTCAATATTAAAAAAAAGGGGGCTAAGTTATACCAATCAAATTGGTACTGATTTCTTTAAAAGAAAAAAAAATAAATTATATATTTTTAAAAACTTTATTAAGGGTGGCGAAATTAAATGTTTCATTGAGGAGGAGCTTTCTTACAATATTTCTACGAAGAAAAAATTTAATAAAAAATTTAAAAAAATATATTTTACATAACAGTCTGTGATTTCTATGAAATTTCTACTCTAATATTAAAAAAAAAAAATGAATCGTTAAAAACGATTATAAAAGATATTACTGGAACGTCTTCTTATAATTATATGTTTACTATTTTTTTCTTAAATTTAAATCTTTGAATATTGAATATTAAAGAAAACAAAAGAAAAATCAAGAGAGATACGTAGTTATACAAATAGATGTTGTTAACTCTGAAATGAAATGAAAAAAATTATTAAAATACTGTATACAAGGTGATGTTACGGATAATATTTCTAAAAGGGGAATCCCAAATCAAAAATTTTATAAAATTAAATTAAAATGAACACCCTGTATGTATAAAATCCATCATCTATCGCATCTTCTCTTCCATATCTCAGTTATTAATTAAGTTAGGATTTTCATATTTTGTAAACATCATCTGTATCCTAATACGCATCTATAGAGATGATTTTCGATTATACAGGGTGTTCCGAAAAATTGTGACGTCACGATGATATATTTTTTTAAGTTAGATGCCGTAGATTTTATTGGGTATTTGGGTGCCTTCTGTGGTGATCTACATACTCCTTAAATTTTTTTGAATTCGGTTCACGGATACCCACGAAAAATAAAATTAAAATAATAAAAAAAATTCGCACCCCTTTTTTATGGACGTCAATGAACCGATTTCGATAAAATTTTAGGGATGTGTAGGCAACAATAGGAGGTACCCAAATCAGTAAAAAGATTCGCGGCATCTAATTAAAAAGATAATAACATTATGTCGTGACAATTTTTTTGGACTCACTGTATAATCGAAAGTAATTTCTTAATTACGCGTTCAATCACAGATAAATTTTTATTCCCTATTAAAGACATATCGATTAAGCGGGACTCCCATCTTGGAAATATTATTTTTGACTCGAACTGTATACGTGTACTGAATTAAAAAAAAGAAGAAGAAAATAATAGGTCAGAAAAATACCGTCCTGAGGACCTTTGTTTTTTAGAGGTTTACATTTATTATAATTAAATTAATAAAGAGAAATCTTGACAGGTGACAGCTGTCATAATACGTCAAAATGGACAAGTTAGCAATTGTTTTTTTTTTTTCTAAGGGGGAAAAACATATTTTATTAAGAATTAATCGTAGTATAACATATAACGACGTGCGTGCAATTCAATTAAATATACAGGGTGTTTAATATTTAAATTTAAAAAAAGGAAACACCCCGTATAACTGAATTAGTAGATACATTTATAATACAATATTTACAGGATGATCTGTTATAATTGATTGATTCAATTATTATTGTTTTAAATTACAAAATTTGTGACAAGTGACATCCAGTGGCGTCACATAACGAAATAAACGGATCATTGTGTATATTAATAAATATGATTATTGCCAAACTAATGTTATTTAAGAAGACAGGAATATATATATACATACATAGTTATATTAGTTATTTTTTCAAGTGCAATCTTACTTTAAATTACATATTATGACAAGTTAATATGTAATTTTTTTTATATAGCGACATATATATATAATATATAAATATTTTTTTTTGATATTACCTCATGATGAATACCTTTTGTTCTTTTTGTCTCGTTTGTTTGTGAATCTCTTTTAATTAAAGGAAAAAAATAATCAGAAGAGGAGGAAACTTTCTTCGGTAGATATTATTTCATATTTGTAAGTGGTTTCGTAACTATCTTTACTTGCGTTGACATATTTTAAGTCTATTTGTTTTAATCGATATACATTTATATTATATTTTAAAAAAATAGATATATCTCACTTCGTACCTTATTTACTAAAGATATTTTGTACATAGTTGATTATAATGTTGGTTCATGTTTTTTTTTTTTCGTTTTTGGTGTTACTAGGTGTGTGGTAGTATGATTACAAATGGGTCTTTTTTATTTTTTATTTTTTTAATTTCTTATTCATTTTTTTAAATAAAAATATATATGAACATATATATATTATAAAATATATACATAATATATTAATGTTAAATAAAAAAATTATTATATTATTATTAAGAGGGCAACACATTTTTAAAAAAATTAAAATTTTAAAAATTGATATTTTTGTAAATATTTTGCGGTTTAAAAATGTGTTCGCTATTTAAAAAAAATACGTGCTTTATATTTAAAATTAATAATGGATTTCTTTTCGTAAAAGAAAGCTTTATTTTAATATTTTATAAGGATAAACTGAAGAATAACGATCTAATACAATTTAGGGTAAAAGTGTGCATTTTTTTAGAATTTTTTCGTTTCCAATTTTTGAAGTTTTTGGAAGTTATATTATAGGAAGTGTCCGCCCACCTCATACATAAATTGAGTACTATACACGGACACATCTATATTAAAATTTGATAGATTTATATTAGGATATGTAATAAAATAGATTGAGGATCGATGATCAAGTGAATTCATTTCGGAAATTATATCAAAAATATATATTTCAATAATAAAATTCAAGATCAGAATTTTTTTTTTATAATTTTATTCTGATCTAATTTTTATCCACGCTCATTAAAACTGCGCAATTTATATTAAATTTTATGGTTATAATCGATTCGATTGGATTTATTGAACATGGCGTTAAAACCAATTTTCTACGTCAAAAATTATATTTTATATTAAAAAAATCGGGATAATAATCTTGATTAATTACCAATAATAAAAATCAAGGTCGATCCTCACTCTAGTAATAAAATACCCCAGGTATAAATACAGTATCTTCACAAAATCCCCTAAAAATTAAAAAAAAAAAGTTTATTTCTAAATTTTGTGAATATACCGTGTGATACAATAATTTATATAAATATATTTGACATGATGTGATATATATTTTGCAAGATTTAAAAGAAAATGAAAAAAGTTGGTGCTAAGCAACCTAATTATTAATGCGTAATATACATAATTTAATTTTGTTTATTATTATTATTTTTTAAATATATAATAATACATTTTTTTTTATAAAATAAAAATATTTAATATTAGAAATATATCAAGTGCAATATTTAGATGGTTAGGTACATTTTTCTATTTCAAATTTTCTTCTTTATTATTATTATTAAACGTAGTCTATTAGCGGAATAAAATTTAATATAATTTTCCAAAAATTAAAATAAAATTATTTGTCAATTTAAAGCAATAAATAATTCCACTAAAAGGCTACAAAACGCATTTTTCTACTCATCCAAAAAATAATAACTGAAATAAAATGGTTGCGGTAGTTTATAAATAATTGTAATATTTTATAGGAATTAAGTTTTTTTTTTATAATAATAATAATTATTATACAAAACGTATCGCTAAAAATTCATTTCATTCGTTTTCTAACATTTTAAATTAAACAAATATATTTAGAAATAATATTTTCACTTCCATATTATAATACGTATGTACCCTTACGAAATATTTAGAATGTTTTTTTTTATTTTTATTATTATTATATACATTGTTAACATTTATTTTAATTTTTTATTTGATTACGATCGAATATTTAATTTTTTTTTTAATTTTTCTTATTAAGATTGATACTTAAAATATTTTTTAAAAAATATTTCGAAAATAAGTCAATTTATTAATAGTTAAAAAAAAATTATTAAAAATAAAAAAATTGCCTTAAAATTAGTTTTGTACTATATATTCAAAAAAAATTTCAAAAAAAAATATTTTCTATAACGTACAGTTTATTTTTAATAATGGAACAAATTCTCTTTTTTAAATCTAATATATTATTATAGTTTTCAATTTTTTTTTTGTTGCATTCACATTGCATTTACTATATACATTGTATTTTATTAATAATTTTTATTAAAATGGTGTGTTATTTAAAAAAATAAGCCGTCGTTTTTTTATACGTCATCTATATCCAATCCAATAAAATAAAAAATTTTGTAATAAATTTTCGATTTTGGAGACAAATTTTTGATGCTTTTAAGCCATGGATTTGAGTTGGTTTCAAGGTGGTTTTGATAGTCTTAAACCCTTTAATTTTGAGGGTTCTAAACCATGGCTCTCACGATTTTAAGCTATGTTTTTTTTGTGGTTTCAAACCATGGTTTCGAGCTGGTTTTGTTAACGTTCAATGATGAGTTTGATGGTTTTGGATCATGATTTTTAAACAATTTCTATTAAACTAGTAAACAAGTTCTAGCCTGTGATTTTAATGATTCCAAACCATGGTTTTTTGATGCTTTTGAACCATGGATTTGAGTTGGTTTTAATAGGTTTAAACCGTTTTGACAGTTTTAAACCGTTTCTAGACCATGACTGTCACGGTTTTAAACTATTTTTTTTGTGGTTCCAAACCGTGGTTTTGACCTGGTTTTAATAGCGTTTAACGATTTTGATCATGATTTTTAAACCACGGTTTCTGAACCATGGTTTTTTAATACTTCTTAAACATGGTTTCAACCTGGTTTTGATAGTCTTACCATATGATGGTTCTAGATTATTTTGTAGCTCATGGTTTTGAACAGTTTGTATTTGTGGTACCGAATCATGGTTTCGAGCTAGTTTTTATATTTTTAAACCACGATTTTGATGGTTTTTAACCATGATTTCGATAGTTCTAGCCCACGATTTCGATTTTTGATGGTTGTAGTCCATGGTTTTGTACTACTTGGTTGTGGCTAGCATTGAGCAAAATGCTTTTGCGATTCTAAACCATGATTTCGAGCTAATTCAGATAATCTTAAATCATGATTGTAATGATACTGGATCATAATTTTGATTTCAACAATAGTTTTTTTTATGGTTTCGAACCATAGTTGTTTGGATCAGATTTAGATAGTTTTAAGCTACGATTTAGATGATTTTTAAACACGATTTTGATAATTTTATCTCATGGCTGTAATGATTTTGAATCATCTAAGTCTTAAAACATGGTTCCAAGTCGATCTTGAACTTATTTGACACGATTTTAGACTGGTTCTGACTTGGTTTTTGATCTGGTTCAAAGATTATACTACACCCACGTCATATTTCCATCATTTATTGGTCATATTTTCCAAAACACGTTAATTCATCAAGATATAACTGTATAAAGACGTCAGCCAGGTTTTAACATTGTTTTAAACCTAGGTTGACATAGATTCAAACTGATTTTGTGCTGGTATGACTTGATATAAACTAATTCTGGCTTAATATTGAACTGGTTTTGACCTGATTGTAAGTTAGTTTTGATAATAATTGCCTGGTTTTGAGCTTGTTTAAATCTGATTTTGTTTCGTTGAAAAAACTAAAGGGCAGGAACCAGTTTAGATATCAGGTCAAAACTAGCTCAAAATCATTATTAAGATTGTGATTCGAAACCATAGTTTAGGACCTTTCGACTACCGTAGACCAAAGCCAACCCAACAAGACAAACCTGTACTATTGATATGATTTACATATTTATGGAAATACAGTTGACCCCCGATTATCTGGGTCGGGGGAGAAATCATACATGGGTGAGGGATGGGTAGAGAGAAGGGGGAGGGATGTGGAGGGGGTGAATTGTTGATATGAGGATAAAATCACACTAGTACATGGTTTAAATTAATTTTTATTTATAATTAAAACGATAGATGACGTTCGTGAAAACCATTAATAATTAATAATAATAATAATAATACCCGTTTGTGACACATCTTAAATTAAAGTGTTAAAGAATCCAATTAAAACTTCTCCCACCATCACATCACTCAGATCAAATAATAGAGAATCGGTAATGACAATCTAGATAGCGTTGATCTGATCGAAATTTATTCACGCGATCGTTATTTTCTTGTTTCAGACGAGAAGATCTCCCAATTATTCGAGAGGGTGAGCGGCAGCGACGAGAGGAAACGTTGCGTGCTATGCGGGAAAATAGTCAATAACACTAGGAACCATTATTACGCTCATTTCCCGGGACAATTTTTCGATAGCGACGCCAAATCGTACAAGGTATCCCAATTATTCGAGAGAGTCGGCACGATGGACGAGAGGAGGAAATGCGTATTGTGTGGGAAAATCGTCAGTAACACTAGGAATCATTACTACGTCCATTTCCCGGGACAATACAGTTGTTCGCATTGTCCCGCTGTATATACGCGCAGCGACACCTTGTTGTTACATATGCGTACTAAACATCCGAGTGTTGCTTAGCAATTCAGATTATAAGATTGATATTTTAAATCAATTATATTTCGGTGGTACCTAATAGATGTTATTATTATTATTATATTTTGTGGGGGATAATTTTCGAAATTTTATTGGATATATAAACAGCATGATGATCTGTTTTATTTGTTTTTTTTTTGTTTTATAGTAGGTCGAAATATTAAATCAAAGCAAGCCGTAGTTATTTTGTTTTCTAGTCTACAATCTAGTCGCAGTTGAATCAGTTACCAAAGAGAGTCTTAATCGATTTTTGTTTTTTTTTTTTTGCAGAGATAATTAAATCATGCTGTATATCATCAAGGTAGGGATATTTTATGATAATAGGAAACCGAAGGCTTGTTTACTATGCGTAAATTTCTACGGGTGTTGCTAAATACTGTGTCAAATTCTTACATTTGTACAGAACAACGAAACGACTCAATTACATACGCTATATAAACAGGGTTAACCGTCAAATTTAAATTTACAAATGTAATAGATAATTTGGGTTGCCAATATATATACACAGGGTGTCCCGTCTAAAACAGATTTCTTTGTAGCTCTGTTATTCCCCGATACAACTCTACGTTTAGTCTAATAAAATAACAGGAAACTATTAATCAATTTATTCTAGGACGTGTAAACTTGTGTTTTTTTTCTTTTATAAATTTTGTCTATAGAATAAATTGACGATAAATAAACGAGGAATAAATTAATAAGAATGTAATCTCGTAAAGCTCTTCTTAAACGTTGAAGTCTTCATCAAAAGCATTAATTGATTCAGCAGCTCATTTTCGTGAGCGTTAAGTTTCAAAAAATAAAAGGACCTTAAGCAAAAGAAATTTTTCAAACAGCCATCTTCGTGCTTTCTAAACTCTAGAGCAAGGCCCGCTAGAACAAGAAATTAAAAACATTTTTAGCTTAGAATTAATTCTCTACCCGAATCTTAAATTTTCGCCTCTTATTATGAAGCACCCAGTATAGTACCTGGCTTATACAGCGTGTCCACGTCGAGTGGTCTACTTATTTTCTGTTTCAAATAGAGCCTTCCTGCTTAGGAAGAAGGCCAAGCTCGACCAGGATAAAACGCAAGTCAGAATCAGTTCACATCAGATAAATATCAAGTTGAAAGCTGCTCAAAATTATGGTTCGAAAACATAATTTGGGACCCGGCAAAATAGTGAGTCGTAGCCACCCCTCGCAAAACTGTACTATTGACGTGATTTCACAGCAATTGGATTTACGAAATATTGCAAGTTAGAACCAGTTCAGATCATTTTCGACGCACAAGAGAGCTTTATTCTGTCAATCAACGATAAAATCTTAGTTACAACATTTGAGCGAAAAGTCATATAATAGTCAACATAAATCTAGTAAATTATGCTCAAGTAATACACTTGGCAGCTTACGATATCAATCACTGCCGTTAAAATGACGTAATAGGGCTGTAACATAATATAACGTCATCTTAGTTCGAAACAAAATTAAATCCTCAAAACAAGGTTACCTTGTTTGCGGGGACGCTTCGAGTAACACATTTACGTGAATATAACGTCATATTTTAGTGATTTTTACGGCAGACACGTCGAAAAACGTTGCAATTTCTAGAAAGTGATAAATGACGTCAATATTTAACATAGAGCTAACTTCAATATTCAGCGTACACGTAACATCGAAAATAACGTCATTTTTAGGTCGTGGAGATGAATTGATAACTCCCGGTGATGGGAGGAGGTGAGAAGCTTCTCTCGAAACGTTTATTTATTGGTAGTACTAGAAAGTGGCGTTAAAAACCGTATAAATGACGTCAATATTTAATATACAGTTAACTTCAATATTCAGCGTACACATAACGTCGTAAATAACGTCATTTTTAGGTCGTAGAAGTGAACTGATAAGTCCCGGTGGTAGGAGAGGGTGGGAAGCTTCTCTAGAAATGTTTATTTATTGGTTCTTTCTTTCTCGACACAATATAACGTCATCTTAGTTCGAAACGAAATTAAATCGTCAAAATACCATTATCTTGTATGCGGTGACGCTTCAAGTAACACATTTACGTGAATATAACGTTATATTTTGGTGATTTTTGCAGCAGATACGTCGAAAAACGTTGCAAGTACCAGAAAGTGATAAATGGCGTCAATATTTAACATAGAGCTAACTTTAATATTCAGCGTAAACGTAACGTCGTAAATAACGTCATTTTTAGGTCGTAGAGGTGACCTAATAAGTCCCCAGGGGTAGGAGAGGGTGGGAAGCTTCTCTCGAAATGTTTATTTATTGGTTCTTTCTTTCTCGACACAATATAACGTCATCTTAGTTCGAAACAAAATTAAATCGTCAAAATGTATGCGGGGACGCTTCAAGTAACACATTTACGTGAATATAACGTCATATTTTAGTGATTTTTACGGCAAACTCGATAAAAAGACGTTGCAACTACTAGAAAGTGTTTTTTTTTTCTGTCATTCGAAGGCTCTTGAACCGAATCAATATATACTTAATAACTATTATAGTAACAGGGTTATAAATAAATGTATTTTAGACGGGTCACCCTGTATAAATAATAAAAACAATATATACCGTATGATCTATCATAAATGAAACCAAACTACTTCATAATTGCCAACTTAAATGATATTTAAGATTAAAATCAAGCGGTATATTATTACGTAAACACTATTTTACATTTAAAAGATTTAAAATAAATATATTATTACTGTAATTATCTAGGATGTAAGATTATTATTATTATTACTAATATATTGATTTAATTGTGGGTAAATTTAATAAGTCATTTATATCGTATTATAAGTAATACATATTTTTTAAAAAAAGACAAAATATGATATCTATCTAACGAAAAAAAAAGGCCTGCAAACTGTTAGGTACTTATTTTAAAATTGAAATATTTTTTTATAACATTATTGTTACTTTTAATATCGATACGTACTTTTTTTTTTTGTTTTTTTAAATTATAATTACAAACGGAAAGAATCCAGCCAAAATATATTAAATTTTAAAAATAATGCGCCAAAGAAAATTTTGTAAATAAAACTTCTTATAGTGTAGGACAAATTATACTAGATTTTCATTATAATTTGTCCACCACTGTATAACATACATTATGTGATGATACTATGCCAAATTTATAGATATTCTAGTTATTGATTTAACCGGCTTAATATTATAAAACAATGTTACCAACATACTCTTTATATGCTTATAGCAGCGAAATATTTTTAGACAGCTTATATATGATTAAGTATATTTTTTCTATATCGATTATATCTCATGGTTTGTGCAATTTTATTTAGTTTAATCTATCATTATCAGGGTACATTGTGTAAAAAAAAATAATAAAAAAAACAATTGAAATATTGTCACCTTAAAACGAGGCGGCAACGCTGTACATTTAATTTATTTACATTTTATTTTTATTTTTTAGAATAAAATATTGTAAAAAAAAATAACTTAAAATTTGTATAAAATAAATTGTACTTCGATTTATTTTCTTATTTTAATTTAATATTTCCCATCGCTGCGTAAACGGTTTTCACGAACGTTGTCTATTTATTTTTTTAATTTCATCATTATACAGGAATTAACACAGAATTATTTTGGAGCAGATGTAAACGGCAGTCCGCAACCATCATACAACGATATGTTCGAAGTTTCCACCATAAATTCGCTCCTGTATCGTTGTAAAACGTGCAGTAAGGAGGTCACCAACAGATGGCACCATTATCATTCTCACACGCCGCAGAGATCGTTCTGCCCGTATTGCCCGGCGACTTACAGCCGAATCGATACGCTCAGGAGCCATATGAGGACGAAACATCAATTTTTCAAACACGCTTTCTTTTAAATCCCTGAATTACCCAGAATTCGACGTCTATAATGAAAAATGATCTCTCTCCTCGTTTATTTGCTTTTTTTTTCGTTTAATATGAGTGTATTCCTGTGTGTAATCCGAACCATTAGCGTAGTTAAAACGATTTTTCTGATTTAAATCTATATTAATTTACCCCCTAGTCAAATCCGATAGCTACGCCTATGGTGACATATATTGAAATATCATTATACACGTTTTTGCTGTATTTGATGTGAAATCTCAACGTTTTAATGTAATACCCTAAACTGCTTTATGTATTTTTGTAAATAAACATTATTTATGAATAATAAAACGTAAAAAAAGTTTTTAATTTAATTACAGTTCCCTTTTTTACTAACATGACGTTTCACTGAATCTAACATAACCTCATTTTTCTGAAGAGTTTGAAGGTTAATTTCAAGTTAATTCATGTGAAACATATTTTTAAATCGACTACAATGAATACAAAAAAATATTTATTATATTTCGCACAAGAGCATCTAAATTTTAGATTCGAAGAAATCAATTCGTTATTATCGTTGCTTAAGATAGAAATGGATTTTATCGAAACACCAAATAAAACACAACCGTATTGGTTGGTTAAATTCAAATCGGAAGATGATGTGAAATTATTAACTAACCGTTCAGTATCGCTGAGATCTTGTATGGAGTTATGGGCTTATTCCGATACAATCGAGGATCTTCATCGTCAGATGAAACAATATCCGTATGAACTGCAAGCACCGTACATGCAAGAGAATCAATCGTTTAAGATCGAAGTTGAAACGTTTTGTAAACATTTCACGCAAAAAGAAAAAGTTGATAAATTAGAGGTATATCGTTTTTATTTCGATTAAAATTTTTAAACTTGAATAAATCAGGCTTTTAGTTATTTACCGGTCAAGGGTAAAGTTAAATTAAAAAACCCTGAAATTATATTCCAATACATCGAATATTACGGCACCGATCCAAAATCACCTCCGGAAAATCCATATATGGTATTTTTTGGACGTTGGGTATTTATATTCCGATCTAAATTAATCGAGTCATAAAATCGATTCTGTTTTTAATAGATTACAAATGGTTTAAGGCAATTAATCCAAAATTTATCGTTAAAAACTAGAAAATTTATAGGGAACACAAGTATGGATCCACAATTATCGTTATTGATGGCTAATCAGGCTCAAGTACAATCGGGTGATATTATTTTGGATCCTTTTGTCGGTTCTGGATCATTATTGGTTGCTGCGGCTCAATTCGGAGGTTACGTTTTGGGTACGGATATCGATTATTTGATGTTACATGCTAGAACGAGGCCTTCGAGAATCACCCAAAAGGTGACACATTTTATCATAATTTTTAATCGACATCATTAATGGTTGATTTTGTAAATTTAGGAGCGGGATAAAGATGAGAGCGTAAAAGCTAACATGGCACAATATAATTTAGATCATAAATATTTAGACGTGTTAGTTAATGATTTTGCGATTCAATTTTGGAAGGACGATTTACGATTCGATGCTATAATTACTGATCGTAAGTGTTTATTTATCGTTTAAAATGATATCGTTATCAAAAATTGTTTCAGCCCCTTACGGGATACGAGAAGCTACGGAGAAAATAGGAACTTCTAAAGAGAATTGTACGGTTAGTGAGGAACATCTTCCGACACACATTCCAGCGAAAATCGAATACGGTTTGTCTCATTTGTATTACGATCTTTTAACATTCTCCGCTAAACATTTAAAATTGGGTGGCAAATTAGTATGTTGGTTTCCAATTTTTAGGTGTGCAACGTAATATAATTCAGTGGATGAAATTGTATTAAACAATTGTGTTTATTTTAGAGATGATTATAACGAAGACGGCTTACCTACGAACACATGTTTAAAACTCGTTGCTAATAGTGAGCAAATTTTGAATAAACACACATCGAGACGGCTTTTAACTTACGAAAAAATTGGAGAACCTTGTGGGGATATTAGAGAACAAAGAAACAACATTATAGATTTTAGATCAAAGTATTACGATACCAGGGAGGAAACCAGGAAAGAACGGAGGATGAAAAAGGCGATGGAACGACATAGAAATCGAAAAGAAACAACGAATCATAAAAAATAAGTTTATTTTAGCAAAAAAATAAATTTTAACACAATTTATTTCTTGAGTTTAACTTTCTTCCCTGTAGATTTAAACTTTCTAACGCCACCTTTTAAATTAGCCCCACCTATGGGTCGAAAATCGCGATTTCTCGAATTAGTTTTATCGACACCACCTTTCTTCGCTATTCTTTTATTTATCCTAAAAGCACGGCCGACTATTTTATCACCATCACTTCTATCCAGCTTTATCCGTTTATTTTTATAATTATGAAAAGTTTTCGGTGGTCGTTTAGTTCCTGTTTTTTGTGAATTCGTAAATAAATCTGTAAATTAATTAATTAATTTAAAACGAAAATTAAAAATAAACAACTGCGAACCTCTATCAGGAGCTTCACCGACTTCCTCTTTATAATATTCAACATCGTCATCTTGCTCTTCAATTCGAGCTTCCTCGGCTGTTTTCTTCAACAATCGATCAGTTTCCGTTTCATTTTTACGCATACCTTTCAACGATTTCTCCTTCAATTCCTGTTTTATCGCTTCCTTCTTCTTCTGATTCTCATTTTGTATGCGTTTACGTTTCCACTTTAAAGTCCGTTTTAATTCACGCTTCTTCTGTATCTCCTCCTTTTCCTCCTCCGATTTAAAGATTAAATCGTGATACAACACTTCACCGTCCATTAAACCATCTTCGATCTTTATTAATTGCAGCGTTAATCGTGGACCTAATTCAGTTAGACGTATCGCTGATTTCCCTTGTTCTACGTTCCCTCGGGATATAATCTTTTGTCCTAAAACAACATGAGAATTTGGATCGTCTTCCATTTCGCTTTCCGACAGTAATCCAGATCTAATGTAATTAATAAGAAAATTAAACGATTTATATTTTTGTTTGTTTCAAATTATCTACTTACTTCGTTAATAGATCGGATATATCATTACACCTCGATAGATCGGGAATCTTTCCTTGCACAACCTTTTTAACCCCTTTCGATATACCTACAGGTGCGACTTTTATATTATAATGTCGGAAATCGATTAATTTATTCACAGGATTATAATTTAATAAAACGCATCTTCGAACTGTATTTAAATCGACCGTCGTTAAATTAATCGTCGGGAACATATTTTGAAACATCGACGCCATCAATTTCATCTGCATACCTTCACCGCTGAAACTATTCAAAACAATCAACGGAGAATGTTTAAACGCCTCCTCGACAACGATCTGCTTTTTTAACGATGAAACGACATCCTTCGTTAACGAAAACTCATGAATCTTAAACGTTAGAGTCGGACCACGAGGTAAACGTGCTATTTTTAGATACATTCCTATTTCAGTGCGTGAAAATATACATAAATGAGTAACGTGTAACAATCCGGATACAGATACGAAATCTTTAATGGTATTCTTCTTACGTTCCTGTTATTTCATTCATATATATAAAAACAAAGGAAAAATTATGTTTAAATTAAATTTTAATTATTTATAATTTACAACCTTTAATGCGCTGGCTGTGAAAGGGCTCCATAACGTTTCTAAAATCTTTAGTTAACTCTTCGACATAACCTCCTGATACACCTTTATGAATGACGAAGGAATGGGGTGCTTTTACGTATTCTTCGGGTTCGGTGTGGACGTTGGTGTTTTTACGGACGCAACGACCTTTTCCTCGTTTTCTTTTACCCATTTTATATGATTTTAATACGATTTATAAAATTAGTTATAGGTTAGATTTAAAAACGCAGCATGTACAGTAGGAAAAATTGACGTTTCAGCAGTGTTTCCAATCTAAGATAAAATTTACTTAAATAAAAATGTGTTAAATTAATATTTATTCGTTAGATTTAATTGATTTATTTATTTAATTAATACATAATTACAATTAAATAATAGTTTTTAATAAATTAATTCTAATCTTGTCCGGGATATTCATATAAATCAATCGAAAAAATATATATTGGGGTGGTAACATTGTGAGGACGTCTCGAGAGAAATAAAGCGGGTTTTTTAAATAATTATAAATAGGAGGGATTATTTTTTTTCGTTTTAAAAGGGTTTAAATGTAAAAATTAGGTCTTCCTGACATCGATGGGGGAAATCATTGATATTAAAGTGTTACAAAATCGATTCTAAACATCTCTTTTGTTGATTTAAAACTACGTATTTAACCTTACATCCTTGCATTCAAAAATTTGAAACGCTTATATCCTCGATATATTTAAATGTACAGGAAAGTTAACGTGATGATTCAAAGAAAAAACTGTCTTAAAACTTTCTAAAACGAAACATACATCGATTTAAAAAAGAATACCAGCATTTTTGATCTTGTTTTATGTGTTACGCGTAAGGATCACTTTTACTTGGTGATTTATTTATATCAGAGACTAATTGAGGAAGTAAATTTAATGAAAATTAGCATAATACGTTATTAGAACAAAGTACAGTTTTATATTAGAGCAATTTTAATTGTAAATGCTCCAAGGAATTAATTATTATAATCGATACATACAGAGGTGTCCAAAAGAAATTCGACGATCGTTTTAAACGATTTAGAGCAATTAGTTTAATGTTTTGAATCATTTTATAAGTGGAAATGGGGTTTTAATTAACCCCAAATTATTTTATGATTGAATTTCTTCCATTTTACAAACTTGTTTTTAATTGAAACAATTTTTTAGCTCACGCTATATACAATTACATATGTTAAGAGTTTAAGAGCATGTGAAACCGAGTTTAACCTTATTAATATCACGTATAATGGTATGATTGGCATTCGGTGGCTTTCCATCCTTAACATAAAACAACTTAACAGTAGTGCATGCATGAACAATACACATATTCTTTGTTGGGTCCCCTCTACAACCGTATTCATGCTCTGCTAATTGTTACTTCCTTCCTGTATGTGTGCCTTGTTGATTTTAATCCAATTTTACGTAGTTAAACTCGCAAAAAAAAGCATCATTTACGTATTATCCATCGTGTTTATTCAAACATTTTCTCGCATTCGCGTTTAGGTCTCCTTGAATTAACATGTTAGTTATTATTACACATTTACTAGTTTACATAAGTCGTTAGTTACTTCGATGCAAACTTGCTTTTGTTTATAGTAAATTTAGCGGTAAAAAAATGAATTAAAGTGTAAATAAAAGTTTCGTGCTTTGGTGGAAAAATGGGTGCTATCTCTTTAGTTGTTAGCAAAGCATTGTTGGCGTTTTGTAACTTCTTATTATTGGTAAGTTATAATTCAAATTGGAAATATTTTTAATAGTGTTAAATACGCTAATTTTTTTAGGCATGCGGTTGTACGTTAGTCTCAGGGGGGCTTTTAATTCTATTTGATCCTGAAAGAATCTTATTATCACGTTTGATGTCATCGGGTACCCTAACGACATTATCTCATCCGCTTTTATATTATTTAGGATTAGGTTTAGTCGTATTAGGTTTCATCCTAGCAGGAACTGGAGTTTTAGGCTGTTGGGCATCCTGTTTGCATAGTTATTACACCTTATCTTTGGTAATTTTAATAAAATTTTAATCTTAAAAAGAGGTTGGCACCGCAAAAATCATGATAAACTGTCAATGTCACTGTATCAATTTGACGTTTATTGTATACAGTACACAACACAAATGTGCTAATACAATATTGACCTAACTTAAATGTCAATTTTTGACAACTAAACGCATACTATAAACAATGAAGTTATACAGTGTGTCTCACGCTGACTGTTCGTTCGAATTTTATGAGGTACTACCATGCAAAAATTTGCCGCAGATTATTACACGTCAAATTGATATGCGTTTCAACATTCTATCACATTCTGAACGATAGTTATAAACGTTTTTCCGAAACGTCATTTAACTGTCAAAATTTTAAGAAATCAATTTTTATCTCGAGAACTAGAAATGATAGCGCGATAATGTTTTAATAAAAGATATTCAGTATGATCGCAGCAAACCAGTAATGCCAAAATATACAGCGTGTTCCATTTAAAATAACAAAATTTTCAATGCAATCTTATGTACTAAATTAACTCTAGCGTTGCCAACTTTATTTCCTCGTTTTTCGAACATTCCTAACAATCTAATTTATATCTTTTTCTAGTATTTTGCGTTAATTATTCTAGTCCTGATAGGAGAATGCGCGATTTACGCGACAGCTTGGGCTTGGCCGCAATGTTTAGGTTTGGGTTTAATCCCGGACGAACTAGGTAAATCCCTGCAGAAAAGTTACGGCATAGCTGGCGAAGAACAATTCACTGCAGCTATTGATTTAGCTCAAACTCTAGTAAGTCCCCTTATATAAAAATAAAAATGTTGGCCCTTAAAATGGTTTGATTTCAGTTTAATTGTTGTGGTGTCCAATCAGCGAATGAATACGACACATCTTTCTGGAGATTGCAATCTTTAGGTCCATCCTTAGCTGTGCCTTTAACGTGTTGTAGATTGGAGAATGAGAAATCCCATAACGCCTACTTAGATCCACATCCTATTAACACAACATTGTGTCAAACGTTAGAAAAGGATCTACAACAGGGATTTCGACATTTACCGGTTGGTATTTCTTTTTTTTTTAATTTAAATTAAATTAATTTAAATTTAATTAAATTAAAGGGTTGCTCACAACACCTAGAACAATGGTATAAGGAGCAATACATAATATTCCTAGCTGTAGGTCTTCTAGTCGTCCTAATCGAATTCGCAGTTTTGCTGTGTACAGTACTAGCTTGCGCCAAACTTTACGGATCTGCAAAAACTACCAAAGATATCAAATCGAAGATGGAGCACGAAATGGCGACGATGCCAAAGAGTTCTGTCGGTACCGCTAGTACCAGTAACTTCCAAAGATCACCGCTATCGTATAGCAACAATGTTTACACGTTGACCAACAGTTTTCGGCAAAATTATAAGCTGGTGGATAAAGCATGACGTTTGGTGAAAACGAGCTTGGCGCCACGACATAGTTACATGTACGATTTGAAGAATGTCGAAGCCGAATCGATGTTGTGGTAAAAAATTAACGATCTGGGGGGTTATTCTCGAAACAGTGGAAAAATAGCACTCCCAGGGAGTAACTTTCACCGCTCACTCCTCGATACTACTCGTTACGAAAAAGTGAGAAAGTCAGCTCCAGAATAGGAATTATTGAAATTGTAGGAATTTTTTGACAATTCTCTTGAAATTTCCATTCCCTCAGATTCGAGAATAACCCCCCTGATGGAGTTTGATCCTGTTGTGAACAATGTTGTTTTGTACATAAGAATTGTAGTTATTTAATTGTATAATTTTGTCGGTAATAAACAAATTTTTTTCTTAAGATGTTAAGAGATTAAATTCCGGCATAATAAAAAAAAAAGTAATTTAAAAATACTGGTTTCCCATTGTAATAAGTGGTTGTGACTAACTTCAGGCAGTAGAGATAGGTGGAATGGCTACTTAAAATGTTACAATAAAAGTTAATTATAATTACCTGTACTTATAGTGTTTTATTAAATGAACTACATATGACATGGCGCTGCGAAAACAGTGATAATAATAATAATAAATAAAAGTGAGTAGGTACAGATGGTATTAAATAGTAGCAAAAAAATATATATATAAAAATGGAGTCGAGAATACCACAACAAATGGTGTTTGAAGGGAATATGAGCGAAAATTTTAGAAAATTTAAGCAGGCCCTAGAAATATATTTGTTGGCAACAGATAAAAATGAAAAAGCAGATGAAATAAAAATTGCAATATTATTAAATTGTATCGGAGAAGAAGGAATTGAAATATATAATAACTTTAATCTGTCGGCTACAGAAAAGAAAGATTATAACAAAGTAGTACAAGAATATGAAAAATATGTCAATCCGAGGAAAAATTTAATATATGAAAGATATCAATTTTTCGCAAGGAATCAACTGGAAGGTGAATCCTATGGGCATTATATAGAAGAATTAAAGAAATTGGCAGGAAGTTGTGAATTTGAAAAAGCTAAAAATATAAAGGAAGAACTAATAAGAGACAGGTTAGTGTTAGGAATGACAGATAAACAAGTGCAAGAAAAATATTGCTGCTAAAAGAATGTAATTTAGAAAAAGTAATTGAAATATGTAGAGAAAGTGAATTAATGAAAGCACAGATAAAAGTCGTACAAACAAAAACGGTAGATGAAATCAGAGATAAAAGAAATGAGAAAAGAGTGGAAAAAGTACATAAATTTACATGTAAAAAATGTGGAAATAAACATGAACCTAGAAAATGTCCGTTTTTTGGAAAGTTATGCAATCAGTGCAAAAAGAAAAATCATTATGCGAAGATGTGCAGAACAAAAAAGATAGAAACAGTTGAAGAAGTAACAGAAGAGGAATTTCTAATAGGATCACTGCAAGTACACCAGGTGACACAAGGAGCATCAGAGTGGACCGAAGAGATAGTGATAAATAATAAGAGTGTTATAATGAAAATTGATACCGGTGCGGAAGTAAATACACTACCAGAAGATATGTTTAAAAAAGTGAGTAACGGACACAAACTGGAGAAAACAGATGTGTTATTAGAGGCATATGGTGGTACTAAAATAAAACCGCTAGGTTATGTAATGCTAAATTGCAAATTAGGCAATACAAGTAAATTATTAAAGTTTTTTGTAATTAAAGGTGTTGTAAAAGCAATATTAGGTCTTAAAGCATGTTTAGATTTAGATTTATTTAATAAGATAGATAACATAAATGTTAATATAGTTAATAAGAACAGTTTTATAGATAATAATTTAGAATTGTTCGAAGGAGTAGGACGGATCGAAACACAAATAAGACTCAAGATAAACAGAAAGATACAACCAGTGACCAGGCCACCAAGAAGGATACCCTTGTCATTAGAGGCACCAGTGAAAGATAAATTAAAAGAGCTAGAAAAAAGGGAATAATAAGTAAAACAAACGGTGCGAGTGAATGGGTAAGCAACATTGTGATTATTGAAAAACCTGATAAAAGTATTCGTATCTGCTTGGATCCACATGATTTAAATAAAGCATTGGAGCGTGAATATTATTTAATACCAACAATTGCAGAAGTGAGGGCAAAATTAAAAGGTATGTCTGTTTTTACTGTATTAGATTTCAAAGATGGATACTATCAATTGCAATTAGATGATATGTCAAGTAAGTTATGTGCATTTAGTACACCCTATGGAACATATCAATTCAATAGATTACCATTTGGCTTAAATTGTGCCCCTGAAATATTTCAAAAAATGAATACAGATATATTTGGAGATATAGAAGGTGTAATAGTTTATTTTGATGATTTATTAATATATGCGGATAAATCAGAAGAACATGATCAAATTTTACAGAAAGTAGTACAAAGAGCTAAGCAACATAATATAAAATTTAATAAGAATAAATTGCAATTTAAAACTAACACCATAAAATATTTAGGACATGTGTTCAGCAAAGAAGGGATGAAAATAGACCAAGACAAAATAGAGACAATTATTTCATTAGACGAACCAAAAAATCGAAAGCAATTACAAGGCTTATTAGGCTTAGTAGGATATCATAGGTCATTTATTCCTAATTTAGCTGAAGTAATATCGCCATTAAGGGAATTACTAAAAAAAAATATTACATTTGAATGGACAAGTAAGCATACGATAGTATTAAATAAAATTAAAAAATTGATTACAAGTGCACCCACATTACAGAATTTTGACGGAAAACTAGATATCACAATTCAAACAGATGCATCTAAGGATGGCATAGGCTGTGTTTTGTTACAAAATAAGAAACCAGTCGCATTTGCGTCAAGATGCATGTCTGAAGTAGAACAAACGTATCCTCAAATTGAAAAAGAATTTCTTGCCATTGTATTTGCATGTATCAAATTTCATCAATATATTTATGGTAAAGACATAATAATTTATACTGATCATAAACCATTGGAGGTAATATCAAATCAACCTATACATAAAATTAAATCGGTAAGAATTCAAAGATTGAGATTAAAATTATTAAAATATAAGTTAACAGTCAAATACTGTCCAGGCCGAGAAATTATAATAGCGGATTATTTATCAAGAAATTATTTAGATAAGCCTGTTGATGATGAAATAGATGAAGTAAAAAATATAATTCATACGCTTGAAAAGGTAACAATAAGTAAAGAAAGGAAAGAATTAATAGTAAAATTAATACAGAATGAGGAAACTTTAAAACAAGTTAAAGAATATAATAGAAGAGGTTGGCCGAAAAACTGCACAAATTTAAGTCACGAATTAAAACATTACTTTACAATTCGAAATAAAATATATGAAAATGATCAATTACTATTTGTGGAGGATAAATTAATAATACCAAAAGAATTAAGAGAAGATATGCTAAAAAGACTACATGAAGGACATTTTGGAATTAACCGGATGATTGACAAAGCCAAGGAAATAATTTACTGGCCCAAGATGAATGTAGACATAAGAAATTACATAAAACAGTGTAGCAGATGTGAACTAAACCAAAGAATAAATGTGAAACAACCATTAAAACCATTGGAAGTGCCAGGAGAACCATTTGAAGCAATTTCGATTGATATTTTAGAATTTGGAGGAACTAATTATTTAGTAATAATTGATCAGTTTTCAAAATGGTTAGAAATCATAAAGTTGGCATCAAAAACTGCAGAACATATTATCGTAAAACTAAAGGAAGTATTTTCAACGCATGGAATTCCAACCAAAATAATGAGTGACAACATGCCTTTTGGAGCTTACACATTTAGAAAATTTTGTACAGAATGGGATATAAAACTAACAACATCAAGTCCAAATCACCATCAATCAAATGGAATGGCAGAAAGAGCTGTCCAAACTGCAAGAAACATATTGAGAAAAATGAAAATATGAGTGAAGCATTACTACAATATAGAACAACGCCATTACAGAAAGTTAATTTATCACCAGCACAGATTTTATTCAATAGAAGATTAAGGACAAAACTACCCATGAAAAATAATTTATTGCAACCGGAAATACAAAATAATGAAGAGATTAGACAGAAATTAAGAGAAAGACAGAATGAGTATAAGTATTATTATGATAGAAATGCCAGAGATTTACAACAATTACCAAAAAATCAGAATGTAATAATTAACGAAGGAAAGCATAAAGATACAAAATGGGAAAGAGGAAAATATTACAAAGACACGAAACCCCTCGATCATACATTGTAGAGAAGGAAAATGGAGAAGTAGTAAGAAGAAATAGAGTACAGTTAAAGGAATCACTTAAAGAGCCTGTGAGAATGATGAGAGAAGAAGATAGTGTGAATGAAAATAAGAAAGAGGACTATACAAGAGTGGAACAAGAAGGAAGGAAGAAAAGGGAGAATAAGAGACCAGTAAGGTTTAATGATTATGTTGTTTATTAAGAGAATTAATAGAATTTATAATAAGTTTAAGTTAAGTTATAAGTTAAAAAAAAAAAAGGGAGATGTAATAAGTGGTTGTGACTAACTTCAGGCAGTAGAGATAGGTGGAATGGCTACTTAAAATGTTACAATAAAAGTTAATTATAATTACCTGTACTTATAGTGTTTTATTAAATGAACTACATATGACACCCATTGGTTAGACTCTTGTCAAGTTTCTATACCGCGTAAGCTGACATCTTTTGAAGGATCGATAAACTTCAACCAACGCTTAAACAGTATAACGAACATCACAGAGATGGCGCCAAATTTGGGGTTGCTTAATAAACGTCAATAAAACTAATTTGTTTTTATTTTGATATGAGTTTATTAATTAAACAATCATTTTATAATTTTCGAACTTATTATTACAATTAATTTATTTTGCTATTGAATTAAATGCTCAAACAGTATAACAAAGATTTCAGAAATTGGCTGATCAATAATCAAATTAATTCCTCCTAATTCTAATTTTAATTTATTAATTAAATTATGTTAATTTTTATGTTTAAACAACTATTTAATAATTTATTATTAAAATTAAATTTCTTTATAAAAATGGGACGCTTAAACTGTACAAAAAACACCTCAGAGATGGCGCAATTTCCGCGGTTGCCCAATAAACGTCAATCAAATTAATTTGTTTTAATTTTGCTTTTAGTTTATTAATTAAATAATATTAATATTTATTCTGAAATAGTCATTTTATAATTTGCGATCGTATTATTACAATTAATTTATATTCATCTTGAATTGAATGCTCAAACAGTACAACAAACATTTCAGAGATGGCGCTAAATCTAGAGTTGGCTCATAAACATCAATCAAACTAAAATTTTTGCTAACTTTAATTTATTAATTTAATAATATTAATCTTTATGTTTAAACAATCGCTTAATAATTTGGGAATTTATTGTTAAAATTAAATTATTTCCTCATAAAATTGGGACGCTTAAACAGTACAGGAAATACCTCAGAGATAGCGCCATATTCGGTATTGCTTGATAAACATCAATTAAACGAATTTTTTCTTATTTTGACTTGAATTTATAAAGTAAATAATATTAATATTTATTCCTAAACAGACATTTTATTCTTTGGAATTTTATTATTGATAATAAATTATTTTTTCCTATAAAATTTGCCGCTTAAACAGTACAGCAAACACCTCAGAGATGGTGCCATTTTCGTGGTTCCCTAATAACCGTCAATCAACCTAATTTGTTCCAATTTTGCTTCTAATCTATTAATGAAATAATATTAATATTTATTCCAAAACGATCACTTTATAATTTGGGATCTTATTATTACAATTAATCTATTTCCCATTGAATTGAATGCTCAAACAGTACAACAAACATTTCAGAGATGGCGGTAAATGGACGGTTGGCTGATAAATCAAACTAATTCCTCCTAATTTTAATTTTAGTGTATTAAATAAATAACATTAATCGTTATGTTTAAACAACCATTTAGTAATTTGGGAATTTATTGCTAAAATTGCATTATTTCCTTATTAATAAGTATTTATAAACATCTCAGAGATGGCGCCATTTTCGCGGTTGCTGTGATTAGTTTGATTCTAATTTATTAATTAAATAATATTAATATTTATGCTTAAACAACCATATTTATAATTTAGAATCTTAAGATTGAAATTACATTATTTCACTACAAAATTTGACGCTCTAACAATATAGGAAACTTCTCAGAGATGGCGCTATTTCCCCGCTGTCGGCTAATAAACGTCAATCACATTAATTTCTTCTAAATTTGATTATAATAATGTTGATATTTATATTTAAAGAACTTATATATTTAAAGAACTTAGGTTTTTATTGTTGAAATTAAATTATTCTTTTTACAAAAATTGGAAGTTCGGTCAGTACAATAAACACCTTGGAGATGGCGCTATATTCGCGATTACCTCATAAACGTCAACAAAATTAATTTCTTTTATTTTTTATTCAATCGGATCATTTTATAATTTAAGATTTTATTATTGAAATTAAATTAACTTAACTGTAAAATTAGACGTTGAAACAGTGCAAGGAACATGTTAAAGATGGCGCTATTTTTGCGGCCGTCCAATTGGTTGCCGGCTATCGAATTTCAGTCAACTCGATTTTAAATGTTCCCGGTGATATTCCGGAGAATTCCCACCGATTTCATCGACATTTCCCGGTTAGAAACAAGGCTACTACCTACGTTTTTAATTTCCGGTAAGTATTTACTTTAGAATTTAGCATATACGTAAGTAAAAGACGTATTTAATTACGCGATAAAAACGAATATTTACGCGTATGTGTACGTCATTAAACCGAGGGGGATAGATAGAGAGAGATACATATACACATACAGAATTAAAGATCGGCTATTACCGTACGCGTTCGCGATAACGTGAAACACGCGATGTAAGCGAGTCGCCGTGTGCTCTCGTCATTTCAGACGTGACAGGTGGCTGCACTGGAACGCTACCATAACACGTAAATATGGCTGCGATCGGTGTTTTAAGCGAAAGTCAATTATTAGAAACGGTTCGCAAGGGAATCGTTATGAAATCCGGTTGAATTGCGCGTGTGAATCGGGTCTACGATTATGTTACATCTGAATTACCGAACGAGTATGCTAGATCGGCGATGTTTTAAACCCGAAAAGGAGCAATAACATTATTAAACGCCACATATATATCAGATCCAATTCGTCGCTAGTATTTTCGCTGTTATAATTGTGTTAGATTAAGAAGATCTAATAGGACAGTTTTTTCGGAGTTCGTCAATGGTTATTCAGTGATTATAAAAGAGTCTAGCCGTACAATTTTCATTCATAAATCGTTTCTGTGATTGTGTGTGCGTCTCGAGTTATAAAGGTTAGGTTAGTGCGAAACAACCTGTTAAGAAAAGTACACTGAACTTCCAAGCGTAATGTTTACGTTAAAAAACTGAAATCTTAACACGATTTTCGCGAGTTCCCCCACGATTTTCCCCGAATATTTACATCCGACCACGACAATATAAAGTATTCCTATTGGAAAAAAAATCAAGAAAATGGGAAACGAAGCGAAAATGCACATGGATATCTGCGGATAAATTTTAATAAACCAGTACTTATAATTTGATTAAAAAAAATGTGCTAAAATAATTTAAATAAATCCGAACGAATCGTTTTTAAAAACCGTCTTCATCTTCAAACGTAATGCTAACAGTATACAGCTCGATCCAATAGAAAAGTGACAGAATATATTTCCGATGTGAAATGTGATGTGTAGAAGTTAGTCCAGACACGCTGGAGCGCGCTAGCTCTGGCCCGGGGGGTTGTCTTGAGGGTGGAGGGACTGCACCCTCCCAACCCCCGGGACTGTCGCCCCTGCATCCAGAAGTGATCACCCCGAAACGTCAGGCTGTCGTAGACAGGTGCGTTCGCTTTTTTCTTTTTTTTTTTCCACCATCTTCTTGCGTTCAACCAACACACAGCGCCGTCTGATTTATTTATTTTACCCCTACATTATATTAGGCGGGATCCGTTCGGGATTTTAGGGGCTGTTTTAAAAAGGGAAGACAAATTTTTTCTCTGATTCAGTCGGAAAGAGGTGAATGTGTTGTTTTGAATCGTATTATTATTATGTATTAAGGTATTTTTGACGTTGACATTGACGTTGACGTTTTATTACTTGTTGCTATATTCATACAGGTGTGTATAGACAATTTAAGATAATTTTCACAATTGAACGGCCGCCATTTTGAAATGGAGCGACAGAATCGCATAAAAATCTAGGAACATACTAAGTGAAGCAAGACCTTTCAAATGATGTATCACATACCATATACTGTCATTAAAAAAAAATTCGACGACGTCATATTTTTGACAGATGTCAATTAAAAAAAATAATTTTATCAAAATGTGGGAAACTTAAAAGGCTAAATTGACGTATTCGAGCGTTTTCCATAAAACTTGAAGGCTACCAAATTATTAGGGTTAGTCCATACTTTTTTTCCACACTGTATATATACAGGGATTCTTCTGTAACTCTGTAGCTGTAAATTTAACAAAAAAATGTTTTTAATAAAAGTTGTCTAGAATCATGTGGGGCAAGTAAGGAAAATATTTTTAGCTCTACAGGGTGTTCCATTTCCCGGGGGCGCTACACAACTTTGTTATTTTAAATGGAACACCCTATATATTATTACAGTTTTGGATTCCTCGGTTAATTTTAGGTAGAATTTATTAACTAGATACGGTGCTTAAAACTGATCGTTTTCGAGATATTGAGATGTTTTTGAAAAAAATTACGATTTCAGCTCTCTCAATGAGGCTAAATAGCATCTAAACCGTAAAAGTTAGAAACCTGCGGTTTTGAAGGTTCGTTTTGACATGAATTACTCTATCTTTTCATTATTGAACAAAATGTGTAGGTTATTCGTACTCGGAAATACTGAGACCCACATTTAATGCAAAATTGAGTGTCCCTTTGATTGGTATAAGGTTGTCTAAAGTCCAAAATCTCGCTATGTACGTAATCGCTTAATTGGGACACCCTGTATATATCTATAGTCTTGAAAATTCAAACAAATTATGACGGTAATGTCTATAGATTGTAAAGACTTTAATGAATGCTAAATCGATCAAACTAAACAATATTTTAAAACCCGAATTTACGCAATCGTCGCATTTTGTTTTCTACTAAAATGATCCTTCTGAAAGTTCAAAAACAGTCTTTAATTTTTGGGTGAAAATTACCAGTTAATTTTTATTTGACCTTGAAGTGACATCTTATAGAAGAAGAAATGTATTTTTTGTTTAATATTTAGAACACAACTTAGTATGTGACATTTCATTTTGACATTCCAATTGCCGAACACCCTGTATATTACTTCCAAGATACATATACACAGGTATCAATTTCGAACAATGGTTTGATGTCTGAGATTTCATTTATTATTCCTTCATTTTTGAGGTTAACGGTTGATCAGGAAGACCTATAAACCCCCTCGAAACATGTGTCCCGAATTAATTAATTAATTAATTAAAGCTTGTGATGTTTGGTGTTGCCGATTACAGGTTGTCTCGTTTAAATAACCGGTGTTGTGAAGCCAAAACATGGTCACAAATTATCATATACGGTCAATCCGTTAGCTACATATACAGGGTGTCCATGAATATGTGGGCAATATCTCATAGGTACATAAAGTTCATGTAAAAATAACACTGTATGTTTATATGTCTTTTGTGTGTAGGTTTTTTACTCACCAATAAGTGTTTTACGATTCTTTGAAAAAAAAAAAAATATAAATTTTTCTAGTTCCCCCCTTTTAAAAGTTTGTCAAAATGAAAGCCGTTCCTATGGATGCCTCACCAAATAAGAGAATTGTAACATTGTTCCAAATTTTATTACAAATAGTTCATAAAATAATTGAGGAAATCCCCCCTACCATTTTACTACGAATAGTTCATGAAATAATCAAGAAAATCGATATTTTCTTAATCCCCCTTTTTTTAAATCTAACTTTTGACATTTGTATCAAGTTTTTTCTAGACAATCTTAAGACTGTTCCAACATTTTATCAGTTTACTACGAATAGTTCATGAAATAATCAAGAAAATCGACATTTTCTTAATCCCCCCTTTTTTTAAATCTAACTTTTGACATTTGTACCAAGTTTTTTCTAGACAATCTTAAGACTGTTCCAACATTTTATCAGTTTACTACGAATAGTTCATGAACTAATTAAAAAAATCGATATTTTGTTAATCCCCCCTTTTTCAAAATCTTAGTTTTGACATTCGCACCAAGTTTTTTCTAGACAATCTTAACACTCTTCCAACATTTTATTACAAATAGTTCATGAAATAATCAAGAAAATCGACATTTTCTTAATCCCCCCTTTTTTTAAATCTAACTTTTGACATTTGTACCAATAAACAAAACAATATTAAGATTGTTCCAACATTTTACCATTTTACTACGAATATTTCATGAAATAATTCAGAAAATCGATATTTTGTTAATCTCCCCTTTTTAAAAATCTAACTTTTAGATACTTATGCCAAGTTTTTTCTAAACAACCTTAAGATTGTTCCAATATTTTACCAGTTTACTACGAATAGTTCATCAAATAATTGAGAGAAAATCGAAATTACGTTAATCCCCCCTTCTTGAAAATCTAACCTTTGACGATTGCAAATTTTTGCAAAATATAAGCCTTCTATTATGTACATTTACAGTAATTTTGTTAACCTCTCCTTCACATTTGTTACCAAATAACATTGCCCGCCCTCTTCCCCCCCCTCCAAAAATAATTGAGAAAATCGAAATTTCGTCTTCTCTTCCTCGTTTTTTTTTTAATAGAATTTTCGACTGTTCTATATATTCTTCCAAACTTTAGACCTTCTCCCATGAAATAATTGAAAAAAAATTGACAATATCTATATAGAATTCGCTTAACGTTTTGCAGTATATAAGGTGGAATTTTCGAAAGATCTGAAATTTTTAATTAATAACGTTTGATTATTTTAATTGGCACACATGGTAAGTAATATTAATATGTTTTCGAAACGAACAATACATCATCAGCAAAATTCAAGAAAAACAAATCGAAACCGGTTGTATTGTAAACGAAGAATGTAATCTACAAAACGCATAACATTTTGTTTTTAATTTAAATAAAACAATATCGAAACGGCAATAACAATAATAACAACACACCAACGAGGAGAATATCGGTTCGTACTTACATATTTTTATCTAGATTTCAAGTGCATATTATAGATTATCTATCGGAATCGATGTCCGTTAGATCCTCCTCTTTTAAGAGAAAAGAATAGCTAACAGTTTTCGCCATGTAAAAGTGGAGCATTTGCGGCCAGGCCGAAGAGATATTTTCTAGAACGCGGGAACCGACTACCTTCATGCATTATCATTATCTCTTCTTTTCTTAGTTCTCTCTAGACTAGATGTTGTTGGTTTATAACGAGATGCAACGGCACTCTAGATATTGCAGCTTTCCCGTTTAGACATTCTTTTTTATATTTTATCATCAAAATATGTATATATATAAAGTATACAATGTAATAAATATTGTACATATGACGTTCGATTTCTACTGACTTGTGTTGAAACGTGAGTTCGCCGATAAGAAAATGAAATAATGTCAGAAAATAAAGTGTATTCTCCGTACGTATACGTCGAGCAATGTATAAGATACATATGATTTCGTATGCAAATAAAGATAGTGTTTCCAAGCAATGCCACCATGTAAGCGTACGTACAAAACGACAAAGTATAACAAAACATTGATAATGGAATTTTAGAGTATGATTGCAACTGCTATTCGTAGTATATACTCATCGATAAAGGATGTAAGTACATATACTGTTGGGCAAAAGTTTAGGCTCAAATTTAAATAAAGAATTGTACATAATAACTCATTGCTGGCAATCTCTTTGATTCGATGAGGAGTTATTATTCTTGTGGTTCGCATCAGTATAGTAGTCTAGCACTCTGTCCTCAAAAGGGGACTATTCTGAATTGACAATAATTTAGTTTTAATAATCTTAAGTTGTACTTCAAAAAAAGGCACTTAAATTTTGAACACCCTGTATCTAATGCACAAATTCTAAGAACAGTAACAGAAACGTCCTGATTTCTTTTATCTATAACCTGAATTTCAGAATTTTTGCTCAAAAAATGGCGACGGTAGATGAGATTAAGCACCGCGACGAAAATTCAAAAATAGTTTCGAAAAAGTCGAAAAATTTCAAAAAACGACTACACTTCGTTATAGCCGGAATACTAATTGAAGTTCCTCTAAAATAACGCTTAGATTACGAAAAACTGTTTCATTCCAATTTTTATTTTTATTTAATTTTTTTATTAAACTGGTAAAATATTGGTAAAAATGTCAAAAGTTAGATTTTGAAAAAGGGGGGATTAACAAAATATCGATTTTCTTGATTATTTCAAGAACTATTTGTAATAAAATGTTGGAAGAGTCTTAAGATTGTCTAGAAAAAACTTGGTGCGAATGTCAAAACTAAGATTTTGAAAAAGGGGGGATTAACAAAATATCGATTTTCTTAATTAGTTCATGAACTATTCGTAGTAAACTGATAAAATGTTGGAACAGTCTTAAGATTGTCTAGAAAAAACCTGGTAAAAATGTCAAAAGTTAGATTTAAAAAAGGGGGGATTAAGAAAATGTCGATTTTCTTGATTATTTCATGAACTATTCGTAGTAAACTGATAAAATGTTGGAACAGTCTTAAGATTGTCTAGAAAAAAACCTGGTAAAAATGTCAAAAGTTAGATTTAAAAAAGGGGGGATTAAGAAAATGTCGATTTTCTTGATTATTTCATGAACTATTCGTAGTAAACTGATAAAATGTTGGAACAGTCTTAAGATTGTCTAGAAAAAAACTTGGTGCGAATGTCAAAACTAAGATTTTGAAAAAGGGGGGATTAAGAAAATATCGATTTTCTTGATTATTTCATGAACTATTCGTAGTAAACTGATAAAATGTTGGAACAGTCTTAAGATTGTCTAGAAAAAAACCTGGTAAAAATGTCAAAAGTTAGATTTAAAAAAGGGGGGATTAAGAAAATGTCGATTTTCTTGATTATTTCATGAACTATTCGTAGTAAACTGATAAAATGTTGGAACAGTCTTAAGATTGTCTAGAAAAAAACCTGGTAAAAATGTCAAAAGTTAGATTTAAAAAAGGGGGATTAAGAAAATGTCGATTTTCTTGATTATTTCATGAACTATTCGTAGTAAACTGATAAAATGTTGGAACAGTCTTAAGATTGTCTAGAAAAAAACTTGGTGCGAATGTCAAAACTAAGATTTTGAAAAAGGGGGATTAAGAAAATATCGATTTTCTTGATTATTTCATGAACTATTCGTAGTAAACTGATAAAATGTTGGAACAGTCTTAAGATTGTCTAGAAAAAAACCTGGTAAAAATGTCAAAAGTTAGATTTAAAAAAGGGGGATTAAGAAAATGTCGATTTTCTTGATTATTTCATGAACTATTCGTAGTAAACTGATAAAATGTTGGAACAGTCTTAAGATTGTCTAGAAAAAAACTTGGTGCGAATGTCAAAACTAAGATTTTGAAAAAGGGGGATTAAGAAAATATCGATTTTCTTGATTATTTCATGAACTATTCGTAGTAAACTGATAAAATGTTGGAACAGTCTTAAGATTGTCTAGAAAAAAACCTGGTAAAAATGTCAAAAGTTAGATTTAAAAAGGGGGATTAAGAAAATGTCGATTTTCTTGATTATTTCATGAACTATTCGTAGTAAACTGATAAAATGTTGGAACAGTCTTAAGATTGTCTAGAAAAAAACCTGGTAAAAATGTCAAAAGTTAGATTTAAAAAAGGGGGATTAAGAAAATATCGATTTTCTTGATTATTTCATGAACTATTCGTAGTAAACTGATAAAATGTTGGAACAGTCTTAAGATTGTCTAGAAAAAACCTGGTAAAAATGTCAAAAGTTAGATTTAAAAAAGGGGGGATTAAGAAAATGTCGATTTTCTTGATTATTTCATGAACTATTCGTAGTAAACTGATAAAATGTTGGAACAGTCTTAAGATTGTCTAGAAAAAAACTTGGTGCGAATGTCAAAACTAAGATTTTGAAAAAGGGGGGATTAAGAAAATATCGATTTTCTTGATTATTTCATGAACTATTCGTAGTAAACTGATAAAATGTTGGAACAGTCTTAAGATTGTCTAGAGAAAACTTGGTGCGAATGTCAAAACTAAGATTTTGAAAAAGGGGATTAACAAAATATCGATTTTCTTGATTATTTCATGAACTATTGGTAGTAAAATGTTAGAATAATCTTAAGACTGTCTAGAAAAAAGTTGGTACAAATGTGAAAAGTTAGATTTTTAAAGGGAGGATTAAGAAAATATCAATTTTCTTAATTATTTCATGAACTGTTCGTAGTAAAATGGTAAAATTTTGAAACAATGCTAAAACTAACCAAAAAAAATTGGTAGAAGTGTCAAAAGACGGGCAATGTTATTTGGAAACAATGAAAAATGTGAAGGAGAGGTTAACAAAATTACTGTAACTCTACATAATAGAAGGCTTATATTTTGGAGAAATTTGCAACCGTCACAGGTTAGATTTTCAAAAAGGGGGGACTATTGCAATTTCGATTTTCTCAACTATTTTATGATCTATTTGTAGTAAAATTCTGGGAAAATGTTGCAATTCTGTTATTTGGTGAGCTATTCATAGGGAAGGCGTTCATTTTGACAAACTTTTAAAAAGGGGGAAACTAGAAAAATTTTGTATTTTTTTCAATTTTATGTACCCTACAACGTATACTTAGTAGAAGAAGCACAATGTTAAAAACAACTGGAATTTTCTGCAATAAATCTCGAACGATCGATTTAAAAAAAAGGGGGGGATACAATATTTGGTTTTTCTCAATCATTTTATGAATTAAGTATGCACAGTACTTAAATTTCGAAAAAAAAAACTTAAAAGAATCTTTAAAAGTTTGATTTAAAAAAATGGGGGGATAATTCGAAATTATGTCGAAATTCGATTTAAAGGGGGGAGGAGGGAGAGAATTTTTGAGAGAAATTTCGATTTTGTCTGCTTTGAAAGAAGGAGCAAGAATAATTTTGTTTTTTTCTCCCCTGATTATTTCGTGAGAAATTTGGCGCAACTGTAGAAAGGTCAATTTTCAAAAATGGGGGAGGGGACTATCAAAATTTTGATTTTCTGAATTATTTTATGAATTATATATGGTAGAAGTATTAAATTTTGGGAGGATTATCCAAGAAACTTAGTACAACGTGGAAGAACTGTCAAAAATTCGATTTTCAAAATTTTACCGCCTTCCCTCTCGCCTCCTCCCCCTCCGCACCGGCGAAATTTTTCCAATTATTTTGTGAAATACGCATAGTAGAAAGCGTAAATTTTATTATTTAAAATCATAAACGAACTGTTAACTGTTCAAAGATTAACATTTTTGAATAATCATGCTAAGAGGAAATTAGAAAGCTGGATTTTCGAAAAGAGGGGAACCAACGAGATGTTGATTTTTCTAATTATTTCGGAAATTATGCACTATAGGAGGTCCACATTTTGGACGAATATCGGACAAGCTTTAAACAATGTAGAGTAACTGTCAAATTAAAAGAAAAACGAGGGAGAACGGAGGGGGGAAGGTGAGATTAGTAAAATTTCGATTTTCAAAATTATTTTGAAAAAATCGCAACAACTTCTAAAAATTTCTACTTGTCAAAAGCAACGCGAAGGAGGGGGTGGGGTCGACTAAAATTTTTGAACAATATGAAGAACGATTGTCAAAAATGTCTTTGATTTTCAGAAAAAAAGGTGATTTTTTTGGTAAAATTTCGATTTTTTAAATTATTTTGAAAAAATCGCAACAGCTTGTCAAAATTTCGATTTTTCAAAAGCAACGCGAAGGAGGAGGGTGAGGGAGACTAAAATTTTGGAACAATATAAAGAACAATCGTCAAATTGTTTTTAATTTTTAGAAAAAAGATGATTTTTCTTGGTAAAATTTCGATTTTCTAAATTATTTTGAAAAAATCGCAACAACTTCTAAAAATTTCTATTTGTCAAAAGCAACGCGAAGGAGGGGATGGGGTCGACTAAAATTTTTGAACAATATGAAGAACGATTGTCAAAAATGCCTTTGATTTTCAGAAAAAAAGGTAATTTTTTTTGGTAAAATTTCGATTTTTTAAATTATTTTGAAAAAATCGCAACAACTTGTCAAAATTTCGTTTTTTCAAAAGCAACGCGAAGGAGGGGGGGGGTAGACCAAAATTTTTGAACAATATGAAGAACGATTGTCAAAAATGCCTTTGATTTTCAGAAAAAAAGGTGATTTTTTTTGGTAAAATTTCGATTTTTTAAATTATTTTGAAAAAATCGCAACAACTTGTCAAAATTTCGTTTTTTCAAAAGCAACGCGAAGGAGGGGGTGGGGTAGACTAAAATTTTTGAACAATATGAAGAACGATTGTCAAAAATGTCTTTGATTTTCAGAAAGAAGGTGATTTTTTTGGTAAAATTTCGATTTTTTAAATTATTTTGAAAAAATCGCAACAACTTGTCAAAATTTTGATTTTTCAAAAGCAACGCGAAGGAGGAGGGTGAGGGAGACTAAAATTTTGGAATAATATAAAGAACAATCGTCAAAATTTTTTTAATTTTTAGAAAAAAGATGATTTTTCTTGGTAAAATTTCGATTTTCAAAATTATTTTGAAAGAATCGCAACAACTTCTAAAAATGTCTATTTGTCAAAAGCAACGCGAAGGAGGGGGTGGGGTAGACTAAAATTTTTGAACAATATGAAGAACGATTGTCAAAAATGTCTGATTTTCAGAAAAAAGGTGATTTTTTTTGCTAAAATTTCGATTTTCTAAATTATTTTGAAAAAATCGCAACAACTTGTAAAAATTTCGTTTTTTCAAAAGCAACGCGAAGGAGGAGGGTGGGGGGACTAAAATTTTGGAACAATATAAAAAACAAACGTCAAGATTTTTTTTGATTTTCAAAAAAAAGGTGATTTTTCCTAAATATTGGTGGTGATTTTTTAACTATTTCATGGAGGAAGGACAACTTGAAGCAACTGTTAAAGAGCAGGAGGGGTGTGCGGGAGGGGAGGTGGAGAGTAGATTTAAGAGCGTGTGGGATGTGGTCGAAAATTAATTTTTTGTTTTAATTTTTTCGTCGAAGATTATGATTTTGAAACAATGTCATGGCCAACTGTCAAAAGCTTGATTAAGGTAGAAGTTTTTAATATTTTTATGCAAAACTGTACTCGGAAAGAAACCTAAAATTTAATTTATAATAATATTATTAATATAAAAGAAAAATTAAAAGTAAATAAATTATATTCATCTTCAGTTCTGTTTGTTGCAGACTTCGACGACGAATCGAATCGTACAGGAGGAGGCAGAGCGATTGTATGCCACGATTTGATCAATCTTTCAACGGGCTGTGCGAACAAAACCTGCAAGAAACCCAACAGCTGAAACAGCGCTATTTAGACGGGAAAAACAAGAGGGTCCCCAAGACGAAGGACAAAAAGCAACAGGACTCGATTCAGAGCAGTGTGCACGTTGTAAGTAGGATAAAATCGATTTTTTTTTGTTTTTTTTTCTTGTTTATTATTATCGTATACTTTCAAAATATTTTACAAAAATTTTTGATACGCACACCTCTATAATTGACTTAGCATAGTAGTATTTCTTTAATGGATACTGTAAATAATCTTTAATAATGTGTTTCAAGGTTGTATTATTATTACGTTGGCGTCATGAATAATTTAAAATGTAACATACACGGAACATATTCGTCTTTAATATATTATTGTTTAACGATATATAGAGATGTAGTTTTCCGTTTTATATTGGTCCCTCTTTACAAGGGATCCGAAAAATTCTGCTCGCTAATGTTGTATAATCATGAAGTAGTTGGTGTAATGACCTCTAATAAATTTTATTGTGTCTTATTACAAGCACACGCGCACGGAATAATTGTCCAAGCTTTGTAAGGAGAACGCGTTTTCAAATTAAAACACTTCATACATATGTAAAGGTGTGCATGTTTATTCGGATTTTGGACGTTGATAATCGAAGGAAGTATAAATTATACAATTTCCTGTCCCCCCTGTCAACGTACGTTTTAATTTTCGGAATAATGTGTCGCCACCGAATAAATACTAATTAAAATGTCACAGGACGTTTTAGCATCCCCCTGTATAGTATAAATTTAAACGTGTGTGTTATAAAACAATGGAAATTTAATTTAATCTGATAAACTACAATACAAAAAGGAACATAATTACAGCTTGAATGAAACGGGGTAAACGTTATATAAGGAAGTCATAAATTTGTTTTCGGTACTTAGAAAGTTAAACATAAAAAAAGAATCTCTAGAAGGCTGATTTAATCTAAAGTTTTGTTTTCGTAAATGTGTTCGACCTATTCACCTTCCTTTATTACGATCGGTTTTATATTAAATTTATTATTTCTAACATTAATAGAGAGGTGAATATAAGATTTATTAATGCGCCAGGCTGCTTCGACAAATTGCTCTCTTTAAATGCCCGATTATTACATACGCGAGTACATACATTTAAACATTTGCATTTTTCTAAACCACTAAGCGTGTAATACTCAAGCATTTTAGTCTCTGATTATCGCGCTTACAAAAACTGTACAGCTATCAGATCAAAAAGATATTAAATTTTGGAGAAACGTACAGTCTATTACAATAATAATGTCGCCACACCCTAAACTGTTATTTAGGCAATTGTTTAATATCTTCTGACATAAATCAAGTTTGTAATTATCCAATACATCCGATAAAATCGGTTGTTTAAAAAAATTCAAAGTCGTTTCTTCTTTATTATTTCGGCGACGGATGATCTGATTCTGACAGCTGTCAAATTTCCCAATTAAAGTACTAATTAAAACGGTTCTGTCAAATGTTAAACTCTAAAAATAGTTTTAGATGAACAGGTATAACTGTCAGAATATTCTGTGACAGCTGTCAAAATTTTTAAAATATTGTTTTTTTTTTTAATTTGATGATTAAATAATAAAAATAATTCTGTCATATATCGAACTCTATTTTTTTAAAGATATTTATAAACGTAACTGTCAAAATATTTTGTGACAGCTGTCAGATTTTCATAAAATTTCGCAATTGCGGCTGTTCAAATTGATCCGACGAAATTAGTTGTTGTTTTAGAGGCTTAAGTCTTTGGAAACAGTCGAACATTTTTTGATTTTCAAAATATTTCTGTCAGCTGTCAAACTTTTTAAAATACAGGTTTTTATTTTTAATTTGATGATTATAGCGAAAATAATTCTGTCATACCTAAAACAAACTCTATTTTTTTACGCTATTTATAAACGTAACTCTTTATTATTTTGGCGACGGATGATCTGATTCTGACAGCTGTCAAATTTGCTAATTATTTTGTTTGTTCCAATACTCGTAGGCTCGTTGTCAAAACTACAAAAGCACTTTAGCTTCTTACCGTTTCGATGGATATAATAATGAATAGTAGTAGTTAAAACGGTTCTGTCAGATGTCAAACTCTAAAAGTGGTTTTATATGAACAGGTATAGACACATCGAAAAAAATCATAATTAGAGTAGGCTATGTGAATGGATTGTTACTTTAGCCACTTTCACATAATGACATTTATTCATTGACATTTAATTTGAGGTTATAATCTTTGCTTATAATAAAATATCAAATAATAAATGTCATTATGTGGTAGTGGCTAAAGCAACGATCAAAAACATTTACATAGTCTACACCAATTATGTTTTTTTTCGATGGCACGTTATAACTGTCAGAATGTTTTCTGACAGCTGTGAACATGTTTAAACTATTGGTTTTTCTTTTTAATTTGATGATTAAATAATAAAAATAATTCTGCTATATATCAAACTATTTTTTTCCGGTATATTTATAAACGTAACTGTCAAAATATTTTGTGACAGCTGTCAGATTTTTATCAAATTTAAGAAATTAGTTGTCGTTTTAGAAATTTAAGTGTTGTCAACCAGCGAAATTTTTTTGCCTGTCAAAATATTTTTGTCAGCTGTCAAAATTTTTAAGATATTGTTTTTTCATTTTAGTTTCATGATTATAGCGCAAATAATTCTGTCATATATCGAACTCTATTTTTTTTTTACGGTATTTATAAACGTAACTGTCGAAATATTTCGTGACAGCTGTCAGATTGTTATAAAATTTCGCAATTGCGGCTGTTCAAGTTCATCTGACGAAATTAGTTGTCGTTTTATTAAGTGTTGTAACCAGTCGAATCGAATATTTCTGACAGCTGTCAACATTTTAAAAATATGGTTTCTTCTTAATTTGATGATCATGGCGAAAATAATTCTGACATATATCGAATTCTATTTTTTTATAAGCGTAACTGTCGAAATATTGCGTGACAGCTGTCAGATTTTTGTAAAACTTCACAATTGTAGCTGTTCAAATTCATCCGACGAAATTAGTTGTGGTTTTAGAAGTTTAAGTGGTGTAAACCGTCGAAAATTTTTTGCTTGTCTAAATATTTCTGACAGCTGTCAAATTTTTTTACAAGTTTGTTTGTTTTCTCTTTTTAATTTGATGATTAAAGTAGTACAAAATACATTATCCGACAAAATAAATTCTTACGAGTTGTCATGTTCGTTTTTTCCCCTATTTTGACACCTGTAATTATCGAAATATGTCTGTCACCTGTCAAATCGTAAAGATTCTTATTCTTTTACACTTTTTTAATTTTGTAATGGCGGTGGAGGGAGAGGGAAGGGAGGTCTAACACTTAAGATGATTTTAAGATGTCATAATTATGAAAACTGTTATCTTTTAACCGTGTTGGTAACTGTAGGTAATAACTGTCATAATGTATTTTAGGGGGTCGTAACGTTTTTTTTTTTAATTTCCTAACATATGTCAAACACATACATCTCACACCTGTTAAATTTTTAAAACAGAACTGTTACATTGTGAAGACAACGATTTATTTAGATTTTGACATTTCTATCCGTCAAAATACATCTGACAGCTGTCAAATTATAAAAGCTCAATCCTACAATTTCAGAACAATGGAATTGTTTTGGCGAGTATACCGGTGAAAATTATGCTGCCAATTATGAAATTAGTACAAAAAAATGGTAACTTGTTTGCAGTAGTCATAGGTGTAACTGTCCAAATATTTCTGACAGCTGTCAAAATTTTTTAAACGTTTTCTTTTAATCTTACAGTCGCAGATGTTTGTAGATTTTCGAGACTTCAACCAGACTAACCATCAAAAATTCTTCCCGTTTTATTTTTTTACTATTTTGGCGACACTTTTGACACCGATTTAACGATCAAAATATATCTGACAGCTGTCAAATTGTGTGATGTGATAATTGTGGTTTCTAGTAGCTGTAAAACCATAGCACCGCAGAAAATTGTGTGTCGTAATATTAAACAAAAATTCTGACAGACGTCAAATTGTGTTAATTTGCACGAAACCACTTCTAAAAACTATGAAAGTATAGTGTAGTTATTGTTTTACAACCATTGAGATATTTCCAATAGATGTCAAATTATTTTAAAAAAGATTATTTTTTGCGATGTTAGTAGGTGTAACCGGCTGCGGTGTCGTGTTCAAATAAATTTATTTCCGAAATAAAATCAAAAATATATCTATGTACGGATATTAATTAATTACCAAATAAAAAAATGGAGATCAGGATGTATTTAAAAAAATGCTCTTCTGATCTAAATTTTCGCAACACCTATTAAAAATAGGCCATTTTCCCTTACTATAATGAAAGTTTTCAACCCGATTAAATTTATTGAACATATCATTAAAATCGTTTTAAAAATTTGCAAAAATATTTTTGTGGTATTTATAATGATATCGAACGAAATTAATTCGTTTGATGTTATTATATAAATAATTAAATTTTGTTTTGGCTTGATTGGTTAAAATTATTTGACACGACATATTTATATTATGTGTAAATATTACATAACTAAAATATGTATGTACATATGCGTGTTAGAGGAAACTGATTAGAACACGTGCATCAAGTCGTAACATCCGAAACTTTAACGTGTAGTAGAGAGGCCCAAACTGTATCCTCCATCCTATGCGCGTGAAATTGTTCGTTAGGATTCGTTCGATTCCGTAGAATCAATGTTTGTCACTGTAATACAATCAAGTGCTTCATACCGCCGCTACTACTACATATGTACGCGATAAATGTAATCGCACTTTCGCGAGCTAGAGAAAAAAAAAACAACGAAATCGTATCATCGACTAATTCAATAAAGATTGCCATCCCTGTAATTATTTCTCTTAAAATTTCATTCAAGTTTAGGATTATGCACAACGACAACAAAAACAGGAAGCCAAAGTGAAAACTCCCGAACGGACGTCATTTTTGCACCAATTCCTAACTATGTCACTTTCCAACTTGCTTGCAATCACTTTATTACGAACAAGTTGTCGTGTTGTGCACATTAAATAAGTGAATGAAATCTAAGCTTTTACAGCGTTTGTTTAGTTAATTTTAATTTCAAAAAGAATCGATTAAATCTGGCAACGACGCCAAATTGGGAATCCCCGAATCTGTGATAATATAAATCTTATTCAGCATAGAATGCAATTTACCCGCTTCAAATACGCATACAAGTCGCTAACGCTCTTAGTTAGTCTATTTTAAATTTCCTCAATCTGGTATGATGCTATGAAGGTAATCAAGTGTTGGACGACATCAGGAGCTGATCCGACGACACGGCTAGTGCCAACGATAGAGATGGAACGCTCTTCGAGCGACGGAGAGAGCGGTTGGCAACAATGGCAATGCGTAAGCCCCCCGACCAACCGACGGCTTGTATAGGTAATGTGCAGCCAGCAGCAGCAGCCGCAGTATTACCTTATGAACTCACGTTGTGTTCCAAGTTCGAATACAGCTATATGAGTTCTCTATTAGTCATATTACAGGTCGATTACATGCGCGTAATATCATTACAGGTGTGTGTAGTGATGCTTTTGTTTCCAACGCGATTAATAAACAGAATTAGAATTACTTTATCTCTTTTATCTCGGCTGTAGCGGTAGTCTTGACGAGTAATACCGCTTAGGAAATAAAATAAAAAATCTATTTGACAGTTGTCAGAAACATTGCGGATAATTTTAACCATCAAACTGACACAAAAATGACAGCTGTCAGTAATATTTTGACAGTTACTTGTGTAACATTAATCAGGTCGAGCGAATTTGACCATAAAAATATTATTTCCCATGCAAACTTTACCGCTCTCCTCACCATGTTATGGAGACGGGAGGGAGAACGACGAAATTTTTTTGACGTATATCACATACAATACGATTTGACAGTTATAACTGTCAAAATGTTACTGGCAGCTGTCATTTTCGTGTAACTTTAATGGTTAAAACTGTCCGCAATGTTTGTGACAGCTGTCAAATAGAATTTTGTCAACCCCCTCGGTCTCTCCAACATGGTGAAAAAGGGTGGCGGTAAAGTTTGTAAATCTTATTCGCACAATTAATGTTTTTAAATAAGTAACTGTCAAAATATTTCTGACATCTGTCAAATTGTGCACGTTTTTTTTTAGATCTGATAATTGAGAGCATCAAAATCAAATCCGACAACTGTAACATCAGTTATTTTTTGTTTTCTTATCATTCTAAACATCGTGTCCCTACCATTTTTTGACAGCTGTCAAATTGTCTACCGTGTTATTTGTAATGACAGTTATAACAGTCGAAATATTGCTAACAGCTGTCATTTTTATGTAGCTTTAATAGTTAAAACTGTGCGCAACGTTTCTGACAGCTGTCAAATAGAATTTTGACAACCCTCTCCCTCTGTCCAACATGGTGAAAGAGGGTGGCTGTAAAGTTTGTGTGGGAAATACTATTTTGATGGTCAAATTTGCCTGACGCTTGGTATTAAGAGGCTACTCGCGCAATTAATGTTTTAAAATAAGTAACTGTCAAAATATTTCTGACATCTGTCAAATTGCGCAGGTTTTTTTTTTAAGATCTGATAATTGAGAGTGTCAAAATCAAATCTGACAGCTGTAAAATCAGTTATTTTTTGTTTTTTATAACTCTAAACGTCGTGTCCGTACCATTTTTTTCTAGCTGTCAAATTGTCTACCGTGTCATTTGTAACTATCAAAATATTTTCCACAATTTCAACACTAACTACTGATTTTCTTTTGTTTTGGCGAATTATGTACATAGTTGAAATAATTCCGTCTTATATCAAACTCTATTTTTTACGGTATTTATAAACGTTACTGTCAAAAATATTTTTGACAGCTGTCAGATTTTTAAATCGCTTTTATAAAATTTTACAATTGTAGCTGTCGAAATGCGACCGACCGGTTTAGTTGTTTTAGAATTTTAAGCGGCAGTAAACCATCGAAACTCTTTTGCCCGTCAAAATATATCTGATAGCTGTCAAAATGTGGGAAACGTCATTTTCTACCGTTTCAACATTTGCAGGCGTTCGTTTTGCCGAGCGTAACAGTTAAAATAATTCTGTCAGATATCCAAACTCTGAAAAGACAGTTATTTTTTACGGTATTTATAGATGTAACTGTCAAAATATCTCTGACAGCTGTCAGATTTTTAAATCGCTTTTATAAAATTTCACAATTATAGTTGTCGAAATGCAACTGATGAGATTAGTTGGTATAGGATTTCAAGCGACAGTAAACCATCGAAAATTTTTTGCCGGTCAAAATATATCTGACAGCTGTCAAATTGTGAGAACCGTCAGTTTCTATCTTTTCAACGCTTCCAGGCGTTCGTTTCGGCGAGCGTAACAGTTAAAATAATTCTGTCAGATATCAAACTCTGAAAACAAACGGATATTTTTACGGTATTTATAGACGTAACTGTCAAAATATCTCTTTGAGAGCTGTCGAATTTTTGAAACGCTTTTATAACATTTCGCAATCGTAGCTGTCGAAATGTATCCGACTAAATTAGTCGTAAACCATCAAAAAAATTTTACCTGTCAAAATATATCTGACAGCTGTCAAAATTGTGATAACCGTCATCTTCTAACGTTCCAACGCTCGCAAGCGTTTTTTTTTTGAGTTCTTCGCTAACTGTTTGCTTCTGCGAAACGTCAAATTTGACAGCTGTCAGAATTAGTCACGATTATTTGATTAACATTTATTTTGGTGATATGTTCAATAGGTTCTAGCTCTTTATAACATGGAAATCTTCGATGAGTAATGATGGGAGATTAATTAAGATTTAAAATTAACTAAATCAGAAACAAAAGACGAACGCATCTACTTCTGATTTTAAATTTCATCGCGTCAAAATAAAGTTAACATTAAACGTTTTGTTTTGGCACCATTTTTAAAGACGTGAAATATATTGAACATCCCACCATTTATCGATTTTGGTGAGATGATCAGGAAATCAGAGAGAGATAAAGATTCCTGTTATGGTTAATGGAAATTGCGCGGTTTAAATTGGTGTTAAGAGGATTAAAATCAGAACGGAGATTTTCCTTTTACAAATAAAACAACATTCTTGTATATAGAAATTATTCTAGACGGGTTCTAATTGTTACGGTTCCTTCTAACGTTACCGTACACTAAGCTGGAAAAAAAAACCGTATACCTATTATTATTATTACTACATACATACATATCTATATAATACATACTTCAAAACGGTATTCGTAGATTAAGTTGCTCAATTGGCCACGGGTTTTCTATGTATGCGTCTACATATGTGTATAGTTTCTACTTAAGCGAACGCAGCAAATGTATAAATGTTTCGAGTTTTTTAAAGTCCGTGTTTGGATGTTATTCTGTAGTAATAATATTTGTGATGATTAAAATGTGTTTGTTGTTTACTGAAATGTGTGCCGAATATTTTTTTTATAGACTGTACGTAGATACACACATAGCAGCGTGTGCCGATTGCCAATGTGTAATTTGTGGTTCTTAAATAAAAGCTGATGTTTCTAAGAAAATAACAGCTACGATAGCTATTGCTGTTGATAAATGTTTTAAATCTTAGTTGCAGTTCGTAGATTGTAGTTGTTCGTTTTAATCTGTGCTATAAATGCTTAAAAAATGCAGGTAAAACGTTCCAAACGTAAAAAATCGTTTATAGCAGCGTGTTCAATAAATCGGATTGAGTTGAAAATTTGTCTTAAATAAATGTGAATTAGCACAGTTTTAATGGGTGTTGCAAAAATTAAAATCAGAATAAAAATGTCTTAAATAAATCCTGATCTTTAATTTTATAAATGGTAATTGATCAGAATGATAATCCAGATCTAATTTTGATAAAATCTTTCAGATTAATGCACTTGATCACGGCACCACACGCGATTTTTCGCTTAAATTCGCTATATAAACGTTAGATCAATAAATCTAATCGAATTGAAAATTCGCCTTAAATTAAACGAATATCGCCTAGTTTAAGTAGGTGTTGTCAAAATTTAGATCAGAATTCTAACCTTCAAAATTTAACCTGATCTTCATTTTTTTCGTGGGAAATTAATTAAAACGATGATTTAGATTAATTTTCGTTTAATTTTTTAAAATTAATTAACTTGAACATTTACAGCAGCAGAAATTCCTAAAACGCACCGTCGAAGAGCACGATCCTGGAGGGGGCGGTCCCGGCAACGATGGCTACGAACCACCCGTCAAACTCCAATGCACCACCCAGCATGGTACCCACCAACCGGAAGGTCTCACCAAATTCAGCGTGGAGATCGTTCAACAGTTGGAATTCACGACGTCGGCGGCGAATTCGCAACCGCAACAAATCTCGACTAACGTTACGGTTAAAGCGCATACGAACGCCTCGGTTAAAAGTGACGTGTCCTCCCCGAAACCCGCGAATAACCAATCCTCTGTCCCTAACAAGAACAATATCGTAGATGTGGGTACTTTAGTTGAGTGCGTGAAACAGGAACCCGATAACGATTTCGCGGATCTCGATCAGTGTGCCGCCGCTTTAGAGAAGGACGCTGTGGCTCATGGTGGTGCCGGTTTCGGCGCTTTTACGGACCTCATCGGTGACGATACTAACGACGATACGTTAAAAGATCTCATATCGGATATAACGAACTGTCCCGAGTTCTTGAAGGAATTCGATTTCGAGGATAAAACTGATGTGGTGAACGCTTTAAAAGTGGAAGATTTAAAAGACATATCGTCCTCGTTAGATCCCACGAATAACATCCATAGCCCACTTGGTATTAATCAAAATTATTCCCCCAATCCGGTTTACGAAAACAAAAACCGTCTAGCTTATTCGAATATCGATTTCGGTAAAACCGAATTGAGTCCAGCCGCGCAGACTTTAAAGCAAATGGCTGAACAACATCAGCATAAGAACCAGATGGGTTTGTCGTATAATCCCAACGGTCGTACACCGAATTCTAGATCTCCATATCCCGATTTCCCCTTACCAGATTACGGTAGTCCGAATTCGAATTCCCAATTCCATAAGAGTAACTCAACATTCCCACAGCCTGATATGATAAAGCAGGAGATGATGTTCCAAACAAGTGATTTCGATATGAAGCGGAAAACGGCCGCTTCCGGTATGTACAAGCAGCAGTATTCGCCTTACGGTAGTCCCGGAGCTGCCGCCAATCACGGGAGTCCCGGGTATTTACCTAGAGGAAACCCAGGAGGTGGGGCAGGACCTAACGGGAATAATTTCGGAGCTGGGACACCGCCAAGGCCGCCTAGTGGACCTGGTGGGAATAATTCCACGACCACGTTGCAAATTAATCAAGCCCAACAGTTGCATATCAGTCAGCAGAGTCACGGACATAATATCCAGGTAATTCTGATTTTTAATTTTATTTTTGGTAATTAATCCTAATTATGTCCCAAAGACATATTCGATTTAATTTTTAAAATTAATTCACTTGAACATGACACCCAACGCATTTTAAGTTAGAAAAACAAAATCAATTTACAACCACTTAAATATTAAATCCATTCCCCGCAATATCATCACCCTAAGAGCTTGTATACGAGAGAAGTCATTTCAAGTCCGGATATGTCGAGCAGTTACCGGACTCCACTAGCATGTAGAAAGCTTGCGTCCATCCAATCAATACCAACCTTAGCAGCAGGACAACCCTAGGGAGCTAAAACTCATACCTACATATGTATCTATGTATATACCACTCAAGCTAAGTAACCAAACGCATCTATCGAATAACGTTAATAAAAACAAAAACTTTCCCCCCATCTTGTCAATATATCCCGGATTTTATTTTATTCATTTATTTCTTTAATAAATAAATTGATCAACAAGTACATCGGAAAGGAAACAACAACAAAACAACAACGGGGGAAAAGATCTCTTGTATTAACTCTCGTGTACGCAGTCACGTACGTTCCACGTCTTCCAGAGGGTTCCAGAAGGTGTAGATTCCCCCTCCCTTCCCCTGCAATGTACGCACCGGTATTCGCTATCAACTACGAAGCTGGTCGATCATACCGAAAACTCCGAGGGTGTAATCTTTCCCATTTAGTATTATAGTAGATAGAGAGAGGGATAAAGGAGGAGGGTTGTTGGTAAAGAGTTATTGACGTACCTAAACATATTCGTATAAAAAAATATTACGAATTTTAATCGATTTTAGCGACATGTTCAATAGATTTTATCGTGTTCGAAATAAGCGTTATGGTCGATGAAAATGGCCCCCTTTAAATAGGTGTTGCGAAAATTCGAATCAGAATAGGGATTTTTAAGTAACGTCCTGATCTTCATTTTTTTAACTGGTAATCGATTAATGTTAGCATCTAAATATATATTTCATTAAATTTTTTGAATTAATTTATTTGAACATTACACCAGACGCAATTTTTTGTTAAAATTTAATCTGATCGCCAAAAATCGCTTCAAACCAATAAAATTATATAAAAGACTGCAGCTAATTATACACAAAATGAATCCTAGACTTATTGGAGGACGGAACCAAGCAGACATAAATTAAAATCTATTTTAGCTACATGTTCAATAAATTTCATGGTGTTAAAAATGAACTTTATGGTGAGTGAAAAATGTATATTTTAAATTGGTGTTGAGAAAATTTAAATCAGAATCGTATTTAAAAAAAACTACGTCCTGATTTTCATTTTTTTAATTGGTAATCGATTAATATGAATGTCTAAATAAATTTTTGTTATAATTTTTGGAATAAATTTATTTGAACGCAACACCAAACGTAATTTTCGGTTCAAATTTTTAATCTGATAACGTTTGATTCTAAAGAACAGCAGAAACGAGCAGACAATTGAAATCAGATTATTTTCCGAAACATTTTGTTTTGATTTTTGAATTAAATTAGTCTGAACACGGCACGACATGCAATTGTTCCTTATAATTTACTCAAGGGATATGATCGGAAGGTGTCATTTCGAATTAAAATCGATTTTAGATTGATTTTGACGATCAATAAATTCGATCGAATCCAAAATCTCCATTTTTGCGAATCAAAATTGTGTATTTTAAGCTGGCGTTGAAACAATTGAAATCAGAACTCGAACCTCCTCAATTCGAGCTCAATTTTTTAATAAAAAATTGACGAAAATAGCCTGGAACACTTTGTAACAAATTTAAATTGATTTTGGTGATATGATCAATAAATTTGATGGAACCGAAAATCACCGTTTTTATAAATAAAAATTGTGTATTTTAAGTTGGCGTTGAAACAATTGAAATCAGAGCTCAAACCTTCTAGATCCTAGCTCAATTTTTGTACCAAAAATTGACGAAAATCGTCTGAAACGTTTGCAAATCAAATTTAAATTGATTTTGGTGATATGATCGATAAATTTGATGGAATCGAAAATCACCATTTTTATAAATAAAAATTGCGTATTTTAAGTTGGCGTTGAAACAATTGAAATCAGAACTCGAATGTCCTAGATTCGATCTCAATTTTTGTATCAAAAATTGACGAAAATCGCCTGAAATGCTTGCAAATCAAATTTAAATTGATTTTGGTGATATGATCAGTAAATTTGATCAAATCCAAAATCTCCATTTTTGTGAATCAAAATTCTGCATTTTAAGCTGCCGTTAAGACAATTGAAGTCAGAGCTTGAATCTTAGAGATACGAGGGTTACATTTTTATATGAAAAATTAACGATAATTGTTTATTACGCAATTTTTCTAAACAAAATCGATTTAAGCGAAATGATCAATAAATTCGATCCAAACAAAAATTTATTTTAAATGAGTGTTGGGAGAAAATTAAATCAGAATAAAATTCGTCGCAATATTAGTAGAAAAAGTAATGATCAACATATCTGATTGAGACGGGAATTTCTACAATGATGAGTAAAAATCTCATATTTTAAATTGGTGTTTAGAAAATTTAGATCAGAATATGAATTTTCGAAATAAATCCTGATCTTCAATTTTTTCATTGGTAATTATTTAAAATTATCGTTTATATATAATTTTGATAAAATTTTTAATATGAATTTATTTGAACGTAACACCAGACGCGATTATTTGTTTAAATTTATGTTGGTGACCTGTTCAATAGGTTCGATTCGGTTATAAACTGGAGATATATGATAAGCAATGATTTTAGATTAATTATGATTTAAATTTAATAAAATCAGAAACAAAAGAGTAACGTAAACGATTCTGATTTTAAATTTTATCGCGCCAAAATGGTGATGATATTAAATATATTAATTTGGTATCATTTTTAAAGACGTGAAATATATTGAACAACCTACCAATTTAAATATTCGTATCTAGACGTATCTAGACAGGTCAACGTTATAAATGCTGACCGAATATTAAAGTTAAAGTCGCTGTATAAATGGAACAAACACGTTTATGTGACTGCTCTTTTTTTGTTTCGTTGTTGTATTTCTTCATCTTCTCCGCAGGTTTTCTTTTTTTTTTGTAGTTCTTCTGTCCCTGGCTTAAGTCTGACCTGAGAGATGTCTCTACTCACTGACGAATATCATAAATTATTTAAGGTATGTGAAATGAGACCGTCTAGTAGGGAGATATGTATGCATCTCCGAACGAAAATGAGTTTTGTTCAGGGAGACCGTTCACGTTTTTATCTGTGAACCTCATCTCTAGTTTACACGATTGTGTTTTTATTTTATTTTTTAAGTTTTCATATTTTTATCATCTTCGAGTTGGTACTTACAGAATTGTTTAAATGCAATTTAAATTTTATTTTTTAAACAAGTAGGCCGTGCGATCTAATTATAAATGTCAAATCGAGTATTAAGTGAGAATAAGTATTGATTTTCATTGTGTAGTGTAGGTATAGGGGATATTATACAGGTGTCGTATGTTAAGTATCAATTATTCTACCATTCTAAAGATTGTGTTATTATCGTTATGTCATTGATTGAAAATGCTGTTGTATTGAGAGGCATGAATGTGTTTGTGTATAATTCGGGTGAGAATTACTACATATTTTGAAAGTATTGCAAGTTGATGACCTCCATCATGCAATGTTCTGTTAGAAATTGTAACTGCCTAGCTCCTTGCCGTCGGTGTCTCGTTATATTCTGTTATGTTATATAGAGAAGGTTAACAAACAAACGGGGCTTGTGTTGCAATTCCGGGTGTATACAGAGGTATCTGAGAAACTTTCGTTAATATCGCTTACAAATATAAATATTCTGTCTAATTGTAAGATTAGTTTTACGATGAAATCGATTTTAAAAAACAAAGAAACATATAACGGGCAGAGAGTCTTGCAATAAAATCAAGACATCGTTGTTTATAATGTACTAGAATTTTCACCGGCAATTACTTTCTATTTAACTTTCCACAATTTTATATTATACATTCTAAATTGTGTGTCTTTAAGATTTAGTTCATGTAAAAGGTATTTAAATAAGATTTTTTTTTCTATTTTGCTAATATGATACTTTTACCTGTTGTTTTGTCAGGGGAAAGGAAATGTTCGGATTAGTGATTAAAAAAGAAATCAATTTTATTTCTAATAAAATATTGCGGTCAAACCGATTTTTTTTCCTTTTTTTTTTGTAGTAGTAAATATCGAAAAAAAGGGGGGGCAAGAAGTAAGGGGAGAAGCAAAATTCTAAAAAGAAAAAATTGGGAACAATTTTAAACAACTACTTTGTAAAATCCTGAGAAAATTAAACCTCTAAAGTCTAGAAGAATCTTGAGCTTTTAAAATCTATAAACGATAGAAAGGGGCACACGAAAAAATATTTTTTCCATTTTGTTTTCTAACTAATTCTTAATAATTTTTATTTGAATTTAATTTATTGTTTTGTCAAACTTTGAAACAATGCAGAATCAATCTAGAATTAGAATCTAAAACGGAGGGGATGGGTTAGTTTTATTTTTCGTTTTGTTTTTTAGAATCTGTAATGAAAAAATTACGCGTTTAAAATTTCGAAAGTAGGGGAGGGGGCGGGGGGTACGAGGAAAGAGGCCGACTAACCAAAAAAAAATATTTTTTTTCCTAGCAATTTTTCGTATTATAATAATATACTGACAAGCCTTAAACAATCTAAATTTTATTTTAATTTCGAAAAATCTAGGAAGGAACAGGGGGCAGAAAGCTATCAAAAATCCCTTTTATTTTTGTTTTGCTAATAAAACCTAATATAATAAATAACAAAATGATTTTTAAAATTCAAACTTTCGAAAAGAGGGCGCAAAAGAGGAGCGCTCCGCTCCCTAACAAAATTTTTTTTTGCGTTAATTTTGGACATTATTTCACCACCCCCTGGAATTTCAAAAAAAAGGGGGCAGAAAGCTATCAAAAATTCCTTCTTTTGTTTTTGTTTTGCTAATAAAACCTAAGATAATAATAAAATGATTTTTAAAATTCAAACTTTCGAAAAGGTGGCGCAGAGGGAGGGGAACTAACTAATTTTTTTTTCCGTTAATTTCGGCCATTATTTCACCACACCCTGGAATTTCAAAAAAAGGGGGGCAGAAAGCTATTAAAAATTCCTTCTTTTGTTTTTGTTTTGCTAATAAAACCTAAGATAATAATAAAATGATTTTTAAAATTTAAACTTTCGAAAAGCTGGCGCACGCGGGAGGGAGGGGGGGGGGCTAACTAATTTTTTTGCGTTAATTTTAGACATTATTTCACCACACCCTGGAATTTCAAAAAAAAGGAGGCAGAAAGCTATCAAAAATACCTTCTTTTGTTTTTGTTTTGCTAATAAAACCTAAGATAATAATAAAATGCTTTTTAAAATTCAAACTTTCGAAAATAGGACGCAGAGGGGGAGGGAAGAGGGGGCTAACTAATTTTTGTTTGCGTTAATTTTGAACATTATTTCACCACACCCTGGAATTTCGAAAATGGTGGCTTACGAAAGGAATTTTTCTGTCCCCTACACCCTCCAGAATTTTGTAAAATGGTGGGAAGGGGGAAATGACCAAAAAAAAGAGGTTTCTTTTTTCGTTTTTACCAAAATTCTAACAATGTACATACTTGCAATAAATTTAGAAAAATCTTGATGAACCATCTTTGATTTTTATTTAGCGGGATGGATAGAAAGAGAGAGAGAGGATGGCAATACAATCTAGACCAATTTTCAAAATTCAAAATTTCGAAAATAGGTGTAGTTGGTTGGGGGCGGGAGAGCCACCTAAAAATGTTTTTTTGGGCGAGATTTTAACGTTATTTTACTAAAACCTTGGAATTTCGAAAATTAGGGGTTGAGAAAAAAAAATTCTGTCCACCCCCTTCCCTCCATCGTCAGAATTTTTCAAAATTTTTGAATAGTGTGAAACAAAATTCGGATTAATTTTGAACGACGACGGAGGGGCGAGGGAGGGGGGGGGGATGACTCTTTTACCAAAACAATGTACGTACGACAAATCCAGAGAAATATGGAACATTATTGATATCATTTCGGGGGAGGGTGGGCGAGAAGAGACTGTCTAGAAGTACGTTTTCCCTTTTAAAATTTCCAATATTTTACAAAATTTTGGATGTGAATGTGGAGCAAATTTAGGACAAATTAGTTTAAACGTTGAAAATCTAAAATTTACAAAAATGTGACGGCCGGAACCGGGAGGGAGGATGGGGGAGGGGAGAGGGCGATGGAGTACGAAAAAGAAAGATTTTTTTTTCTAGTATTTAATATTATCTTGAATAGAGTAAACCTTGAACAATTTGAAACAATTTTTTCGTTTTTACTGAAACAATTCACAACAAATCTAGAGAACATCTGGAACATCTGTGATTTTTATTTAGGGAGCTGTCTAGAAATACATTTTTTCCCCTGTGTATTTCCTGTAGCTTCCGAAATTTTGGAGAGATGCGAAGCAAACCTAGACAGTACAATCTAGATCAATTTTCAAAATTCCAAATTTCGAAAAGAGGTGGGGGAGGAGGGAGAAGACGATGGAGGAACTAACTACAAATGTTTTTTTTGCGCGAGTTTTTGACGTTATTTTACCAAAACTTCAGAATTTCGGAAATAGGGGTTGGGGAAAAAAAGGTTTCTACCCGCCCCCATCACCAGAATTTTTCAAAATTCTCGAATAATCCCGAAAAATTTGAAACATTTTCGATTTTTATTCGGGGGGAGGGTGGGCGAGGGAGACTGTGTAGAAATGCGTTTTCCTCCTCCAAAAATTTCCGATAATATTTTACAAAATTTTGGAACAATGTGGAGCAAATTTGGAACGAATTAGAACGTTTAAAGAAGAATTTTTTTCCAGTATTTAATATTATCTTGAAAAATTGTGGAACATAGACTAAACCTTGAACAATCTGAAACAATTTTTAACAAAATATTGAGATTTTTACCGAAACAATTTACAACAAAATCTAGAAACATCTAGACCATCTGTGATTTTTATTTAGAGCGAGAAGGGAGGGCTGTCTAGAAATGCATTTTTCCCCAGATATTTATTACAAAATTTTGAGGCAATGTAGGGCAAACTAGCTCGTTTAAAATTTCAAATTTAGAAAACAATTGAATAAAATATTGAAGCTTTTTCGCTTTTATCAAAACAATGTGCAACAAATCTAGAAAAATCGGGTACATTACAGGAGAGGGTGTCTAAAAATGTGTTTTTTTTTTCTCGATGTTTTCCTTATAGCTTTACATAAGTAATAGCTGCTTAAGTACTTTAAAAAATTTTGGAAAATATCGAGCAAATTTAGGACAAACAACCATTGAAGTTTGAAAGACTGAAATGGGAGACTAATCGACGAAAGGGTTATTTATCTCTTTTTATTTTAATGTTAATTTGCAAGATTGTTGAACAAAACAAAAGAAAATGAAACAACGAATTTGGATTGACATGAATAGGGAGCGACCAAACAAAAAGTTTTTCCCGTGTTTTGTTTCTGTGACAATGTAGGGCAAACCCTAAATGTCATCCTGAACATTATTTTACAAAATTTTTGGAACAATTTTAAGAAGTTAAACAGCAGCAATTTCGCAATTTCTATCTTATAAATGTAGTTATGTATAAGTGAAGTTCCTTAAATGAATGAATCATAGATCGTTGTTGGTACACCTTCCTCTACAAAATATAATTTTACATTGATATATGTATGTATACCTCTCGACAATTCTTCATTGTAGATTGCGTACTTCCGGTGACGTCATTAGAAACGTATTTCGTCAGTATCCTGTGTAATCGACGAAAAAAACAATTGACATTACGTCTTGTAATTTGTTAATTTGTAATTCTTAAAAAAAAAAAAACAGTTGATAAAACGTACAACAATTGAATTGCTTACGTACTTTCTTATCGAATTTTAATAATTATAATTTTGTTGGATCTATCTTTTCGCAATACACACAGGTTCACTCTAGTCTTGGCGGTCAATGGTGTAATTGAACTTTTCCACGTAACAACTTCTGTTTTCCTGGTTCTGTAATAGATATATTTGTACCGTTAGGAGTCGATGTTTGTGTGTTTGGCTATTAGATTCTTCATTCATAAAAATAATTCTACAACCTCCTCTTCTGCACATGTTATCGAAAAAATTATAAATAATCGTATTATCGTGTTTAAAACAGATCGATATTAAAAAGTTCAGTTGTTAATTTTAATCGATTAGAAGAGAAGAAAAAAAAAGCAAAAGTCGTTTGGCATTGAATCGTTAAATCTTGTCGTCTAATTTATACAGGAGGTTACGTCACAATTAGCACATAAAATGGAAGTTTGTATATGCAAATTTCCAATTATATATGTATATGTATGTATGTAGAGAAGGTGAATTATGAAGACATATTTTCGACACTCTCATAGCTACCTACGATTAAAGATTTTTTTTGAATAATTGTTGTAAAACTAGGTGTACAGTTCTTACAATCTTTAATAATGAACTGAAAGCATAAGCAATAAAAACTAAAAAGTTCTAGTTTCAAAAATTAATTCGCAAAAAGAAAAGTTTTGCTAAACAAAGGAGTCACTCCCTCCCTTTTCGAAATTTCAAATTTTAAAACGGTTATCCCTCCTCACGTTTCTCAAAATTCGACGTTTTAAATCGTTTCAGTTTGTTTCCAAAATTCGAAAAGTTTCGTCACATTATTCCAGAATTTCGCAAAATAATATTAATTCGAAATTTACCAATTGTTCTGAATTGTATTTTTATTAGAATTTTTCCCCCATTTCCGTCCCACCTCGCTCCCCACCCCCTCGATGTGTTTTTTCAAAATTTATTGCTATATAGAAAACAGAAACGAAAATAAGCAAAATTAGCGCTTATTTATTTCCAACTATAAAGGATACGACGTCACGCATTTCAAAGAGAAGTAGAACTTTTTTTTTTGCTCACGCCCCCGGATGGAACGTCCAGATACATCACTTTACAAAAGCTGAAATACAGAGTCCAAAATAAACCACAAAAAAACTACAACTTTGACAGCTTGGCCTTAAGTCATGGATTGCTATCTGATTCTAATTTTTAATATTTGGAAATGTTTAGTACAAAATAAACGAGCTTAAACGGTTCTAGATTGTATTCTAAGTTTGCCCCAAATCGTTCCAAAATGATACAAAAACTTGTCCAGATCCCCTTTCCACCCCCTCCTCACGTTTTTCTCCAAATTTGACGTTTTAAATTGCTTCAGTTTGCTTCCAAAATTTGAAAAATTTCGTCACATTATTCCAAAATTCCGAAAAATAATATTAATTGGAAATTTACAAATTGCTCTGAATTTTTTTTTAATTAGAATTTGGCCCCTCACTCCATCCCATCTCGCTCCTCATCCACTCTCGATGAGTTTTTTTCTTCCGTAATTTATTACTAGAGAAAATTAAGGTTTGTCCTAAATTGTTCCAAAATGATGCAAAAACTTGTCTAGATCCCCCCACCCCTCCTCACGTTTTTCTCGAAACTTGACATTTTAAATCGCTTCAGTTTGTTTCCAAAATTTGAAAAGTTTCGTCACATTATTCCAAAATTCCGCAAATCAATATTAATTTAAAATTTACAAATTGTTCTGAATTGTTTTTTAATTAGAATTTGGCCCCCAACCCCATCCCATCGTGCTCCCCACTCCCTCGATGATTTTTTCGAAATTTATTGCTACAGAAAATTAAGGTTTGCCCTAAATTGTTCCAAAATGATGTAAAAAACTTGTCCACATCACCCCACACCGCTCCCCCTTACGTTTCTCAAAATTGGACATTTTAAATCGTTTCAGTTTGTTTCCAAAATTTGAAAAATTTCGTCACATTATTCCAAAGTTCCGCAAAATAATATTAATTTGAAATTTACAAATTGTTCTGAATTGTTTTTTTAATTAGAAATGTCCCCCACCCCATCCCATCTTGCTCCCCACTCCCTCGATGATTTTTTCGAAATTTATTGCTACAGAAAATTAAGGTTTGCCCTAAATTGTTCCAAAATTGTTCCAAAATGATGCAAAAACTTGTCCACATCCCCCCACGCTCCTTCTCCCCTCACGATTCTCAAAATTTGATATTTTAAATCGTTTCAGTTTGCTTCCAAAATTTCAAAAGTTTCGTCACAATATTCCAAAATTCCGCAAAATAATATTAATTTGAAATTTACAAATTGTTCTTAATTAGAATTTGGCCCTCCACCCCATCCCATCTCGCTCCCCACCCCCTCGATGATTTTTTCGAAATTTATTAGTACAGAAAATTAAGGTTTGCCCTAAATTGTTGCAAAATGATGCAAAAACTTGTCCACATCGCCCCATGCTCCTTCCCCCCTCACGTTTCTCAAAATTTGACATTTTAAATCGTTTCAGTTTGCTTCCGAAACTTCAAAGTTTTCGTCACATTATTCCAAAATTCCGCAAAATAATATTAATTTGAAATTTACAAATTGTTCTGAATTTTTTTTTAATTAGAATTTGGCCCCCCTTTTCCGTCCCACCTCGTTCTCCACCCCCTCGATATGTTTTTTCTTTTTCGAAATTTATTGCTACAGAAAATTAAGTTTTTTTTTACCGAAAAATTAGCGCTCATTTATTTCCAAGTACAAAGGATACGACGTCACGCATTACTTTACCAACATAACAAAAACTGTCATTGTTGAAAATTAGACATAACACAATTTGTGGAATACTGCTTCAAACTTCCTTAACTAACTAGAAATTGTTTCTCTCTGTAGAAAGCGTGACGTCGTATCCTTTGTAGTTGTCGCGTATGTTAAAATACAGTTTGTATGTTTAGAAGTTCGATTATAAAAATCATGTCGGCTATATAGTGTAATTAAAATAAAACAAACGCCACAGCACCTAAAGAAAATTAATTTATTTTAAACTCATAGACTGCTATAAATAAAAACTTTAATTGCAGCCACGGTTATAATATCCAATCCAATGTAATACTTGCTTATTGCGTAAGATATTTTGAAATATATAATACTTAAGTATATATTATAATGAGCGTATTTTGTCTAAGAAATAATGTTTTACATAATTTCTGCTTTCATAATCATCGACTTATGAATATTACATAAACAAATCATTATCTTTTATTTTTAATTTAAATAATTTTTTTCCCGTCATGTATCTATCGTAAGTACAATACTACGTAAAAAATTAATAATTCGTCTACTACAGAAAAAAAAGAAAACAATACACCAACATCATCATCGTGTAAATACAGAAAGCGGGCTGTGCGACAAAACAAACGACGAGAGGCGTGGGATATAACGGGTCCGATGGGAAGACGCGACGTACTCGTTCCTTTCGGTCGCATCTCATTTCGACTAGGAAGTGCAAAACTGGCTGCCGCCAATATGCCGTTTTCTGCTTGCCTTCCGCTCGCGCTCTACCCCTCTCCTCTTTCCACGGTCGAAGGGGGCCACGGACGGCGGCCTCTCTCTATCGAAACTCCTCGTATATATAAACGTATTAGCGTTGGCTCCGTTGCGCATGCAGACGGTACGGACACGAGCCAAAACGCGACTCCGACTTCGATGTATCTAGGATGGCTCCGGTTGAAATCGTAGTCGGCCGTGGTTTACTGTTAGGTGGATTGTATGTGTACGAGGAACGCTTAGATAGTTTTAATCAATTGTAATTTTTTTTTAAGGATTAGTTTGCAAGCACATGTAGAAGTCGTTATATCCGGAAATTTACCGAAAATTTTTATGAAAAACGCTTAAATTAAGTAAATTCGTTATATCCGGTAATTATAAAAATCATTCGAATTTGATTTTTTTAGGTTGTACTGAAGAAATTTAATTAAATATTAGATCGAAATCGCTTGTAATTGATGAATTCGTTATATCCGGAAATTTTCAAATTCGGCCGTTTTTCAATGCTTCCTCGTGTAAAAATAGAATTTATCGAAAATTTTTATGAAAAACGCTTAAATTAAGCAAATTCGTTATATCCGGAAATTATAAAAATCGTTCGAATTTGATCTTTTTAGGTTGTACTGAAGAAATTTACTTAAAAATCTGATCGAAATCGCCTGTAATCGACTAATTCGTTATATCCGAAAATTTTCAAATTCGATCATTTTTGCGTTCCCCTTGAAATAGAAGTGAAATTTATCAAAAAAAATTACGAAAATCGTTAAAACGACCGAATTCGTTATATCCGAAAATGATAAAATTTGTTCGGATTAAATTTTTTTAAGGTGCATAGAAGAAATTTGCTTCAAAATTTGATCGTTATGAACTATACTCGACTTTGGATTTCAATTTTTTGGTATAGAGGGGGTGGCACGGGGGCGAAGCAGATCGTTATATTCAGAAATCTTCAAAATTGTTAGTTATTGACTTCTCTTTCCGATAAAAATAAAATTTATAGAAAAATTTTACGAAAATCGCTCAAAATTAAGAAATTCGTTATATCCGGAAATTTTCAAATTCGACCGATTTTGAGTTCTCCTCCCTGCGGAAATGGAATTTATGGTAAAATTCAACGGAAATCGTTAAAAATGAAAAAAATCGTTATATCCGGAAATGTCCAAATTCGATCATTTTTGCGTTCTCCTTGAAATAAAAATGATATTTATCGAAAAAAATTACGAAAATCGCGTTAAACCGTCAATTTCGTTATAACCGAAAATAGTCAAATTTGTTCGGATTTCAATTTTTTTAATTGTATATAGGAGGTGGCACGGGGGGCGCAGGAGATCCTTCTACATATTTAGAAATCTTCGAAATGGTTAATTAAAATTTAACGAAAATCTGTTAAAATTAAGAAATTCGTTATATCCGGAAATTTCCAAATTCGGTCGATTTTGAGTTCTCCTCCCTGCGGAAATGGAATTTATGGCAAAATTTAACGGAAATTGTTAAAAATGAAAAAAATCGTTATATCCGGAAATTATATGTTAATCGAGGAAATCGTTATATCCGAATATTTTCAAATTCGATCATTTTTGCGTTCTCCTCGAAATAAAAGTGAAATTTATCAAAAAGAAATGTACGGAAATCGCTTAAAATTAGCAAATTCGTTATAACCGGAAATGATCAAATTTGTTCGGATTTCAATTTTTCTAATTGTATGGAGGGGGTGGCACGGAGGGCGGCGGAGATCGTTATATTTAGAATTCTTCAAAATTGTTAGTTATGGAGTTGTTTTTCCGTTAAACATTTAACGAAAATCTGTTAAAATTAAAAAATTCGTTATAACCGGATTTTTTTTTAATTCATACATTTTAGTTCTTCTAATTAAATGAATAAAAAAAAAATAACGCCATCTATGTTGAGATCAGATTTAAGCGATAAATACGCTTCAATCTGTACCCGGCTTAAAAAAACGGTTAGGAAGTCTGTGTGTAAGCACGGCTTGCGTATGACGCCACCCCCGCATACCTCAACGCTCTCATAACCTTTCATCAACGTCAAGCTATCCCGCTCTCGCGTCCCGTCGCTCACGCAACCATCCTAACCGCTGAAATCCCCCTCTACACCACCGCCACCACCACTACGTCTTCTTTTACGAGGACGTCGTCGTCGGTCCCGGCTCACAGCCAACTGTGTGTATGTGTGTTGTATATACACATGATAACAATGCGCAGGCTGTTGCATCGATCTCTGTTTATACGGTAGTGGGATATTGTATGTCCGTTTCCACTTTGATAAGCCAACTCTCGACGAACACAATCTCAGACCCGTATTAAGAAGGAGATTATTGTTTAATTGTTGTTACACATGTGGTGGGATAACTTTTCAGCAAGCTTGTATAAAAAAATTTTCTTAATTTTTAAGACGATATGATCGCGAAAAAATTGTAGCGAATTTGATCGGTGGAACAGAATTTAATTATTAAAACGAAATGGTCCTGAATACGATCCTGCGGAACTTGCGCACTTCATCGGTGGTTCGACAAGTCTACGTCTCTGTCTAACAACAGGTTAGGTGATATACTGTTCCTACAATGCGCTCCGCTTGTGCCTGTTTAACTTCCTGGCCGATGAGTTCATTTTATAATTTATAACAGCAAGACATTAGATTGTTTCATTTACATTATTACGGCTTAAGTGGAACGCCCAAAATCGGGAGTGGGGTCGTTCGTAGGGTGCTCTAAGGGGAGGGACGGGTAGACCGATATCTCTGTCCCCGTTCCTACTATACTGATTCGCGTTAAAAACGGAACATCTATACAGGGTGTCTCAAATTTACTATTATTTTTCTTACGTGTTTATAGGGAAACTAATGACGATAAGAGATTGCAGTAAAATCCTATGAAATGAATTTACGCCTCCACACTTTATATTTTCCAATTTTTTTTGAAGATGAGTGAAGTGAAAGAACACTGCAGACTGGAGTTCAATTCTCAGATGAAACGGTGACATTTTCTATCCTGATCGATTTATCACTCCCTGTTAGCAGCAAAATGATTATAAACATCGAGATAATATTGTAACAAGACCATTAAACACGTTTACACACAAATTACACAGCAAGAGCTGCTGGGTGGGTAGTCTCGATAAGCTGTGCGTCTAAAGTCCCTTCTTTTTTTTTTGGAATGGCAACATTGTGTGTGGGCAATATCTTATTTGAAAGATTGTGACGTCATAAGTGTTAGTGGCCGTAACAAGGTTAGGTTTCCAAACAAAAACAAAACAAAAACATCTAACCCAAAATTAAATGATTCAATCTGATTCAAATCAGACACACACATGCGTTATAATTGTGTCGATATTTCTATTACATTTTGACATTTCTCCTGAAAATTTACAGTGTTGCCAACTGCTTAGTAAGTGGGGAGGAGGGATGGGATAAATATATAGTTTAGTAACTGAATTTTACACATTAGATTAATCTGTAAACTTTAATTGTCTAATTTCCAACAACTACAGCAATAATGCAATTTACTATACAGGGTGTCTCGGATTTTATTTTACAGGCTGTAACTCCACACCCGGTATATTTACGATTAAATATTTCAAATAAAAATTGCTTTACCTCTTAAAGTCTACGAAATGAACTCTCATTCAAAATATTTTCATTAAAAAAAAAAAAAAAGAAAGTTGACCTTCAAACGACCTTGAAGACGATAAGCAAATGTAAAACTGACTTTACTCTGTCATTTCGTTGACTTTAAGAGGTAAAGCAACTTTTATTTGAAATATTTAATCGTAAATATACCGGGTGTGGAGTTAGAGCATGTAAAATAAAATCCGGGACACCCTGTATATAGGGTGATCTAAATATGCCATGCATTAGAGGATTTACAACTTGCAACTGGATTAGAAACTTGAAGTTTGGTAAGCTGTCATAATCGATCGTGTCCGTTTTCATAAATAAAATATGTTTGATTATCCAATATACAGGGTGTTTCATAATATATGCGCAGGACTTCAGGATGTGATAGCTTGTCTAAAAATTTGAAAAAAAAAGTTTCTATCAACTTACCTCTAAAATACACCATTTTCGAGATACAGGGTGTTGAAATTTAATTTAAAAAAATGGTTTTTGCAAATATCTTCGGAACCGTATACAGAGTGTTTCATAATATATGCGCAGGACTTTAGGATGCGATAGTTTGTCCAAAACTTTGAAAAAAGAAGTTTCTATCAACTTACCCTGTTATATGCACCAGTTTCGAGATACCGGGTGTTGAAATTTAATTTAAAAAAATCGTTTTTTGCAAATATCTCCGGAACCGTATACAGAGTGTTTCATAATATATGCACAGGACTTCAGGATGTGATAGCTTGTCCAAAACTTTGAAAAAAGAAGTTTCTATCAACTTATCCTCTAAAATGCACCATTTTCGTCATACAGGGTGTTGAAATTTAATTTAAAAAAAATCGGTTTGGACAGCTTTTCTTACCTGTTGTAACCTTTTAGTAAAATAAAAATTTTATTTCAAAAAATTGACTAATGTTTTTCAACATAAAAGTTGATTTTTCTCGAAAACGATCAACTTTAGAGCTCATGACCAACAGTACCTTTTTTGTGTAGAGAACATTGGCGGTTCAAATAGGCGTCTCAAAACCGTACTTTTTCCAGTGGCGTAGAAGTTGGGGAGAAAACAACCACTACCCCTTCAAAATCTTCACCAATTATGACTTTAAAAATTTTTTTTCTGGCACACAACTTAGCTTATTATGAATAGAAAATACTTACAAAAACTGTTTTATTTACGATAAACATTTGCGGAGATATTTGCAAAAACAATTTTTTTAAATTAAATTTCAACACCCTGTATCTCGAAAATGGTGCATTTTAGAAAGTAAGTTGATAGAAACTTTTTTTCAAATATTATTTTGCATCTATTATGAAACACCCTGTATATATAAAATGTAAAAATCACCCTGTATACTACAAAAATTAAATAAATTGTATCAAGATCAAATAATACATTTTTGTTCTTCTAGGTATCAGCTGGTCAACACTTACATCTAACGGGAGATCTTAAAGGGAATGTTTCGGTGGCAGCCCAGCAAGGGATGCATTTCACGCAACACGTACCATCCTCGAATACGAACCAGCAGCAATCTCAACAGCAATCGCAGCAATCTCAATCCCAACAGCAACAGAACCCCCACCAAACATCGCAACCGAACAATCAACAAGGCAATCAACACAATAACAACCCGAACCAATCTCAGCAATCGCAACAGCAACAGCAAAATGGGGGACCGAATCAGCAACATTCCAATAATCCGATGCTCGGCTAATCAACATTCCAACCTTCAAAGTTCCCTGGGTAACATGAATTCCTCGAATATCAGTCCGGGAATCGGTGTCAGCATGCACAGTCCTGGTTTGGGTAACATGCAGAATTCGGAATAGTATGGGCGGTGGTAACGGTTTGGGTACTGCCGGTATGCAAAGCGGATTAGGTGGGGGTAATACTATGATGGGACCTGGCGGGATTAATCATGGTGTTATGCCTGGGAATCACCTCAGTGGACAGACTTCTTTTAGGGGATACTTATTCGTTGTCGCAATCGCAAACTATTAATTTTACGCAACAAAGTTTGCGACAACGCGCAAATAGTACAAACGGTAAGTATAGAGGTGTTACAAAAATGTCATCCGCATATAATAAATTCTTTCTTAAGGCATGACAAACCCAATGGGGCCAGGTAACCAATTCGGGCCAGGCGGTCCGATGAACACGAACAACATGGCCCCAAGACATCTGAGTCCGCAAGCTTTAGAGCACCAGAAATTATTACAACAGCAAATGTTGAGAGCGCAACAAGTCCAACAGCACGTGCGTCCACCCCACCCGATTATAAAACGACGGCTGGAATGATGCAAGGTATGCAACCTAGATATACGGGGTGCCCCCTAATGTCAGGCGGTGTTTGCAACCTATGCCGCCTTCGGTAAGTCCAAAAAATTATTTTTAATCGAATTAAATTAATTTGTATTAAACGTGTGTGTGCAGGTCCGATGATGATGCGTCCTCATAACATGTACATGATGCAACAGCAACATATGACAGCTAGAGGTGTTTATCCTAGACAACAGACAACGATGAGTAGTATGGATAATATGCCACCGCAAGGTGGTAACAATGAATGGCGGCATATGTTGATGACGCAACAACAGAGTGCTAATTTTAATCAACAAATGAGGCCGAATTTCCTCAAGGTAACCTCCTCATTTTTTACCTCAATTTCGATTAATTTCGATTGTTTTGTAGGTTTTAACATGAATAGTGGGCAATATGTCGATGTCTGCCTTGCAACACCAACAGTTAAGGGTGCAACAAGGTATGGTCGGTAATAGTTTAGGTCAAGGTTTAGGACAGGGGATCAATCAAGCTCAGGTTATGAATCAAGGCAGTCCTATGTCGCAGATGAACACTTTAAATCAGCAGATCATGACGCATATGCAGCAACAACAGTCTGTAATGCAACAAAATTCAAATCAGGTAATTTATTCTCTCCCCTGTCCCCTCTCAAACTTGTTCTAATTTTGAAACATCGTAAAAAATATGAGTATGTGAACCGACAATCCGCTAATTGTCCGAGCTAGATCGATCTGTGTTGTATAATGTTCGGCAGTGCTACTTCTTCGAACTTCAAAACCTTTGCAATTTCATCCTCGATCCAAGCGATCAAGTTGGAGATACCAACTGTCTCCTCGAAGCTTAACCTCCGCAAGGGTTGTCATCCCCCTCTCCCAGTAATGGGGTGGTGATCACTTTCGATTAAAATCCTAAAGGGAACGTCCTTGAGAAGAACGATGTTGGAAATATCCGACCCCCTATACGATGACGTCCTCAACGAGATTCGAAGAAACGAAAGGTCTAAGTTTTCTTGCAAACTGTCTGGTCGATGATTGGATTATCGTGGATTCGCAGGAAAATTGCGATGTCTACTGGGGTCATTCTTGCCACCCCCTCCGAGTGAGAGGATGTAAACAGAGATAATGATCGAAACAAACGAGGGGTCGGATCGCTTTTTGCAACTGCAGCAATTTTATGAAGACGTCAAGGACGAAGGGCGTCAAGCAATGGGGTAATATTATTTCTTGGTGCTTTCGGCGAGGTCTTGAGTTTGTAAGATTTTTTTTGAGTAATCCCAACAAGATCTAATCGGCTCAGGTCTATGAGGTGAGTTCAAAAGAAAAGGAACAAAGTTATACGAGGTGAATTCGAAAAACACCACATATTTATACAAGGTGAGTTTAATATAAAAAAAAAAAATTAAGAAACCAATCGCACCATTCAAGATAAGAAATATGACTTAAGATGAGATCAAAAAAAAAAATATATATATATATAGTGAGAAATACAGCAATAAAAAAAAAGGAACCGTAAGGTACAGCGATATATAAAGTGAATTCAAAAAAAATAAGAAATGAAGAAAAAAAACCACAACTAACTCTAGAAAAACGAGAGGCAGCCCTCTATAATTCGCATGATGGTGATCTCCACAGTTGTCGAGTTGGCTCCCCAGTTTCGTTGGACAGTAGCCAAAAGTTTATTGATCTAAAACTTTGACCTAATTGTGGTATTTTGACGCGCAGAGACTCAACTGTAACCTCTATTTAACGATTATTTGATGTGCTGGTTGTTCTTTTCGGATTTAGTTAGTTTGATCAACACTAGAGGTATGGGGGCACCACTAACTGTCATTTCTTTCCATCGCAAACTAAATTTCTTTTGCAACAGTTTAAGTCTTTATATAGTGCACGTCATTAATAGAATTTTCAGAGTTACCAACACAAAAACAATAAAATACCTAATCGACGGTTAAATTCTACATCCTGCGAATACAATTTTATGTTGGTGCGATTGTACAGTGTTGACACGATACCGCTCTGTCATTTGTGAACAAGAAACAATCATGACGTGCATCTTCGACAGGATGATCAATTAAAAAAAATCTTAATTTGTTTGGACAACTATAAACACGATATTCAATTGTTTTGTTTTTTTCCGATGTCATCGTTGTAATTGGCTACTCACTAGTTTGCCGATTTGATCGATGATCACCCTGTATATAGGGGATAATGTCTAAGCTAGACCATTATTGCTATCGATTCGCTGATATCTACGGTATCGTAATTAATCATTTTTAGACAAATATTCATGGAACAAGTTGTGTAACAATAATTGTTATATAAAAAGTGAAATATCATAATATTGTATACAGGTGTCCTCTCTAGTGCGTCCAAGTACCATATCTCCCATTGTAAATATTTTTTCGGAAAAACAATTAGAGGGAGTTTACTTGAATTGGTATAGCACATGTTCTAAAAAAATTACTTTTACGTATACAGGGTGTTCCATTTTCACTGAACAAAATACAACTTTTGTTATTTTAAATACAATTGTATAATTTTTTTCAATAGAATCGATTCTACGCATTAATTGCAAATTAGGGTTCCCTATCCCTAAATTCAACTGTTTCGAAGATATTTTCTTATTGCACCATCTTCAAGAAAAATTAATATTTTAAAGCACTTTGAAGCGTAAAATACCAAACTTCTGCAAACGAAAGTAAAGGATCATAGATACGGAGAACTGAACTCATTAAAACCACTTGTTTGAAGGCTTCCACGGCTAACGTTAATTAAAAAATCAACATTCGAATAGTTTCAAATTTCAACAATGAAATGTCCTCGCTAGAAGTCATTGTCATTTTTTATTGTCATTCGTAAAAATTGTTCGTATCTCATCATGTCGTTCAAGTCCAGTTCCATCATTACCATCTTAATCGTTTTAAACGTTTTCTCCACCGCGCGGAAATGGAGAGGAACGCAAAATCGCAGGATAGTGTCGTATCCAGATGGGATCGTTACATCGAGAGGTTAAATTTAAACAAGGTACATAAAAGGAGAGGATGCCACGTCGTCCTGATCGTAGATGAAAACTGCTGTCGATTTGAAAAATTATTGATGATCTCGATACCATAGTGAACTCCATAGAACACACAATTAAATTTTCCCCCGCGAATGATGTTTATGATTTATTATAAGTTACAAGACTAAACGATTGTTCGTATTACCTAACCAAGCAAGGTTGGTATTAGCAAATCCTGTTACGATGCTCAGTGTTATATGAAAAAGGGTAGCGAAATCCCCTTGATATTATTAGCGAAGCTGATTAAATTAAGAACATTACGCATTATAACTACCTATAAAATTACATAAATATGAGAAATAAAATCATCGAGTGATAGTGATAATTATAATAAATATGTGTTTTGCAGTTAAAGCTGATATCAAGCTGTATATAATTTTAACCCAATTTTTATAACTCAAATTATATCTATGTTAATGGTTATCGATAGTAATTTGTAGAGTTTGGGAAAAAATGATAATCGAATGCGAAACATCAAATCGATTAACCTATTACGACAAGAATTTTGGAAAAACATGCACCTTGTTTGTATTACCAACACCATTTAGATGAACCGTTTTGTTAATTTATAATCCAAGAGTGTTTCTCGATGCCTAAAGATAATCCTAAAACGTATGTATATTCAGAAATCTTCAAAATTGTTAGTTATTGACTTCTCTTTCCGATAAAAATAAAATTTATAGAAAAATTTTACGAAAATCGCTCAAAATTAAGAAATTCGTTATATCCGGAAATTTTCAAATTCGACCGATTTTGAGTTCTCCTCCCTGCGGAAATGGAATTTATGGTAAAATTCAACGGAAATCGTTAAAAATGAAAAAAATCGTTATATCCGGAAATGTCCAAATTCGATCATTTTTGCGTTCTCCTTGAAATAAAAATGATATTTATCGAAAAAATTACGAAAATCGCGTTAAACCGTCAATTTCGTTATAACCGAAAATAGTCAAATTTGTTCGGATTTCAATTTTTTTAATTGTATATAGGAGGTGGCACGGGGGCGCAGGAGATCCTTCTACATATTTAGAAATCTTCGAAATGGTTAATTAAAATTTAACGAAAATCTGTTAAAATTAAGAAATTCGTTATATCCGGAAATTTCCAAATTCGGTCGATTTTGAGTTCTCCTCCCTGCGGAAATGGAATTTATGGCAAAATTTAACGGAAATTGTTAAAAATGAAAAAATCGTTATATCCGGAAATTATATGTTAATCGAGGAAATCGTTATATCCGAATATTTTCAAATTCGATCATTTTTGCGTTCTCCTCGAAATAAAAGTGAAATTTATCAAAAAAATGTACGGAAATCGCTTAAAATTAGCAAATTCGTTATAACCGGAAATGATCAAATTTGTTCGGATTTCAATTTTTCTAATTGTATGGAGGGTGGCACGGAGGGCGGCGGAGATCGTTATATTTAGAATTCTTCAAAATTGTTAGTTATGGAGTTGTTTTTCCGTTAAACATTTAACGAAAATCTGTTAAAATTAAAAAATTCGTTATAACCGGATTTTTTTTAATTCATACATTTTAGTTCTTCTAATTAAATGAATAAAAAAATAACGCCATCTATGTTGAGATCAGATTTAAGCGATAAATACGCTTCAATCTGTACCCGGCTTAAAAAAAAACGGTTAGGAAGTCTGTGTGTAAGCACGGCTTGCGTATGACGCCACCCCCGCATACCTCAACGCTCTCATAACCTTTCATCAACGTCAAGCTATCCCGCTCTCGCGTCCCGTCGCTCACGCAACCATCCTAACCGCTGAAATCCCCCTCTACACCACCGCCACCACCACTACGTCTTCTTTTACGAGGACGTCGTCGTCGGTCCCGGCTCACAGCCAACTGTGTGTATGTGTGTTGTATATACACATGATAACAATGCGCAGGCTGTTGCATCGATCTCTGTTTATACGGTAGTGGGATATTGTATGTCCGTTTCACTTTGATAAGCCAACTCTCGACGAACACAATCTCAGACCCGTATTAAGAAGGAGATTATTGTTTAATTGTTGTTACACATGTGGTGGGATAACTTTTCAGCAAGCTTGTATAAAAATTTTCTTAATTTTTAAGACGATATGATCGCGAAAAAATTGTAGCGAATTTGATCGGTGGAACAGAATTTAATTATTAAAACGAAATGGTCCTGAATACGATCCTGCGGAACTTGCGCACTTCATCGGTGGTTCGACAAGTCTACGTCTCTGTCTAACAACAGGTTAGGTGATATACTGTTCCTACAATGCGCTCCGCTTGTGCCTGTTTAACTTCCTGGCCGATGAGTTCATTTTATAATTTATAACAGCAAGACATTAGATTGTTTCATTTACATTATTACGGCTTAAGTGGAACGCCCAAAATCGGGAGTGGGGTCGTTCGTAGGGTGCTCTAAGGGGAGGGACGGGTAGACCGATATCTCTGTCCCCGTTCCTACTATACTGATTCGCGTTAAAAACGGAACATCTATACAGGGTGTCTCAAATTTACTATTATTTTTCTTACGTGTTTATAGGGAAACTAATGACGATAAGAGATTGCAGTAAAATCCTATGAAATGAATTTACGCCTCCACACTTTATATTTTCCAATTTTTTTTGAAGATGAGTGAAGTGAAAGAACACTGCAGACTGGAGTTCAATTCTCAGATGAAACGGTGACATTTTCTATCCTGATCGATTTATCACTCCTGTTAGCAGCAAAATGATTATAAACATCGAGATAATATTGTAACAAGACCATTAAACACGTTTACACACAAATTACACAGCAAGAGCTGCTGGGTGGGTAGTCTCGATAAGCTGTGCGTCTAAAGTCCCTTCTTTTTTTTTTTGGAATGGCAACATTGTGTGTGGGCAATATCTTATTTGAAAGATTGTGACGTCATAAGTGTTAGTGGCCGTAACAAGGTTAGGTTTCCAAACAAAACAAAACAAAAACATCTAACCCAAAATTAAATGATTCAATCTGATTCAAATCAGACACACACATGCGTTATAATTGTGTCGATATTTCTATTACATTTTGACATTTCTCCTGAAAATTTACAGTGTTGCCAACTGCTTAGTAAGTGGGGGAGGAGGGATGGGATAAATATATAGTTTAGTAACTGAATTTTACACATTAGATTAATCTGTAAACTTTAATTGTCTAATTTCCAACAACTACAGCAATAATGCAATTTACTATACAGGGTGTCTCGGATTTTATTTTACAGGCTGTAACTCCACACCCGGTATATTTACGATTAAATATTTCAAATAAAAATTGCTTTACCTCTTAAAGTCTACGAAATGAACTCTCATTCAAAATATTTTCATTAAAAAAAAAAAAAAGAAAGTTGACCTTCAAACGACCTTGAAGACGATAAGCAAATGTAAAACTGACTCTTACTCTGTCATTTCGTTGACTTTAAGAGGTAAAGCAACTTTTATTTGAAATATTTAATCGTAAATATACCGGGTGTGGAGTTAGAGCATGTAAAATAAAATCCGGGACACCCTGTATATAGGGTGATCTAAATATGCCATGCATTAGAGGATTTACAACTTGCAACTGGATTAGAAACTTGAAGTTTGGTAAGCTGTCATAATCGATCGTGTCCGTTTTCATAAATAAAATATGTTTGATTATCCAATATACAGGGTGTTTCATAATATATGCGCAGGACTTCAGGATGTGATAGCTTGTCTAAAAATTTGAAAAAAAAAAAGTTTCTATCAACTTACCCTCTAAAATACACCATTTTCGAGATACAGGGTGTTGAAATTTAATTTAAAAAAATGGTTTTTGCAAATATCTTCGGAACCGTATACAGAGTGTTTCATAATATATGCGCAGGACTTTAGGATGCGATAGTTTGTCCAAAACTTTGAAAAGAAGTTTCTATCAACTTACCCTGTTATATGCACCAGTTTCGAGATACCGGGTGTTGAAATTTAATTTAAAAAAATCGTTTTTTGCAAATATCTCCGGAACCGTATACAGAGTGTTTCATAATATATGCACAGGACTTCAGGATGTGATAGCTTGTCCAAAACTTTGAAAAAGAAGTTTCTATCAACTTATCCTCTAAAATGCACCATTTTCGTCATACAGGGTGTTGAAATTTAATTTAAAAAATCGGTTTGGACAGCTTTTCTTACCTGTTGTAACCTTTTAGTAAAATAAAAATTTTATTTCAAAAAATTGACTAATGTTTTTCAACATAAAAGTTGATTTTTCTCGAAAACGATCAACTTTAGAGCTCATGACCAACAGTACCTTTTTTGTGTAGAGAACATTGGCGGTTCAAATAGGCGTCTCAAAACCGTACTTTTTCCAGTGGCGTAGAAGTTGGGAGAAAACAACCACTACCCCTTCAAAATCTTCACCAATTATGACTTTAAAAATTTTTTTTCTGGCACACAACTTAGCTTATTATGAATAGAAAATACTTACAAAAACTGTTTTATTTACGATAAACATTTGCGGAGATATTTGCAAAAACAATTTTTTTTAAATTAAATTTCAACACCCTGTATCTCGAAAATGGTGCATTTTAGAAAGTAAGTTGATAGAAACTTTTTTTCAAATATTATTTTGCATCTATTATGAAACACCCTGTATATATAAAATGTAAAAATCACCCTGTATACTACAAAAATTAAATAAATTGTATCAAGATCAAATAATACATTTTTGTTCTTCTAGGTATCAGCTGGTCAACACTTACATCTAACGGGAGATCTTAAAGGGAATGTTTCGGTGGCAGCCCAGCAAGGGATGCATTTCACGCAACACGTACCATCCTCGAATACGAACCAGCAGCAATCTCAACAGCAATCGCAGCAATCTCAATCCCAACAGCAACAGAACCCCCACCAAACATCGCAACCGAACAATCAACAAGGCAATCAACACAATAACAACCCGAACCAATCTCAGCAATCGCAACAGCAACAGCAAAATGGGGGACCGAATCAGCAACATTCCAATAATCCGATGCTCTCGGCTAATCAACATTCCAACCTTCAAAGTTCCCTGGGTAACATGAATTCCTCGAATATCAGTCCGGGAATCGGTGTCAGCATGCACAGTCCTGGTTTGGGTAACATGCAGAATTCGAATAGTATGGGCGGTGGTAACGGTTTGGGTACTGCCGGTATGCAAAGCGGATTAGGTGGGGGTAATACTATGATGGGACCTGGCGGGATTAATCATGGTGTTATGCCTGGGAATCACCTCAGTGGACAGACTTCTTTAGGGGATACTTATTCGTTGTCGCAATCGCAAACTATTAATTTTACGCAACAAAGTTTGCGACAACGCGCAAATAGTACAAACGGTAAGTATAGAGGGTGTTACAAAAAATGTCATCCACATATAATAATTCTTTCTTAAGGCATGACAAACCCAATGGGGCCAGGTAACCAATTCGGGCCAGGCGGTCCGATGAACACGAACAACATGGCCCCAAGACATCTGAGTCCGCAAGCTTTAGAGCACCAGAAATTATTACAACAGCAAATGTTGAGAGCGCAACAAGTCCAACAGCACGTGCGTCCACCCCCACCCGATTATAAAACGACGGCTGGAATGATGCAAGGTATGCAACCTAGATATACGGGGGTGCCCCCTAATGTCAGGCGGTGTTTGCAACCTATGCCGCCTTCGGGTAAGTCCAAAAAATTATTTTTAATCGAATTAAATTAATTTGTATTAAACGTGTGTGTGCAGGTCCGATGATGATGCGTCCTCATAACATGTACATGATGCAACAGCAACATATGACAGCTAGAGGTGTTTATCCTAGACAACAGACAACGATGAGTAGTATGGATAATATGCCACCGCAAGGTGGTAACAATGAATGGCGGCATATGTTGATGACGCAACAACAGAGTGCTAATTTTAATCAACAAATGAGGCCGAATTTCCCTCAAGGTAACCTCCTCATTTTTTACCTCAATTTCGATTAATTTCGATTGTTTTGTAGGTTTTAACATGAATAGTGGCAATATGTCGATGTCTGCCTTGCAACACCAACAGTTAAGGGTGCAACAAGGTATGGTCGGTAATAGTTTAGGTCAAGGTTTAGGACAGGGGATCAATCAAGCTCAGGTTATGAATCAAGGCAGTCCTATGTCGCAGATGAACACTTTAAATCAGCAGATCATGACGCATATGCAGCAACAACAGTCTGTAATGCAACAAAATTCAAATCAGGTAATTTATTCTCTCTCCCTGTCCCCTCTCAAACTTGTTCTAATTTTGAAACATCGTAAAAAATATGAGTATGTGAACTGACAATCCGCTAATTGTCCGAGCTAGATCGATCTGTGTTGTATAATGTTCGGCAGTGCTACTTCTTCGAACTTCAAAACCTTCTCAATTTCATCCTCGATCAAGCGATCAAGTTGGAGATACCAACTGTCTCTCGAAGCTTAACCTCCGCAAGGGTTGTCATCCCCCTCTCCCAATGGGGTGGTGATCACTTTCGATTAAAATCCTAAAGGGAACGTCCTTGAGAAGAACGATGTTGGAAATATCCGACCCCCTATACGATGACGTCCTCAACGAGATTCGAAGAAACGAAAGGTCTAAGTTTTCTTGCAAACTGTCTGGTCGATGATTGGATTATCGTGGATTCGCAGGAAAATTGCGATGTCTACTGGGGTCATTCTTGCCACCCCCTCCGAGTGAGGAGGATGTAAACAGAGATAATGATCGAACAAACGAGGGGGTCGATCGCTTTTGCAACTGCAGCAATTTTATGAAGACGTCAAGGACGAAGGGCGTCAAGCAATGGGGTAATATTATTTCTTGGTGCTTTCAAAGGAGTCTTCGAGATTTGTAAGATTTTTTTTGGGTAATCCCAACAAGATCTAATCGGCTCAGGTCTATGAGGTGAGTTCAAAAAGAAAAGAACAAAGTTATACGAGGTGAATTCGAAAAACACCACATATTTATACAAGGTGAGTTTAATATAAAAAAAAAAAAAATTAAGAAACCAATCGCACCATTCAAGATAAGAAATATACTTAAGATGAGATCAAAAAAAAAAATATATATATATATATAGTGAGAAATACAGCAATAAAAAAAAGGAACCGTAAGGTACAGCGATATATAAAGTGAATTCAAAAAAAATAAGAAATGAAGAGAAAAAAAAACCACAACCTAACTCTAGAAAAACGAGGGCAGCCTCTATAATTCGCATGATGGTGATCTCCACAGTTGTCGCAGTTGGCTCCCCAGTTTCGTTGGACAGTAGCCAAAAGCTTCGACATCTAAAACTTTGACCTAATTGTGGTATTTTGACGCGCAGAGACTCAACTGTAACCTCTAATTTAACGATCTATTTGATGTGCTGGTTGTTCTTTTCGGATTTAGTTAGTTTGATCAACACTAGAGGTATGGGGGCACCACTAACTGTCATTTCTTTCCATCGCAAACTAAATTTCTTTTGCAACAGTTTAAGTCTTTATATAGTGCACGTCATTAATAGAATTTTCAGAGTTACCAACACAAAAACAATAAAATACCTAATCGACGGTTAAATTCTACATCCTGCGAATACAATTTTATGTTGGTGCGATTGTACAGTGTTGACACATACCGCTCTGTCATTTGTGAACAAGAAACAATCATGACGTGCACATCTTCGACAGGATGATCAATTAAAAAAAAATCTTAATTTGTTTAGACAACTATAAACACGATATTCAATTGTTTTGTTTTTTTCCGATGTCATCGTTGTAATTGGCTACTCACTAGTTTGCCGATTTGATCGATGATCACCCTGTATATAGGGGATAATGTCTAAGCTAGACCATTATTGCTATCGATTCGCTGATATCTTTTCAGCAACGTTGTATCGTAATTAATCATTTTTAGACAAATATTCATGGAACAAGTTGATTCGTAATCAATAATTGTTATAAAAAAAGTCAAAAATATCATAATATTGTATACAGGGTGTCTCTCTAGTGCGTCCAAGTACCATATCTCCCATTGTAAATATTTTTTCGGAAAAACAATTAGAGGGAGTTTACTTGAATTGGTATGGCACATGTTCTAAAATTACTTTTACGTATACAGGGTGTTCCATTTTCACTGAACAAAATACAACTTTGTTATTTTAAATACAATTGTATAATTTTTTTCAATAGAATCGATTCTACGCATTAATTGCAAATTAGGGTTCCCTATCCCTAAATTCAACTGTTTCGAAGATATTTTTTTATTGCACCATCTTCAAGAAAAATTAATATTTTAAAGCACTTTGAAGCGTAAAATACCAAACTTCTGCAAACGAAAGTAAAGGATCATAGATACGGAGAACTGAACTCATTAAAACCACTTGTTTGAAGGCTTCCACGGCTAACGTTAATTAAAAAATCAACATTCGAATAGTTTCGTAAATTTCAACAATGAAATGTCCTCGCTAGAAGTCATTGTCATTTTTTATTTGTCATTCGTAAAAATTGTTCGTATCTCATCGTGTGTCCGTTCAAGTCCAGTTCCATCATTACCATCTTAATCGTTTTAAACGTTTTCTCCACCGCGCGGAAATGGAGAGGAACGCAAAATCGCAGGATAGTGTCGTATCCAGATGGGATCGTTACATCGAGAGGTTAAATTTAAACAAGGTACATAAAAGGAGAGGATGCCACGTCGTCCTGATCGTAGAGAAAACTGCTGTCGATTTAGAAAAATTATTGATGATTCGATACCATAGTGAATCGAATAGAACACACGAAGTTAAATTTCTCTCGTTGAATGATGTTTATGATTTTATTATAAGTTACAAGACTAAACGATTGTTTGTACACGAACCGGTTAAGGTTGTATTAAGGAAATCCTGTTACGATGCTCAGTGTTATATGAAAAAGGGTAGCGAAATCCCCTTGATATTATTAGCGAAGCTGATTAAATTAAGAATCATTACAATTATAACTGACGATGTGCATCAGTATAAATATGAGAAATTAAAATCATCGAGTGATAGTGATACCGATAATAAATATGTGTTTTGCAGCAAGTTTGGATACCGCAAGCTGTATATAATTTTAACCCAATTTTATAATCCTCAAATTATACCTGCGTGTTGCCAATGCGGGTTATCGATAAGTGCAATCGTTGAGTTTGGGAAAAAAAATGATAAATCGAATGCGAAAACATCAAATCGACAATCCGATATATTACGACAAGAATTTTGGAAACATGCACCTTGTTTGTATTACCAACACCATTTAGATGAACCGTTTCGGTTAATTTATAATCCGAAGAGTGTTTCGATGCCTAAAGATAATCCTAAAACGTATGTGGCTGAATGCACGAAGTTATATAAAGGTTTCACAAATCAATTAACATCGATAAGATTAAACGGATGAGGGATACTTTAATTCGTAATTATGGTTTGAATGAGTATTTAATGTCGGGGTTGAGTAAATTGGTTAGTGAAGATAATGTTCGGAGTGTGAGCGATGAGACAAGCACAAGCGATTCTTCAGGTACCGGTTGGGAAGATAATAAACCGTATGTTAAACGTGTAATTCCAGAATTAGATATCGATACTAGGAAGCGTTATACGATGTGGCCTTTCGAGAAGGTTTAAGAAATTGTTTAATAATTGTAAATCTAAATAAATTCCTATTATTACGATTAAAAACAAATAAATTGTGTGTATAATTTTTAATTTTATTTCCGATAGATATCAATGTCGAGCATCCACATGCAACAAACTCAATCGGTTTCGATGTCCAATCAAGCGCTACAGCAGCAGAATATGAACAATCAATTGGTGAACGCATCACCTGCGAACAACCAGTCGAATTCGATGAATGCATTCAATTCGCAAACTGCAGATTTCAGTCTCGAGTTTCTGGATAATCTACCATCGACGGATACAAGTGGCTTCACCGAACAGGAATTGCTTAGTTCGTTCGATAATGATTCCGGGTTTAATTTCCAAGATATACTGTGAATTATCTCATTAAATTTTTTTTTAAATAGTAATTATTTTTTAATTAAAATGAAGAATTTTTATCTTTGTATTATTATTATTATTATTATAAAAAATATGTTGACATTTTTTTTTATATATATATATATCTATATAAAGATTGAAAGATGCATATATATATTATATATTTTTGTAAATATTTTATAATTCGTCTGTGGTTTCCCCCTTTTTTTTTAATCTCATTTTTTTTTTGTTAAATTTTTTTTTTACATATACATACCAATTATATAAGAATTTCTCATTTTCCCCCCCGTTTTTTTTTTAATTTATAATTTACGAAAAAATCGTATATAAGTTATATATAAATAATAAATATATAAATAAAAATTTATATTATTTTTTTCTTTTTTTTAATATATTAAATTTAAATTTATTTTTTTTTATTTTTACCACCCTTTCTCTAATTTTTTATATATATTTTTTTAAACAAAATATGTTATGTATGTAAAATGGTGTACACTGCCAATTTCTGCGGTATAAGAGCTGTGAAAAAAAAATAGTAATAGACAGTTATGCAGAAAATAATTTTAAAAGAAATATATATGGACCCCTTCCAAAAAAAAAAAAAATTAAATAAAAATATTTTTAAAACCATATCATTAAAAATGATAGATAAATCTTTCAAGACCGGATTCATGTTCTTGTGGGACCCCGATATTACGACAAACAAAAAAAATAAGAGAAAATAAACGTAGTACTTGTATATATTTAGCTTATTATAAATAGGAATTATATCAAGACATTGCATTAGGGAAAATTAAAATGAATACAATTAAAAAATCGCATCAAAATTGCTCGATATAATGAACAAGCAAAATCAAAAATGGGGGAAATGTAAGAGAACATATCACACAAAACATTCGTAATTCATAAACTATTTATATAACACCAAACTGCTTAAGCAATATAACCTGTTAAAAAAGAAACACCAAATTTCTATGTATATAGCAATTTTGATGTGATCCTCTAAAAAAATCTGATTCGAAACAGAGATCAAATATTCTAAAAAGGAACGAAATCATTTTCTAAAAATTATGCACCTCAAAAATTTACAAAAAAAAAACGACAAGATTGAGGAATCAAATTATATATATATAAAATTAATTAAAAATAAAATCGACAAAAAAAAATCATTTTTAATTCTATTAATCTAAAATAAAATAGATAATGTAGTAGAAGAATCCTATCCTATTTAAAAAAAGAGATCCTAAAAAAACATTCCAAGTTATTATACTACTTATAAATAAACCTATTAGATATTAAATATACTTGAATAGAACAATTCTTTTTTATAATTCAAACAATTTTTTGTATAATTTAAATATTATTTTCATTATTATAATATATGTAGTAAGATTGATATGACTATATGCTAGATGAAAAAAAAAAAAGAAATTGTTATAATTTTGCTATATTGTACAAGAGTTTATATTTGAAAAGGAACATTATAATGATAAAAATATGAAAAATATTGAATATAAAATATATTCCATGTTTGTAGATTTATTGTAACAAGAAGTGAATTATTATATATAAAATAAAATCTATAAAATTATATTTGTCTATTACCTATACAATAATATTAAATATTTTTAAAAGAAATCGTATTTGAAGAATTTGGCGCCATCTATTAATAAAATGGTATAATTTCTAACCTCAAATGTCACTTTTTATCGTTAATTGCGCCATCTTTCCGCTATTTATAGAACTAGTAGTGACAAGTTATAAAAGGCAACTGTAAATAAAAGAGGATAACTATACACAAGACACATTACAACTGAAGAAGAAACTTATGATTGTATATTTAATAATTTTCTAAATTCTCCCGTTACATTAATAACAAGATAACACTACATTATTTGATTGAACTAAAACAATTAGCTCCGGGTCGATTACTGGAGCCTGCCATTCTTCCAGATGCTGATGTGACTCAGCCCCACAATGGGAAAAAGACTTACCACACTCAATAAAAATCTATGCAACAGCGAGGGCAACTTCGAAAATAAAGCTTCGTCTTAAAAATAAAAATTAATAAATTTCATACACGTCGAAGAGGGTGACAAAATTTTTAGACGACACCTTATTTTTATATAGTCAAAATTGTTTAAAACTTGGCTTTTTATTTTCTATTCGTCCGCTAACCAGATGAAAGAGAGTGAAAAGGGCGTAGCATAGCTGGATAGTCAGCAGACAATTCAAGGCAAAACTAATCTTATTTTAAAAATGCCAATTAGAGGTCCAAAATTGACCCCAACCCACCATTGTTTCATAAAAAATACATCGATTGCGTTGGATACTGTAACGATCCGTTACTGCTTGCAAAGCTCAAATATTTTGGCTTTGATACAGGTGCTTTAGCGTTTTTGCAGTCATATTTATTTGGTCGCACTCAAAGAATTTCTCATAACAGTGAGGGTGAGGGGACGAATCGTGCGCCTGTATATTTACAGTTGAAGTCCGTCCCATTTCTAGTCGCCCAGAATGCAATCCAAAGATTGCAAATAACATCCCGGTATGTTTTTGTGTTAGGATGAATTCAGGTTAAGTATGAGTAGCCTTGGCTAGACTTCACCTGGATCCATCTATACATTCTACATTTTTTTTTTTTTTTTCATTTAACAAAGACTTATTATTATTTAAATGAGCAACAGCGCTCTCTGTACCGTTCTTGAATCAAAGCAAAGTGTCCGCATGGCAGCGGCAGAATGTAGAGACAGTCAGGAGAAAGATTCACACAATTATGGTGTGGGCTGGCATTTTTACGAACGCAAAAATCGAGCTGGTTTTTATCTTAAGTAACGGCCGATCAGGGGGTTCAACTGGCAGATTGATACATCATAGAAATTCTAGAGAATCATACCTAAGGCAATACTTGCTAAAAATTGAAGAGTTCTGCGGGTTATCGATAAGTGTAATCGTTGAGTTTGGGAAAAAAATTGATAAATCGAATGCGAAAACAATTTTGGAAATATATGCACCTTGTTTGTATCACTAACACCATTTAGAGGAACCGTTTCGGTTAATTTATAATCCGAAAAGTGTTTCGATGCCTAAAGATAATCCAAAAATGAATGTCAGTGATGTAACGTGGATTTGAATCTTATTAATAAACCTCCTCGCGTGGCCAAACTCAATAAAAAATAAACTTTCCTTGCGCTAAGGCTTGACATGTTCCTTAAGCCTTCTTATCTCTAACGAGTGGCTTGCCTTCTTGCCATAGCCTTTTCAGAGCGGTGCTGCACGTCAACAGCAAGAATTCGCCTGGTGGCGACGAGAGACTCAAGTCTATCAGGGTCCAGCTCCCCCAAAATGCTGAACCAGGCCTTTCCTGGCCAGCGCCATCGCATATATTCGGATAAAGTTGGTAGTTGGAGGTCTCTGTGAATCTGAATATTTGTTAATACGAACCAGGGTGCACTGAAGATGCTGTTCTGCAACACATTGAGCCTCTTTCAGTTAATATTGGTCGGAGAAACACCATGTAGATCATTAATAATTTGAGCTTTAGGCTCAAGGAGCTCTTGAAGCGAATTAGGGAAGCCAGAGTCCACCTCGCCCTCAGAAAACGTGAGGTAACCATCGAAATAAAGTGGTGGCGGAACTTTAGGTTGGAGTCGAGGATCATATCGAGGTACTGGACCCTCGGACTCCAAGGCAACCAGGACCGCTGCGTGCGGGTGTGCAAGGCATGCAGCACACAAGGGCGGCATTTTCAAGGGGGGCGGCATCGGTGACAAAATCGTATCGAAAGGAAAATAAAACATTGTCATAATTTGCATGTCTACAATTGTACAAGGGGCGGAAAGGCGGCATTTTCAAGGGGGCGGCATCAGTGACTAAATCGTATCAACAGGAAAATAAAACATTGTCATAATTTGTATGTCTACAATTGTACAAGGGGCGGTAAGGCGGCATTTTCAAGGGGGCGGCATCGGCGACAAAATCGTATCGAAAGGAAAATAAAACATTGTCATAATTTGCATGTCTACAATTGTACAAGGGGCGGAAAGGCGGCATTTTCAAGGGGCGGCATCAGTGACTAAATCGTATCGACAGGAAAATAAAACATTGTCATAATTTGTATGTCTACAATTGTACAAGGGGCGGTAAGGCGGCATTTTCAAGGGGGCGGCATCGGCGACAAAATCGTATCGAAAGGAAAATAAAACATTGTCATAATTTGCATGTCTACAATTGTACAAGGGGCGGAAAGGCGGCATTTTCAAGGGGGCGGCATCAGTGACTAAATCGTATCGACAGGAAAATAAAACATTGTCATAATTTGTATGTCTACAATTGTACAAGGGGCGGTAAGGCGGCATTTTCAAGGGGGCGGCATCGGCGACAAAATCGTATCGAAAGGAAAATAAAACATTGTCATAATTTGCATGTCTACAATTGTACAAGGGGCGGAAAGGCGGCATTTTCAAGGGGCGGCATCGGTGACAAAATCGTATCGAAAGGAAAATAAAACATTGTCATAATCTGCATGTCTACAATTGTACAAGGGGCGGAAAGGCGGCATTTTCAAGGGGGCGGCATCGGCGACAAAATCGTATCGAAAGGAAAATAAAACATTGTCATAATTTGCATGTCTACAATTGTACAAGGGGCGGAAAGGCGGCATTTTCAAGGGGGCGGCATCGGTGACAAAATCGTATCGAAAGGATAATAAAACATTGTCATAATCTGCATGTCTACAATTGTACAAGGGGCGGAAAGGCGGCATTTTCAAGGGGGGCGGCATCGGCGACAAAATCGTATCGAAAGGAAAATAAAACATTGTCATAATTTGCATGTCTACAATTGTACAAGGGGCGGCCTAATCGGTATTGGACGCGGGCGTTCAAACAGCTAGCGGTGGGCCTGAAGGCAACTCGCGTCCCTCTACGATGACATGCGAGGGAGGTGGATTTCGCTTTCTGGAAAAGCGAATCGCCACACACTTATCGGGATTTATAGCTAGCCGTCACTTCCGGGCCCACTCTGAATAAATTGCAGTGTCGTCCGCATACACTGCCAACCTCGTATTGGGCGAATTAGGGACGCCCCTGGTGAAAAGGATAGAGCTCAGAGCCGAGAAGCGAGCCCTGCGGAACACTAGTGAGATCAGGTTCGGAGAGATGCCAAGTCCGCCCATTTTAAATATAAACTTCAATCGCCACTTATCGCAGGAGTGCAGGAACACCTAATATTAATAAAACTTATTCTTTTGTATCAAACATGTGCTCAATGGTATTGCTACGCCGAGAACAAATGGCTAGTGCGAGCGACAGAACAGAACGATAATCGATGGATTGGCGGCCATCGTTCAAAATGAAACTGAATGGGACCTACGACTTCCCGAAGTGATCTGGGGCATGAATCAAAGTACAAACGCTAGTACAGGAACATCACCAGCTCGGCTCTTATTTGCTCACAGTGGAGGGCAGGTGGCGGATTTGGCGGAAGGCGTCCAAAAGGTAGCAATAAATGGTGAAGAAACCTATGAGGCAATCCGGGAAGCGGTACAGCACCGAAGGCGGAAGGAAACCTAACCAGAGCGGCCGAGGCGATGAAAGCACGCTACGACAAGAAACGAAAGATTGCAGCCGCATTTGAGGTGGGCGATTTAGTACTATGGTGACAGGCGAGCACCGTAGCTGGTGAATTGGGCGTCAACCGAAAACTCACAAACAAGTACAATGGTCCTTATAAGGTGACAAAGGTCTTAGCAGGAAATGATCGATACCAAATAGCTGCAGTGAAAGGAGTTAGAGGTTAATAAAAACTTTACGGCGATTACATCCGCAGACTCTCTTAGGCGTTATAGGAGTACAACTGCGGGCGGCGAGGGCGGTAACCCTGGCGATGACGAGGACTCTGACGAGGCGATGGATCACCAAGATCTCATCGACTTGTTAGACGACGACGAAGGTCTTCCATCTCCTTTCTAGGGTTGGACTTTAGCCCTTAAACCCTTTAGTCCTCCTAATAGTACGGGACCATCCCCCGTTGGTTGTTACTAGTGATTATCATATTATGTCGTCTATAGAAAAAACAGAAATTTGAGGCTAAAAAAGGAAATGCAGGGAGTTAAAAGTGGTTAAAACAAACAAGAAGTATAAATAAAACATGCTCAATATTGTAAAGATAAAAATGTATATGGGACTTCACACAAACAGAGAGCGGACTAGAATAAATCAGTCTAAAGCGGAGTACCAAGCCAATGTATTGGCTTAGGTCATTTCGGTGGTGGTTGAGATCCGAGCAACCCTCACCTGAGGAGGGGGTCTGTCCGGGTCGAGGTGAGCCAGTTCTCTTACCAGGGGATTGTCGGAGCGAGAAACTCTACCAAATGTCTTCTCGGACAACGCTGCTGCGTGCTGAAGAAGAGTGGGAATATTCAAGTCCTGATGGATCTGAACATTGCGGACGTACCAAGGCGCGTTCACTATGTATCTCAGGGTCTTATTTTGAAGGATATTAAACCTTTTCCTATGGGAGAGTGCAGCGCTAGACCAGACCAGGGATCCGTAGGTGAGTATTGGCCTCAAAAAAATTGTGTAAACTAAGAGCTTAATTTTTAGGCTGAGCTGGCTTTTGCTGCATAGGAACTGGGACACAGCTGACCTCGCAGTTAAATATTTGGCCGCTGTCTCAGCAAAGTGATGTCTCAGTGTAAGCCTGGAGTCCAGAGTCATGCCGAGATATTTGACGGTGGAACTCCAGGGCAGACGAACGTCCTCTATGAAGATATTTACTGGAGGGGCAGATCTTTTCCTCGAAAAACGTATGGCTACACACTTATCGTGGTTTATGCCTAATCGCCATTTGGTAGACCAAGAGAGGAATTCGTCTACTGCGCTTTGCAGCTTCGAGCAGACAAGGGCGTCAGATCTAGACGACGTGTAGATTGCAGTGTCGTCAGCATACATGGCGAGTTTAGTGCCCGCAGTCTTTGGTACGTCAGACATGAAAATTAAAAACAACTCAGGGCCGAGAAGCGACTCCTGTGGGACCCCAGCTAGGATGGGCCTAGTGGAGGAGACGGAAGAATCGATTGCTACATCGAAAGAACGACCCGAAAGATACGAATTCATGAGGTATATTATATTGGGATTGATCCCAGCCAAATGCATTTTGAAAAGAAGACCCGAGTGCCAGACGGAGTTGAAGGTACTAGCAACGTCCATGAATACCGCTCCAGTAGACTCACGTCTTTCCAGGGAATTTCTAATCTCCTCTGTAACCCTGAGGAGTTGATACTCAGTTGACAGTCCTTCCCTAAAACCAAACTGCTCATCCTGCAGGATGTTCGTATCAATTATTTCGGCTCTAAGTCGATTCAAAAGGATGGCCTCCGCGATTTTGGAGAGCAAACTTATTGGCCTATAGTTTTGAGGGAAAAGACTGTCCTTGCCCTTCTTTGGTATTACCCGGACGCGGGCATGCTTCCAGATGGACGGGAAATATCTCAAACGTAGCATGGCGTTGATAATGTTCAAGAGGACCAGAACGACCCTATCCGGCAACTTTTTCAACGCGGAGTTCGAAATTGCATCATAACCAGGGGCTTTACCACTTTTGCGACTTTTTATGTGGAATTTTATCTCGTCAATATTGGCAGGTGGAATGGGATCACCAGTAGCAAAAGACAAAGACTGGATAAAAAGATCGACCTCCTCATGAAAGACATCAAATTCATTATTACCACCGACACCCGCAAATACGGTTTCTAAATGCTCGGAAAAAATCTCCGCTTTATCGACTTGTTAGAGGGGTGGACTCGTACGATTAATGAGGACACTAATTTTTGCAGGTTGGCCAAATGTAACGGGCGGAATTAGATGGAGCCACCAACCGCGAGAGGGCGCCAAGAAAGGATGGTGCCGTCAAACGGAAGGGACACGGGTTCGAACCGTCTATGGCGGTGTTGCTTTTTAAGTTGCGTTATTTTGTAAATAAAAGTTCTAAATCTAATACTAGCCGGGCTTTGATTTAAGTATTTAACACTTTAATTTTTTCGCTTTTTTTGAACTTTTTTTTCTATAAATTAAAGACACCACCTTTAGGAATGGAACTTTTTAGGAAAGAAATAACACAAATATTTAATTCAAACTATAATTACCTTTATTTCAGAGCCTAATCAAAACCAAACAAAAAAAATGAAATTACAAAAATTTCACATCCTCTTTATTAAAACAACGATCTTCTTCACAAGAATTAATTAAGAGTAAAATCAAGGTCGATCTTTCAGATCGCCAGAATCGTAGAATATTAAAAGTAGAATATCAGCATAATAGTACAAAGTTAAAAGGATATTTCATAACATATTTAAGATATATATATATATACGTATAGTACTACACAAAAATCACCAGTATAATTAGAATATGCAGAAATAGTATTTAAAAAAAAAAATTAGTTTGCATATAGAAAGAAAGGAAAATTAATTTTATTTAATCCCCTTTCGAACCTTCTTAACACATCGAAAGAGGAATCTCTTAAACGATAATATAACAGCATATATGTCACAATCTTCTTCATGCTCTTCGACCTTAATAAGTACAATTTTTTTTTATATATCTTGGTTTTTTTTTTCCGACTTAAATCATCAACGTCTTATAAATTACAAAAGAAGTTCTAATATTGTAATATTCATACATATAAGTATACATAATATAATTTACATAACAGGTCTTATTATATATATATCAAAAAAAAGAGAAAATAGAGATACAAGGAAATGAATACACCAAATATTATATAAAACATAATATTATTTAAAAAAATAGATGAGCTTTTATACTTTAATAAAATTTGTACATCGATCCTCTGCGAATCAACCAGAGAATCATATTGAATCACCGTAATCAAATCCCTTTCAAAAATAAAGGAACAATCATGCAATTACGACGCATTTACAAACTACACTCTACTTTAAAAAAAAATTACTTTTTACTCAGCATAACCTTCATCAGATTATCCCTATATCGTTCGACTGTTTTTTGGAGCTCATCAACTTGAGCTTTCAACTTAATATTCTCCATTTCGAGCTCTTCGCACTCTTCCGAAACATGCACCTCCTTCAACTTCCTCTTAAACCTAGATTTCCTAGACGCTTCGTTATTCCTATCGCGCATCTCGCGATATTTCGCCTCCTCCGGATCCAACAAACTGTAATCATCCGAGGAGATCGATCTAGCGTGTTTCGGAGGCCTTCCACGTTTACCAACCCTAATCAGATCCGTGGAATCATCGTAAACTCCAGCTAGGCGCCTCTCGACCTCTTCGTTGCTGCAACTCGACGGTGACGACGACTCAGCTAGGAGGATTTTGTGTGGCGGTTTATAATCTTCATCTTCGGAGATATCTTCGTAGATCACTCTCTTCTTAGCGACGGCTCTCGAAACTCTAGGTTTCCTACGCGGGTGATGCGATGATGATGGTGTGTACGTTTCGTCACCATCCTCATCGTCTTCAGGGATTTCATCTGAGATTAGACGTTTCTTGCGGGGTCTCCCGCGTTTCCTCGCGACTTCCACTGTTGGTGGGGGTGAACTCGTGAGTGTGGTTAGGAAGCTGTCCATTGTGTCGGATATAGGGGGTGGTGATGCTGAGGGACACGGTGTTAGTTCTTGTAGTGATGTGTTCGTAAAAAACGGTGACTATAAACGATTAAAAACACGATTAGTAATCTCAAACAAGATAAAAATAAAATTAATACCAACCTTATTAAAAATCTCTTCTTTATCCCGGATAAATTGCACGGGATGCTCACTAGCTTCTATAATAGAATCGATAATATTTGGTGTACTAATTTCATCGTTCATAAAGAACGTATCTCTCAAATTCAACGTCAACGCTGGGTGGTGTTGACTCCTCGTATCTACATTATCATTAATAACGACGTTATTATTATTATTATTCACATTATTATATTTGATATTATCGGGGAATTCCGCAAACGACGATAGCGCCCCGTTACTATTATCGGGCGTATAAACCGGAGGCAACCTATCCTCCTCATCCTTAATAAAGGTATCCAACGATTCGAAAAAGTTACCACCGGCTATACGCTCGGGCATGATCTCCTCGCCGCTCAACAAGAAGTAATCGTTATAGGGACTTCCCGGCATGCTGACGACGTTCGTCGGGGACGTACAGGCCGATGTATAATTGCTTCTGATCGGAGAATTATCAGCGACGTAATCGTCGTTACCGCCGTTGTTACTCTTTAGATTACTTAGAGATATGAATGGATTCGTCGTAGAATTATTATTGTATAGATCAAAGTCGTCCGCTGCTATCGCGGACACACCTTTCTTATTATTAATAGCTATTGGCTCAGCTAGTACTGCTGCTGCTTGCTGCGACGTCGCAGTTGTACGTTCATCTGAATTGTCGGCGTAGAAGAACCGCTCGAGATCGACGAACTCTTCGCCAGTTATCATGATGCGTTTCTCGTCCGATTGCTGTGCGTTGGGCTCGTAAAATACACCACCTCTGGGCCGGGTCCCGTCGCACTTCGCAGATCTGTCGCTGCTTGATATCTAAATAATATAAATTAGAAATAAGTCGTTTTTAATCGCACGATTATCACAATAAGAGAAAAATATTTTATCCGGATTTTTATCGTGTTTACTGTACATGCATTTATGCGGATGATTGTTGCGACGACTGTACATGAATACAGTGGTGTACAAAAATATATGTTCGTTAATTGTTTTTTTTTGAATTATTTAAAATTTTGTATTTTGTAATTAGAGTTCAACAAAGTCGAATTTAATTATTAAATTAAAAACGAATAAGGAAGGGTGTTTGGGGCAGGGGGCGAGGGCAGAAAAATAAAATTGGGCAGACAATATCCTGAATAATAAAAGGTTGTAGATTTGATTTTTTTTAAGTTTGATATGATTTTGAATAAAATTGCCTACACCATCGTGTTATTGTGCTTCCTACCTTTGTGGGGACCTCAAGAATTGCAAATTTCTCTTATCACCTTAAATTTTAAGATTTTTTCGTAGTAATTTATAATACTTAATTTATATTTTAAAAAAAAATTTTAAAAATATATAAAATTAATCCACCGTTTTCTAATCTTTAATAATTAAAAATTTATAGAATTCGATGCAAAAAATTAATTATCGCAAATAAAATTCATTGGGGTGGGGGCTGGTCCGCGATAAAAATAAATAAATAAATTAGACTTATTTAGAAATAAATTATAAAAATTAATAATAGCTTAAAAATTATTTCCCACCCTTTTGACTTTTCTTTTTGGTACCAACCCCCAAATTTAAAAATTTTATCTGTGATTGTTTAAATAAAGAAAATCCCCATATCATCAAAAGTAAAAAAAAGAAATTAAGAATTTATAAACACGTTTTGTTGCGGGGTGGGGGGGGAAGGGGAGGAGGGTCGCTTATTATAAATTCCAATTTTAAAAACAATAAAATCGCCCGAATTTTTAAGATGTCTTTGCATTTAATTAATTTTATATAAATATTGCATAATTGTATAATAAAATTAGGAAAATTTAAAATTAAAAAACATAAAAGTTGACCACCGACTCCCATATCGTCAAAAACAAAATTTTTTAATTTTTTAATAATGTACAAACGAGCTATAAAATATAAAATAAATAAATTAGACTTAAGAAAATTTAGAAATAAACTTAAAAGCTTAAAAAAAAACAAAACCATTTTCACCGTTTTGATTTTTCCTTTTTGTACCAACCCCCAAATTTAAAAATTTCATCTGTGATTGTTTAAATAAAAAAATCCCTATATCGTGAAAAGCAAAAAAAAAAAAGAAATTAAGAATTTATAAACACCTGTTTTGTTGCGGGGATGGGGGAGGGAGGGGCAGGAGGCTCGCTTATTATAAGTTTATTATAAATTCCAATTTTAAAAACAATAAAATCGCTCGAATTTTTAAAATGTCTTTCCATTTAATTAATTTTATATATATTTTGCGTAATTGTATCATAAAATTTGGAAAATTTAAAATTAAAAAACATCATAAAGGTTGACCCCCGCCTCCTACATCGTCAAAAACAAAAGTTTGTAATTTTTAATAATTTACAAACACACGGGTGTCACATTTATTATAATTTTATTATAAATTCTATTTAATTCGGTAAAAATAAATAAAAGAATAAGTATCATCGTAATTGGTTTCACAAACGTGATTAAAAAATAATAAATTTAAAGTTAAATATATAATTCGAAGATTGTTTAAAAGAAAAATAGAGGAGAGTTGGGGGCTTACGATAAAAAAAATGAAAACTTTCTTAGAAATAATTAATAAATTAAAATATACAACAATAAAATATGGAATTTAATGTTATTAAAATTTCTTCATGTTTAAGATTAATTTTATATTTATTTTTATTATGTAATTGCATTATCATAATTCCGATTTATAATTTTAAAATATTATAAAAATTGATCCCCTTAGTAGCTATAAATGCAAGCTTTGGATTAATTATAATTTTATTATAAATTTTATATTTAATTTTAATAATAATTTTTTAATAATTAAAATGTAAAACAAAACTTAAATTATGTTATAATAAATTATCATAACGTTGTGCAACAATTATATGTTTATCAATATTATTACCGATATAAATGAAATGGTTAACACTATCATCAAAGCAGCCCATATGAATAAAACTAAATAAAAATTATAATCATTAATCCCATAATCGATTATCTAAAATGGATGAATAATAATAATAATTATCATTAATAAATCTATTAGAGCGATATAAACAAAATGGCGAGTCATTATCAAAATGTCTTCAAGATGAAATTAATTTAATAAAAAAAAAACTATTTTATCATTAGAATATTGAAGTAGTAGCATTTTGTATTTGAAGAAACTACAAACCTCACGGCTTATTTCAAGGATAATTTCCATTCGATTGCCGCAACAAATCGATATCGAAAAATCTTCAAACGATGACGATCATGTAAGTGGTGTTCCTGGACTGCATCAACATGCGTTAAAATTTTACGATTTAAAAAAAAAGAGCAACAAAACAAACCGAAAACGCGCAGATACTATTTGAACGTCCTACTTCCGCAGGTGACTTGATCGCAATGAAACTTGTTACAGCAGGTCTCAACGTTTATATAGACTCGCGTTTAGTGCAGCTATACCGCTAGTGACTCAACAGATAATCCCCGAAAAGACACGTGATGACTTGTGGATCGCAAACCATCAGGTTGCAGGTTTACAGATAAACGGAGAGATGCCGTGGGGGCCTATAAAAGATTCTGCAAACCTATGCTCAGGTTCAGTATGTCGTTAGTGTTATGTTGAAATTTGGTCTTAAAAAAAAGGTGAGTAGGTAATTGTTTTTTTTTCTATTATTGTTTTTATTCGAATTAACATCTTTAAAAATATTTTTTGTGTCATTAATAGAAATAATTTATTAAAATGTTTTGCCCCCTTTGTCACACTGTGTATAATTTTGTCTCCACCTCCCTTCAATGTTTATGTTAAAATTTTACCCAAGTATATCATATTTTATTTAAACTCAGGTGAACAATTTCACTATTTAAAAAAATAATAAAAAATCGTAGCAGGCAAATTCATCGACATATTTTTATTTTATTTCTTCACTTTTACTATCACTATTCTATAAAAATAAAATTATCTACCAGCCCCCCTTGTCAAGCCAGATTTTACGATTTTCAGATTGTCACTACCGATTAATATGTTTATTTATTATTGTTCTTATTTAAAAATAAATTTAGTAGGTTACAAAACGGACAATTTTATTATTTTTATTTAATTTTTTTATGTTTTTAATATAAAGAAATTTCTAAATTTGATTTTTTTAAATATTTTTATTAATTTTGTTGCCAACTCCCCTGTCGTTTTAGATTTTGTTTTCTCCCTCCAAATGGGCAATTTCCTCGACCAAAAACGAGTTTCACTTTTTTTTATTTATATATACATTTTTTTATTATTAATTTGATTAATTTTACTTTTATCCCCTATAATACCGTCTTCTAATCTTTGCATATTGTTTGATATAATTTTTGTTACATGTATGTATATAAAATTGTCTACCCTAGCCTCTTTGTCACTTACTAAACAATCCTTATATATTTTTTTATATTTATTTGTATTTTTTTCTATTAATTTTGAATGTTACAAACAGAATTAAATTCTGTTCCCCCGTCACCCCTCAAATTACTATTTCATTGATAACATTTTTTTTGTGAAACAACCGCTTCCAATCTATGCAAATCTTTTTTTGAAATAAAATTGTCTACCGGAGAGGGGAGGAGGGGTGGGGGGCGGTGGACACTACTTTTTTTGTATTATTTTTTTTTGTTTTTTTTTGTGTATTAAGCATCATTTCTCCTTTCTAATTTTTACAATTTCTTTTTGGATTTAATTAAAAAATAATAAAATTGTGTACCTCTGCCCCTCGATTATTTTATTGCTTAATTTTTTTTTTTCTAGGAACCAGCCCCTGCCAATCTATGCAAATCTGTTTTTTTATATAAAATCCTCTACCACCACCGTCTTACCCCTCCGCCATACCGATTTTATTTCTCCCTTATAATTTTTGTAATTCTTTCGATTTCATTTTTTTAAATAAAATTGTGTACCGATCACCCTCCCCTCGCCTTCTTTCCGCAATAAATTTTTTTTTGTCAACCAACCCCTTCCAATCTGCGCAAATCTTTTTTTTATAAAATTGTTTACCAGGCCCCTTGTTATTCTACTTTTTTTTGTAATATTATTTTTAGTTAATTTGTTGTGTAATTTTATATTTTACAAGTATTATTTCTGCTCTCTAATTTTTACAATAATTTTTGGATTTGATTAAAAAAAATTGTGTACCCTCTCTTGCACCGATTATTTTATTGTTTAATTTTCTTTTTGTGAACCAGTCCCTGCCAATCGATGCAAATCTTTTATTTTAATAAAATTTTCTACCAGCCCTCCTGTCACTCTACTTTTTTTTGTAATATTTTTAATTTTTGTGTACCTTTTCTTTTGATTTGATAAAAAAAACGTTGTGTAAAATAAACGGAGAGGGGGGAGGTGGAGTCCGATTATTTTATGTTAACCAGTTCCTGCCAATCGATCTTCTTTTTTATAAAATCGTCTACCAGCCCCCTACCCCTCCACCAAACCGATTTTTATCCTCCCTTCTAATTTTTTTAAAAATAAAATTGTACCCCTCACGCCAGATTTCATTTCTCCCTTTTCTAATTTTTGCATTTTTTCGATATTTGTTAAAAATAATTTAAAAAAATGTGAACCGAGTCGATATCCAGACGCGATTTCTTAGTGTCTATTTTATTTATATTTTATGCTAAAATTATCTCCAAATTTGGGGGGGGGGGCGGAGGGCACAATTATTTTAAATAAAAATTATTAAAAAAATATATCTTGATTTTTAATATTGTACAGCTTAAAGATGTCAACATCTAATAGCTCTAAGTAGGGTAATACCAGAAAACAAAATGGCCGCCAAAATTACGATCACAAAATGGCGGATTTAAATCTCGTTTCCTTATATTTCTCATTTCATCTGCTTTTGTACGAAATAATTTAATAATTATTATTATTGCAATTTAAATTAAATTTACCGATTTAGTACAGCCGGCAACATTAAAACCCGAATTTTGTACAGTCACGCACGCAAAAACCCGGACTAAATACGGACAGAGATAAACATACATTTCCTTCAAATTTAAAGGGGGACTTACCGCGCTGGGTGAGAATACACTCTTGGAAAAACTTGTCGGAAACGACGTACACTTTTCCTTTATGAATGCCTCGATTTCCGTCACGCTTAACCAACTGATTCTGCCGTTTTGTTGATTCGATTCCGCTAACGATCTCTCGGTAGGAGCCTGGTTTACTGTATTCTGGTACGATAGCAAAACTGTGTTCTGCACTGTTTTCTCGCCATGATGCGTATTGGACAGGGGTCCTGCTCGCCTGTTCCATTTCGAACGGTTCTGTAAACGTAAACACATCACGGTTAACGTCGATTGCTTCCTTTTTTTTTCGAGATTGGAGTCGTCGTCGAAAAAAACTTACATTAAATTTACCGTCGGCTTCTTTAAAAATTGTGAAGTGTTGGTGTGCCTAGCAGTGGAAGAGTTGAGCGTCTTGGACTCCCAACCTGAAAACAAAATTCATACAAAAATAAAATTAAACGTCAAATTTGACAGGACAAATTTATTCGTTCATGTTGATATAATGATATAATAATAAATAGAACGCGATGAAATTACTAAATAAACAAGCTTTTAATAATAGAGCGGACAAGGTCAGCGTTGAAACAAGTCGAGACTTGCTCGGCGCGAAATGCAAAGGTCACCGTGTACGTCACGTGACGTCACGCGGGATTTTCCCCGTTAATTATTAAAAAATAAAACGCAATTTCCGCGAATGCGTCGGGGAAATCGATTTAAAATTAATATTCGTCGATTTAAAAATAAAATCCGACTTGGATTAATGGGAATTACAGAGAAAATCGGGGATTTTTAAATTATTGCACAATACTGCACAATATTGGGAAAATTGCGTTTTAAATCGGCGAATATCGCGGATTTAGTTTAGAAATTAATCTAAATTAATATTTAATCGTGATTAAACATGAAACTTACTCTAGAATTAGCTTTTTTTAATCGCACTTGTCACACGGATCGGATTAATCCAGCACTTAAAAATAAACGGTATTGAATCACTCGAAGACGCTTTTTCTTTTAAAAAAGCTCGAAAAAGCTTTGTTGTCGCCGTAAAAAATCACACTAAAACGCGCTTTACATCCGCCTAAATTAAGGCTTAACACTTATTTTTCGCAAGCTCAAAAAAAACACGTCTTCACCGTATGACTTTTCTCCCAATAATGAAAGCATCATGGCCGATTTTCAGGACGGCAACCGCATAGTTGCGTTCATCCCTACTCCGCGTATATCCATCTCCGTTTAACCCGTACAATTTTAGACGTAATATTATCGCAATCGATTGCGATTGGATCAGCGTTGGTCACGTTGTGCCAATAGCGAAATTAGAAATCGTGTGACGTAAAGGTGATTCACGGAATTTGAGGTTCTCTTTCCCGAGAAGTGGCCGAATTAATCTAATCAGAATGTAAGAGGCGAGATTCGGAGAAAAAAGCCCCGATAACATAAAAAAATGTGCGTGTAATGCATAATTATTACATATTTAATATAATTGATGGGATAATATTAAATAAAACGACAACATTTATTTATTTATTTTTTTAATTATGTTTAAACAGTTTAAAAATAGATTATTAATTAAATATAAACTAAATTTATTATAAAAACGCTTTACATCTAACGCCATCTATAGAAATCGTAACAAAACATCTCTAAAAATGACGTTTCGGTTCTATTTAAATTTAAATAATATATTTATCGTTGCAATTTATTCAATTTTCCAGAATATACGATCTGAATCACACAACGGCGACAATACACGGCATTTTTTACACTTTATCTCACCATATAGCGATAACGATATAGCTTGAAAAAAAACACAATAGAGCCTCTTATGTGACAGTTATTGGACGAGATTAAATTACCAAATACAAACATCGTGCATCGAAAAATATTCCATTCGCTTTCTTAATATAATTTTTTAAACCATATTTGCGCACGGGATACAAATAATAATGCATGTACGGGTTAAATAAACATATAACAAAGAATTTGTGTAAATTAGATAAGAGATATCGGGTTTATAAGCTGGTTACGTAGCTTCAAAGGAACGGTTGCTCTGTTTGTTTAAAATGATATAACTTAGCGTATTGGCGCCGTCGGCACGTTCCAACTTGTAGAATTCTACGTCGTAAGAATGCGAAAAATAATTATTTAAGAACTGTTTCATAGGAGCATAACTTTTTATGCGAAACAAGCCTGATAAATACATTATATAAGAGTAAAATCATGATTCGTGATTCAGCGAAAACTTCTCAAGGATACATTCCAGATTTAATTCGTCGGTGTGCGTCGAATATAACAATTTTAATAAAATCTACCTACCTCTTAAACCATAAAAACGACATTTTTTTTTAATTTTTGACAGCTGTCAAATTTGATTAGATTATACTTGCATACATCTATTATATAAGAGCTGGCAACATATTTTTGTGAGCGATAAAAATCGTTAATTCCTACGATTTTAACCTAATTAAACGTCAAAATATTTTCGACACCTGTCAAAAATGATGAAAATTATAGTTTCTCTCATATTTGCAATTCATTGAAAAGGCGGGCAAATTGTGATAGTCATAATCGACGAAGTATTTACGACAGCAAGAGCAACGATCTTAATGGGTGTAATTGTCAAAATATTTTTGACGGCTGTCAAATTAGTGTAACAACAACTTGTTTCGGATTACACACAAGTCAAACTACATCTAAGAATATGAAAAATATTTCTTAAGAGTTCTCAAATTATAAAAGTCATGACGTCTTGATGTCTTTGTAAATGTCAAAGTGTTTTCAACAGCTGTCAAATCGTAAAACTGTGATGCCAGTTGTCTTTTTTTTACAATCGCGATAGTTGTGACTGGCAAAACGTATTTCTACAGCACTCAAAAAATATAAAAATTGTTATTTCGGACGGTTTTAATGGGCCCAATTATCGAAATACTTTTGACAGCTGTCAAACTGAACTTCAACAGTAGCGATTGTCAAAATGTGTACATTTAAAAATCGGTAAATATATCTGGTAGGTTAGAAAACTATGAATTTAATGGTTATAATTATCGAAATATTTTTTAACAGCTGTCAAATTAGTGTAAGAAATATTTCTTAAGAGTTCTCAAATTATACAAATTATGACGTCTTACGATTTGTAAATGTCAAAATGTTTTCAACAGCTGTCAAATTGTAAAATTGTGATGCCAGTTGTTTTTTTTTTACAATCGCGATAGTTGTGAATGGCAAAATTGTTATTTGGGACGGTTGGGCAATTGTCAAAATATGTACCTACATTTAAAAATCGGTAAATATGTCTGGTAGCTTAGAAAATTACGAAATATTTTTTGACAGCTGTCAAATCAGTGACATAATAATTCCGTTCAAATTAAAATTAAATTGTCAAAATACGAAATCCAATTCGAAAGATATTCTTGAGAGTTCTTGAAACTATAGATATTTGTATGTCCTATGATTTGTAAATGTCAAAATTTTTTCGACAATTACTGTCAAATTGTAAAACTGGGAAGTCAGGTGTTTTTTTCTTTTGCAATTCGGTTTAGTTGTAATAGGCAAAATATACTTCTACAGAACTCGAACTATAAAGATTGTTAGTTGTTACGGTTGAAACGGGTTTAACTTGACAGCTGTCAAATTAGTGACAAAATAATTTCGTTCAAATTATAATTGTCAACATACATCTGCGAATTGAACAAAATTTCCCTAAGAGTTCTCGTAACATCTTACGATTTATACATGTCAGAATGTTTTCTACGGCTGTCAAATTGTAAAATTGCAAAGCCCGTTGTTTGTTGTCTTTTACAATTCCATTTAGTTGCAATCGGCAAAATATATTTCTATAGAATTAGAACTACATAACTCGTCACTCTTTGCGATTACGACGGGTTTAATTGTCGAAATACTATTGACAGCTGTCAAACGATAATTTTAACGGTTCAATTATTTGACAGCAACGTTTTGCGCGGTAATCATTCAAAAGTTTCTCAAATTATAAAATTTGTGTTTGTGTAAATCTAACACTCATCGTTTAATAAATTAAACTGTTTTTCCTTTCTCTACAATTTTATTAATTGTAAATGGCTGAATATTTCCGACAGCTGTATTTTATTTTTTTTGCGACACAAATTATGAACAAATAAAAGGACCCATTTTGACTTCAACGTAATATTAGAGCAAATTTTAACATAAAACTGTGCCTGGTAACAGTGTTCAAATAAATATATTTAAAAATGTTTACTAAGATTATCCCCAGATGAATGTTTCGATTGATTACCAATAAAAAAATTGAAGATCAGGAAATATTTCGAAAAATCCGATCCTGATCTAAACTTTTTCAACGCCAATTTAAAGCTGGTAATCGGTGATTCATCATAATAAAAATTCAATTCGATCAGGCATATTGATCATGGTTAAAATTACAATTACATATTTTTATTGCGAGCTAACATCGTTATCAGTAATTTATTTTTGAATTAGCTATTCATTTTACGCACATTTATGGATAGCAACGTTCACATTAATAAAACACTAGCGAAAGTGTACCTATTTGTTTTAATCGCAAGGTTATCAGATATCGCTTTATTTTAATAATATAGTTACTGCGTAATATCTGCTATCTATCTTATCTAATGAAAACACTAGCGAAAATGTACCTATTTGTTTTAGTCGCACTATTGTTTGCAAAATAGGTAAAAAATATACATAATTAAAAAAGTTAATAAATCGTAATAATAACTTACATCTTTCCGACCGCACTACACATCATCATTTTATTATGTCTTTGTACCGGATCGCAATGATGAAAATGCCAACCACGAAAACAAAACAGTTTTTTATTACCACACCGATTACAAATTGTTCTTTCTGTAACGTTAACGTCGATATTTTGCGGAATAATTTCGAGGATGTCGTTGTCAGAATCAAAGATCATATCAGGGTTATATTCACTACTAATCATAGTATTATTTATCGCGTGAATGTGAATAATTTTTTTTATTATTATTATTATTAATAGTTATTTATTTGTATTTATTTATTTTTATTATGAGCGCACTAAATTAGTCCTTAAATAATACATAAATTATTAATATTTATTTTAAATTAGATTTACTTATATAGATTAAAGATTAACGTAATATTTATCCCAGTAAATATTTATATCGAACTCGCTTCGTATCCTGTCACAAATTCAACTGCTTGGAGAATTGTAAGAGAGCAGTGTATAAAGTTAAATCAAACAATACGTCAGTGCTGCCTTGGATAACAGTCAAAAGATTGTGTTTCATTGGTCGATCACGGGAGACACACTACACGTGATTCCGGGTCGTGGAAAATCTGATGCAATCCCGACGAGGTTCCTACTCATCAAATAAAGATTCAATAATTATACAGAATTAATCGATATTTCCAGTTAGTTTCGATCTAGTTTTAGGATCCCTTTCGAAAAGCCCCTTTCGATAGCAAGGGTTGTATTATAATTTTCTAATTTTTTTTTTTTTAAATTTATTTTCGATAAATTTCACAACGATGTGAAATTCGCACTAAATTCGTATTTAAATGGGCGAAAAGAAATATTCGAGCCTCAGACTCGTGTACAACACCATTTCGCACCCACCAAAGTAAACTTTTATAATTCAATATCAACCGGGTTACAGCGATCATAAACTTCTTCGCAAAATTTCAAACTTGGTCACAATGTTTGACATTTAAATGTCAGATCTGTTTAAAATTGACGTTTAAATGTCAAATCTGTCTAAAATTGACGTTTAAATGTCAAATTTATCTATAGTCCATAATTGAATGTAAAACTTGTCTATATTTTTATATTTAAACGTAAAACGTTTCTATATTTGACAAGTTAGTGGTGGTAAAATCCTACATACTAAATAACATAACTGGGGATAACTGTCAAATCCATCTAAATTTGACATTTAAATGCCAAATTTATCCATATTTCACATTTAAATTTTAAAACAGTTGCTATATGTATTTGATAGGTTAACGCTAACATGGCGTATACCACTTGACGTTTAGATGTCAAAATTGTTCAAATTTGACATTTACATACGTGGCAAACTTTTTCATAATCCGGAATTAGAGGTACAACTGTGCATAGTTCAGATTTAAATGAAAAATCGTTTCTATTTTTTTTGACAGATTAGTGCTAAAATTGTTCTAAATGTCAAATTTATCCAAATTTGACATTTAAATGCCAAACTTGTCTATAGAGCGCAACTAAATCTAAAACTTGTCCATATTTCACATTTAAATCGTAAAACCTTTGCTATATTTGGCAGGTTAGCGTTAAAGTGGCGCATATTACTTGACGTTTAGATGTCAAAATTGTTCAAATTTGACATTTACGTGCCAAACTTTTCTATAATCCGGAATTAAAGGTAAAACTTGAGTATAGTTCAGATTTAAACGAAAAATGTTTCTATTTTTTGTTTTGACAGATTAGTGCTAACATTGTTTTAAATGTCAAATCTATCAAAATTTGCCAACTTGTCCAATATCCAGAATTAAACGCGAAACTTGTGCTTTTTTCACACTTAAACGTAAAACACTTTCTATATTTAACAGTAAATTAACATCGTCCATAATACTTGACATTTAAATGTCCAAATTTGACATTTAACTGTCAAATCTATCTAAATTTGAGATTTAAATGCCAAACTTGTCTATAGACCGAAACTAAATCTAAAGCTTATCCATATTTCACATTTACATTGTAAAACCTTTGCTATATTTTATAGGTTAGCGTTAAAATGGCGCATATTATTTGACAGTTAGATGTCAAAATTGTACAAATTTGACATTTACGTACCAAACTTGTCCATAATCTTGATTTAAAGGTAAAACCTGTCCACAGTTCAGATTTAAATGCAAAATCGTTTCTATTTTTTTTTTTGACAGATTAGTGCTAAAGTTGCTCTAAATGTCAAATCTATCCAAATTTGACAAACTTGTCCGTTATCCAGAATTAAACGCGAAACTTGTGCATTTTTCACATTTAAACGTAAAATGCTTTCTATATTTGACAGTTCAAAATTAACATCGCCCATAATACTTGACATTTAAATGTCAAACCTGTCCAAATTTGACGTTTAAGTGTCAAATTTCGTATATTTCGCGTTTAAATGCAAAATCGTTTCTATTTTTTTCGATTAATGCTAAAACTGTGCGTAATATTTGACGTATAAACGTCAAAGCTATTTAAATTTGACAAACTTATCCATAATCTAATATTACAAGTAAAACCGTTATTTTTGACGGCTTAGTGCTCAAATTGTGCATATTTGATGTTTAAATGTCAAATCTCTGTCTAAATTTGACGTTTAAATGTCAAAATTTTCACCCGATTTTTATTTTTTAATACAATTGTATTTTTACGATAAAGATCGCATTTTCTTACACCAAACGTCGTATTTTTACGATGATGGTCGTACTTTTACACCAAACATTCTATTTTTTGCGATTAAAGTCGTATTTTTGCGATGAAGGTCATGTTTTAAGATCAAAGTTGTAGCTTTACGATATAATTTGGAGTTTTACAACAGAGGTCCTATTTTTTACGATAAGGATCATAATTTTACACTAAACATCTTATTTTTGCGACAAAGATCGTATAGTTTTGCGATAGAACGAAAAGACGACACAGATCGTGAGTCCTGCAGCCAGACGGAAGCCAATCGGAAGAAAGCCTTCGTGAAGGGGTCAATTTTTTTTTTGACAGAATTGTACTTAAAACAAATCTTAGAATGGAGTCATTAGGGTTCGTATTCAAAGACTCCTGCCTGGACCCCAAACAAGTGTACTAAGTTTACAAGTCACTATGCCATTGAAATCTTGCCAGGTGAGAAGGAAATTATCGCAGAACATTCTGGATAAAAAAAAAAAAATCGAGAAAATGTTTCTAGCAAATTCTTGACACAGATCACATGCCTTAACCATCCACACATAATAAATCGTTTCTCTCGATTAGTTATTTTGAGATTTACATAACAAAACGTGCTAACCAAGCTGCTGATATCTTGGAACAGGACTCAAAACAACATGACTAGACGCAATTTTCTAATTTAAATAGGTACCTAACTATGTGTGTGTCTGAATATATATAAATATCTACATAACATAATGTAATACCTGCATATACATGCAAGACATAAAAATAAATTTCGATTTTCTTTAAATAGTTCTAAAAAATACTTATGTATGTTTTTTTCCTGTTCGAAAGGTAACTCTTTGTTTTGGTATCGTTGGCATCCTGTTGGCAACGAGTTGGCTACCTTCCACGCTGTACATCCGAGTTGGCACCTGCCACGCTGTACACAAAATTTTATTTGTTTTGTTTACATAATCGTTCAAACGCCGCATTTTAACAGAGTTGGCATTGCATCAGGTGATTCCAATGAGTCATTATTCGTCGTCTACATAGTCATGACTTTGATTTAAGAATTTAATAACTGCGTTCTTTCCCTAAACGATTAATTTTAACGTAATTTGAATTTTTGACACATTAAATTGCGGTTTCTATTAGAAATCGATGATTAATTAATATTACAGGTTGATTTTTGTTATAATAAACGCGAAAATATTTGCAGAAATAACTTCTAATTTGAACTCAATCTATTTCTTATAAATATGATAATTGGATAATCCATTTAGTACGAGGACTCTAAACATTTACAACTATATAGATAACTTAGCTTATCTCTTAAGTGAGTCAGCTTTTTTAAATCCGCACCCAATTTACACAAATTAAAATGTAATAAATTAATAATCGATATCTCCTACTTGTTGCGCTCTTGCATTCGGATAAAAATAAATCATTCTTATTAAAAAGAATCTTTGACGCAATTCTCGGGATCGTTACATGGATAAAGATGTGCTACTTTCTTATAATATCCTGATTTTATTATGAAATTCTTCCAAGAAATTATTAAGATGAACGATTCAAACACGACATGAATCATACTGTTTTGTTGTGTCGGTAACGTTACAGGACGAAAAAAGTTCATTAACATTCCGAATAACTTCCTAGAAATGTAGATGATTATTATGTTACTAAGTAAACAGAAAAAATCGTCCTTGATATCAACTAAAATTTGTATAAACTCAATAATAATTAAAAAAAAATCTAACGCCATCTTCTATTAAATCGCCAAACTAAAAGGTTTAAATTCCAACCATCAGAGGGCACCACAAATTATTAACAAATTTTGACAAATAAGGTTATGTACAAATTTGTGATGTGCAAAATAAGTGTAATTATACGAAATTTAAGATAAAAATTATAAATAATTATCAAAATATATTACTACACCTCGATTTAAACAGGAACAACATTAAAATCGCAAATAAAATCTTTCTTTATAATAATACGTATGTAAAAAGACACCCTACAAGGTATATAATATATATATATTCACATTAAAATAAATTTCTAGAGATAATATACACATCAGGGTAATCAGAATTAAAAAATGGCTGATGATGAATATGATGCGGATGATGTAGCAGATGATTTCGATGATGACGTAGACGATGAGAACATAGACGATCTAGAACAGCACGAGGAAGAAGGTGATAACATCGATATCTTAGCACCGGGTCAAGCAGGCGGTGGGGTACCGAAGAATAAGAGAATCACAACTAAATACATGACGAAATACGAGAGAGCAAGGGTGTTAGGAACGAGGGCTTTGCAAATTGCAATGTGCGCACCGGTAATGGTCGAATTAGAAGGTGAGACTGATCCGTTACAGATAGCGATGAAAGAACTCAAACAGCGTAAGATACCGATTATTATCCGGAGATATTTACCTGATCATTCGTACGAGGATTGGGGTATCGACGAGTTGATTATAATCGATCATTAGCGAGTAATTTTTTGTGTGTTTATAATTATTTTTGTAATTTTAATTAATAAAAATGTGTGAAAAATAGACTTACTTACTTCTTTAATGGTAGACTTGATTTCTTTGTTGCATCGTGGTAAGTTCTCCGCACCAAAGAATGTAATTTTGATGGTGCACTACCGTTGAGTGAAAGAATACATAAAGATGCGGTGATATTACAGGTTTATTCCGAGTTTTTAAGCATTGAAATTATATTAAACACAATATAAACGTTTAAAATTTAAATTTCGAATTCAGACTGACATGAAATTAGCTTCTATAAATTGACATTTATAAGTCGTTGATTCGTACTAATAAGTCAAATGATCTAACGACAAATTTAGCTGAATTTTTGATTTATTTAACATCCTTTTTTCTCTATTATTTAACAATTAATAGGTTATTATAAACTCACTATGAAATCTTAAATTTAATTTAAATGATGCTATCCTTTTTTCATTCGACTACCATTTGACAGTTGGCGATGTTGACACAGTTAAATTTTTTCACAATATAATATTTTTATAATTTATTTAAAACGTATTTTAAAATTGGGCTTGATACACACATGCGTAGACGTATTTTGAATGTTCATAGCAAATTGCAGTAATTAAATCTATAAATTAATTGAGTAATCTCTATTCCCCTATCAAGATAAACGGGAAAAGAGATTGTGAAGTTAATATCGAATATTAATAGACAAAATTGTATATGTAGAAGTAAAACATTTGTAGAAATATGTGTACGAAGCCCAATTTTCAAAATATATTGAAATAAAATCAACCAAACGATTTATAGAATTATGTAGAAGATATGGCACCGCTGGTAGACGATCCTCTTAATAAAGACATTTTTATATTGTTTAATAAAATAGAAGGTTTCGTACGGAATTAAACTGCAATACTATCGTCTTATTTTAAGTTTTTTTAAACGTTAATTGTGATATAAACGTTTAAAAATTTAAATTTGTACTAATATGTCAAATGTTCTAATTATAATTTTTGCCTAATTTATTATTTTAAAATCATTTTAAAACCTGAATTGATCCTATATAATTTGTTTGCAGATAGATTTTGCTTTCGTCTTATAAATTTCAACAATTAATATTATAAACACACCGAGAAATATCGATTTAATCGGCTATAGTATTACATCTAAACATCTACAATTACAAACCGTAAATTCAAGATTTCGAATTTGCAATTTTAATCGCTTGAATTTCTTATACAAATTTAAATTGATTCTCTTAACGTTAGCGTTAAGATATAATAAATTGAAAAAATTTAATTTAGATAATTCGTCCAACAAGACTTGCAGCTTCAGCTGCCATCTCATAGATGGCAGCACTAGATTTGGAAAATAGGAAAGTAGAAAGGTTAAAAATTAAATACAAACGCAAACGTTTAATAATCTTTTTATAATTTAGAATAATAATAATTCATACTCTTCTAATTAAATTAGAAAAATTAATTTAAATAATTCGCCCAAGAAGATTTATAGCTTTGGATGACATTTCATAGATGACAGCACTAGATTAGGAAATTAGGGAAATAGGAAGGTTAAGAATTAAATACAAACGCGAACGTTTAATAATCTTTTTTATAATTTAGAATAATAATAATTTTTAAATACATCAAATTTAATGGCGATAATAAATTATTTATATAAAGTATACAATACAGCAATCTGTCAAACGAGACAGTTTCGGAAATATCATCATAGATGTCACTTGCGGTATTTAATTTATTTTCGGATGCAACAACAAGATTTAAAATGTATAAAACGATATTAAATAACAATAACAATGTAATATATTATTATTTTAATATTAATTAATTGCGAATACGTGAATTATACGCCTTAATTGATTCATATTTAGTGGTACGAAGCTTAATTCATTACTGGTTTCTCCTTTCTTTATTTTTTAAATTAAACGACAGATGGCAGTTTACCAGAATCAACAATCTGAGGGATATTTACGTTTATAGCAATGAATGACGAAGTTGGATATGGGATATTAGATAATAGATATGCGTGTTATACAATTATACAGTTAATAGAATTATAATATAGCAGATAATACGTTAGATATAAATTTTTGTGGTAATTAATTAATACAATTATAGCTAAGTATAATAAATTTGGTAAGATATAGCGGTTTATTTCTTCATTTTCTGATTTTAAAAGGAAGTTTTTCCAAAAATGAAATTTCCCGGCTCCGCCGCGTTTTCAGACATGAAGAATTGCTTCCATAGATCTTTAAATTGAGCGTACGAGACCTCTTTGTTACCCTAGAATAAATAAATATGTTAATATGTTAAATTGAATTAAACGTAGGTAATAAATCGTTGTACCGATGACATTTTTTGAAAAGCCTCAGTACATTCGGATTTATCCAGACCGTAACAGGAACAAACGCTGGTGAATTCATCGACGTCGATACCGCCGTCGCCGCTGGCGTCTTCTAAATCGAACATGAACCTCATGTACTGCGTTTGCCATTCTAAAGCGTTCTCCGGGTTCTTGGCGTATTCATCCCACATCGAGGACCATTCTTCAACGCTGACCTGCAATGTTAAGACACGTGGTATAAAAAGGTTAACTACTATGATGTATTAGTACAGCAAACGCGAGTAATATGATGATAAATGGTCGCCACTACAAAAGCTCCGTCCTAAACGGAGTTATAAAAAGAAATACAAATCTCTTTTTATATACATACATATAACATTTATCATAGTTACCTGTCCATCTTTGTTGGAATCAGCACGTTGTCTAAGTCCATCCCAAATTTGGATCATGCTATCGTAGGTTTTCTTAAATTGGGGCGTCTCGGATGGCCAACCTCTTAAAGAACAAATTTTCTGCAAAATCGAATCAAAATTAATTATTTACTGAAAAACAACACGAATTAATTTTTCTACCTCGATAGCGAGTTCGAAATCTTTCCTGTCAATTGTGCCGCTTTGATTGACGTCTGCAATAAAAATAAAATTTAACGTTAATATCATATTCCTCATCTTTATATACATACATATATAAAAAAAAGAAAGAGAGGAATAATAATGAATGTATCTTTTATTGGTAACATAGCTTTTTTGATTCCTGGGCACGTCGCGTCATAAATGCATAATAAATTTGAGTCTTTTATATGTCTCGTCGTATCAATTTTTTTTTTGGGAATATCACGTTTTTATACGGTTATAGTTCTTGCAGCGATCCCATCTGGAGCAGAATAATAGTATCGTTATATACGTTGGGAGATTTTATTATTTCTTTGTCCTCCCTATATACAGGTTCATGTGTGCGGGGGTTACCGAAGTATCATGTAGCTTTTCGATATTAAGGAGAAGGTGATAAAATGGGTGAATGGAGGTCGACCGTTGGGACTAATAAACGCCGGTCTAATTCTATATCCCGAGGTCCGCTCATGTAATAATTATTCGTTTTTGTAATATTTAAAAGGGAGGATAAAACGATGTACTAATAAAAACAACTCTTAAGAGTATAACCGAATAATGTTTTAATTCAATAAATAAATTCATTAAAAAGTCTGCCCACACAGCCTTAAGGCTTGCTCCTTTAACCTTTTTGTCTCCAAGACGTGTGGTTTCTAATGCCACGTGAACTGTTGGTGTTCGCTTGATTGTTTGGCTCGGTTCTAACCGGGGCTATTGCGTATTTATAGCAATAAAGAAGTGGGTACAGGACAGACTTCGTCCGCAGGAATTTAAAGATGGCATTCGAGAAGTGTTGCTGTCATATCAGTAGGTAGGCTACCCCACTACAAGCCCACTTTGACCTTTGAACCCTGTTACAGATACAAATACGATTTCATGCGCAACAGCGCCACACACACATGCAACAACGCATACACCTCCATTACGCATGCACAATAAACATATTTCGATGTGCAACAAAATAATTATCAGAAACACGATAAAGAGTTGTTAAAAATACGTGCAATTTGTTGTTGAATACCTGATCGAAACCGTACAATACCTGATCAAAGCCAAAGAAAAGATCATAATAATGAGGTTGTGGACACATGAAAGTAAATTCCTTCGCAGGGTCAAATGTCAAAGTGGGCTCGTAGTGAGGTAGCCTACCTACTCATATCAACTTGGAGACGAGAGTTATACGGTGGTGGTGGAGGGGGAGTTTGTGTGGGAGTTTTTAATATTTATTTTAAACTGTGTTATTTTTTTTAAACAATTTAAGCTTACTTGTTGCTAATTTAGTGTTAGGCGTAAAAAGGAAATTTTTTAGGAAATTTAGTGATTTCGACGTTGGATACACTGATTTTAAACTTGACATTTTAAAAATTCAAAAAATTAACCGCGTTTGTCATTTATGTAATACTGACTTCAAACTCTATTATTTCTTTAACAATTTATACTTAATTATTGTTAATTTAGCATTAATAAAACCACAATAACATTAAATTTAATCGGGGTTAAGTTGAAAAGTTCTAAAAGCAATCAAAATTGACGTTTGATTCGTAAACTTTAGCAATTTAATTTTTTTACGTTGGTCTCACTGTTTTCTAATTTGACGTTTGAGAAATGGGCAGCGTGTGCATAATTTACGTAATATTTACTTTAAACTGTGTTATTTTTTTAAACAATTTAAGCTTATTTGTTGTTAATTTAGTGTTAGGCCTACAAAGCCTTATCACACGTGTATTTTATACTATTGTTTCTTAATTTTAATCGTTTAGATATTCTAAAAGCTGTAAAAATTGACGTTTGATTCGTAAACTTTAGGAAATTTAGTTATTTCGACGTTGGCTAGACTGATTTTAAACATGACATTTTAAAAATTCAAAAAATTAGCCGCGTTTATCATTTATGTAATATTAACTTTAAACTATGTTATTTCTTTAACAATTTATACTTAATTATTGTTAATTTAGCATTAATAAGATCTCAATAACATTAAGTTTAATCGGGGTTAAGTTGAAAAGTTCTAAAAGTAATCAAAATTGACGTTTGATTCGCAAATTTTAGAAATTTAATTTTTTGACATTGGTCACACTGTTTTCTTAATTTATTGTTGTTATTTATTTAACAATTTAAGCTTACTTGTTGTTAATTTCGTATTAATAAGACTTCAACCACATTAATCTTATTTAGTATTTAGTTTTACTTTGTTGCGTTCTAATTATTCGTGACCAACTGCAAATAAATTAAATTAGGCATGTTGAGTTTCTTAAATGTCAATCAACTGAAGTAAACGAAATTATAAGTATCGAAAATGTTAGAAAGCATAAAGCTTATATGGATTGAGGTTTTATTAATACTAAATTAATAATAAGTTAATATCAATTGTTAGATAAATAACAGAGTTTGAGGTGAATATATCAGATTAAAGTCATCATTTTCAAATTTTTGAAATGTCAAGTTAAAAATCAGCGTACTTTAAGGACTCTGTTAATCATATTTAAGAAACCAGCTGGTTCTTTAGTTAAGCCGTTAACCTAAAATTATTTTTAAGTCTACTTAAACGTGCTGGCAAAAAAAATCATCTGCCAAATTGCTGTCATCAGCTAGAATTTCTATTATACGATATTTCCTTTCGCCTTTTTGTCTCCAGGACGTGTGGTTTCTAATGCCACGTAAGGTGTTGGTGTTCGCTTGATTGTTTGGCTCGGTTCTAACCGGGGCTATTGCGTATTTATAGTAAAGACGTGGGTACAGGACCGACTTCGTCCGCAGGAATTTAAAGATGGCATTCGAGAAGTATTGCTGTCATATCAGTAGGTAGGCTACGTCACTACAAGCCCACTTTGATCTTTGACGATTCCAAGCGCAGAAGCGCCACACACGCATGCAAAAATTGACACACACACACAACAACGCATACACCTCCATTACGCATGCACAATAAACATATTTCGATGTACAACAAAATAACTATCAGAAACATGATAAACATTATTCGAGTTTACAACAAGCCCGCGTAAATTATCTCATTATTATGAAGGTTGTTCATGGAAAAACAAGTTTCGTATTAAACAGCACCGTGTTGTTGAATACCTGATCAAAACCGTTCAATACCTGATCAAAGCCAAAGAAAAGATCATAATAATGAGGTTGTTTACACATGAAAGTAAATTCCTTCGTGGGGTCAAATGTCAAAGTGGGTTCGTAGTGATGTAGCTTACCTACCCATATGAACTTGGAGATGAGAGTTATACGATGGTGGTGGAGGGGGAAGTTTGGCTTACGCGAAAAGCGTAGGATTTCACACTTCGAGGTGTTAATTTTCAGCCTCCATTTTGTAAGCTATTCTATGACTTCGTCAACAGAACTTTTTAATCGCCGGTATGGCAAGTTCATTTAAGCTGTGTACAAAGCGGTGAGTTCAGGTTGACTTGTAGAATGCTCGCATATATGGGTTTGGGGGCTGAAAACTCGCCAATAGTCTGTTCATCCTCCAAAAAGGGAACTAGGTATCACACGACGTTTAATCCCCTGCGTGGTGACGTTTGCAACGCTCGTCATGTAAACAAAGCAAAACAAAGATGGACGACGCACTAAAGTTTATTCGTCGCAGACGAGCAGCAGTTACTGGTTTTCCTTTTGAATCAATGAGGGCTACAGTTTGATCTTTTGACCACTTTCGAGAGGTATCCTGTGATACTGTTGCGATTTTGACATAATGGTATGCCTTTACTGCACACCTGCTTCAAACAAACAACTGTGCACACTCGTGAATTTCTGCCGACACTGCGCATGTGTGCTGAAATGCTGCGTCCTAATTGGGTTTTTTCGTGCAAGCCTGCAGGAAAAATAGCATCAAACCGATCACCAATGACGTCATTTTCGAGTACGGTAGCCTGCACAGCACCAAGCAAGCCATCCAGTAGGAAAACAGGTCTCGTGTGCAAGGGGTTTTAAAATACAAGCGTCATAAGGTATGAGAGGGCAAGAGAAACGAGTTTTTCAAACAACAAGTGCCAAAAAAAGCGTGTATCTTATTAATTTCAATCTTTTAGATATTCTAAAAGCTGTAAAAACTGGCGTTTGATTCGTAAGCTTTAGGAAATTTAATCTTTTCGACATTGGCTACAGTGATTTTAAACTTGATATTTTAAAAGTTCAAAAAACTAGCCACGTTTATCATTTATGTAATATTAACTTTAAACTCTGTTATTTCTTTAACAATTTATAATTAATTATTGTTAATTTAGCATTAATAAAACCACAATAACATTAAGTTTAATCGGGGTTAAGTGTAAAAGTTCTAAAACTAATCAAAATTGACGTTTGACTTGTAAACTTTAGCAATTTAATTTTTTAACGTTAGCCACACTGTTTTTTAAATTTGACGTTTGAAAAATTAGCAGCGTGTGCATAATTTATGTAATATTAGGAAATTTAGTTATTTCGACGTTGACTACATTGATTTTAAACTTGACATTTTAAAAATTCAAAAAATTAACCGCGTTTGTCATTTATGTAATATTGACTTCAAACTCTGTTATTTCTTTAACAATTTATACTTAATTATTGTTAATTTAGCATTAATAAAACAACAATAACGTTATATTTAATCGGGGTTAAGTGTAAAAGTTCTAAAACTAATCAAAATTGATGTTTGATTCGTAAACTTTAGCAATTTAATTTTCTGACGTTGGTCACACTGTTTTTTAATTTGACGTTTGAGAAATGGGCAGCGTGTGCATAATTTATGTAATATTTACTTTAAACTGTGTTATTTTTTAAAACAATTTAAGCTTATTTGTTGTTAATTTAGTATTAGGCCTACAAAGCCTTATCACACGTGTATTTTATACTATTGTTTCTTAATTTTAATCGTTTAGATATTCTAAAAGCTGTAAAAATTGACGTTTGATTCGTAAACTTTAGGAAATTTAGTTATTTCGACGTTGGCTACACTGATTTTAAACTTGACATTTTAAAAATTCAAAAAATTAGCCGCGTTTATTATTTATGTAATATTAACTTCAAACTGTGTTGTTTCTTTAATAATTTATACTTAATTATTGTTAATTTAGTATTCATAAAACATCAATAATATTAAGTTTCATCGGGGTTAAGTTGAAAAGTTCTAAAAGTAATTAAAATTGACGTTTGATTCGTAAACTTTAGAAATTTAATTTTTTGACATTGGTCACACTCTTTTCTTAATTTATTGTTGTTATTTATTTAACAATTTAAGCTTACTTGTTGTTAATTTCGTATTAATAAGACTTCAACCACATTAATTTTATTTAGTATTTAGTTTTACTTTGTTGCGTTCTAATTATTCGTGACCAACTGCAAATAAATTAAATTAGGTATGTTGAGTTTTTTAAATGTCAATCAACTGAAGTAGAAAAACGAAATTATAGATTAAGTATCGAAAATGTTAGAAAGCATAAAGCTTATATGGATTGAGGTTTTATTAATACTAAATTAATAATAAGTTAATATCAATTGTTAGATAAATAACAGAGTTTGAGGTGAATATGTCAGATTAAAGTAATCATTTTCAAATTTTTGAAATGTCAAGTTAAAAATCAGTGTACTTTAAGGACTCTGTTAATCATATTTAAGAAACCAGCTGGTTCTTTAGTTAAGCCGTTAACCTAAAATTATTATTTGTAAGTCTACTTAAACGTGCTGGCAAAAAAAATCATCTGTCAAATTGCTGTCATCAGGTAGAATTTCTGTTATACGATATTTTCTATTTTAGCTATGAAAATTATCGAACCAACTTTGATTTTCCAACTAAATTGGTGTCCCTTCAATATTCTACCTACAGCATTTCCTCACACTGTCCTCTCCCTTCCATCCCCCCTCTCTCACCCACGAAACGCAAAGTTTCCGTACGACACGACACATCTCGCCAGGCGTATACACATTTTAAAACTCACCCTTTACTTTGACGGAAACGTACTCCCCCTAGATTCGAAGATTCCGGACCCTTTTGTCGTCTGGAGACCCACGCCATACTACAATCGCGCGTATACGTGGCAACCGGAATAAAAGGATACCGCGAGCATCTAGTTGATTTGAATGAGCCCCAAATAGTCGACTACGGGACTCGACAAGTTTCCGCAACGCATACTACATTCGTTGATAATACGAAAGGTTAGGGGGACTCGAGAGAAACATGCATGAAAGAAATTTAAAAAAGAAAGAAGTCCCTGCCGGAGTTACCGGCGAGAGAATCTTGTTTTCTCCTAAAGAGGAATCGCATTTATTCCTCCTTTTTTCCTCTTTTTATCTCGAAAAAAATCGATGTAATTTCTATTTGATAAGGTGGCGTGAAAGAAAAGTAAGTCCATTTAAGCGAATGATCGTCCGGACGATTCCGGGGGAAAGGACTATCTTTATTTGTTAGATTTTTTATCGTGTAAAATGTGTTAAATCTGGCTACGATGTATGTGAAAATGCTCTACATCTAAAGAGAATTTAGTAGAAATTCGTTCGTAATCATTTAATTTAAGTTAACTCAAAAATTTGATTAGAAATGCTTAAAAATTTAAAGACCTGCTGCAGATACTTAAATTTAAACACCTTGATATTGTTGGGGAGAACCTAAGCAAACAATAGGACTTCGATTTATATCGTTTAACGAGAATTAATTTAAAAAATTGCTTCAAAATGCTTGAAAAATTAAAGACCTGTTGCAGATATTTAAATTTAAACACCTTTATAATATCGGGGACAACCTAAGCAAACAATAGGACTTCAATTTATATTGTTCAATTAAAATTGATTAAAAAATTTGGTACAAAATGCTTGAAAATTTAAAGATCTGCCGCAGATATTTAAATTTAAACGCGCTCATTTTATTTGGAAGAACCTAAGGAACGAATAGGACTTCAATTTAAATTGATAACTTACCAAAGAATACATTGAAAACGTATAAAACAAACTTCTTCCTGCGGAATTCAGAGATGGGCATGTTGGATTTGGAGATCTGTAACACGAAAATCATCGTTTAATTAATCAAACAATAGTTACGTTAAGAGACTTATTTATAATCCCAACACATCTTAAAAGCGACACACTACCCTTAAACCCAGTTTAGTTACGACGCTTCACCATTAATTCTGATCGTTTCAAAGCCTGGGGTGGAATTAATTTCCACCACACTATACACAGACGTACAATTTTACAACGAGGTTTACGAATGTAGGTCGAACGAAGTAATAGTACATTAGAACGCCGATGTTCTCGGTGGTGTTAAAAATCTACGAATTAATGATAGTCAAAGGGTTATAAATTCGTGGTTAGTGGGAGAGAGAGAGAGGGGGATAAGACGTAAGGTGTTGTTATCGGTTTTCCCTCCTAAGACCAAAATCCAGACGTCTGAATCTAAAAGGACTTCGGCTATATCATTTTCGATGGCGATCTTAATGTTTATGACGTCATTAGTTGGTGGTTAATAGAATGGCGGTGAGGATTTATGAAGAGAAATTGTGAATTTATTGTTATAGTTCCCTTCTTTTTTTCAAGAAAAATTGGAATAAAAATGGTAAAAGAAAGAGATTTAAATAAGATATTACCTTTTCTTTTGCTTGCTGCCAACGTGACATTTTAGATCTTGTATTTTTAGACGGACACTGTTAAATGAAAATCTACACCTAAAATATAAAAAAATAAAAGTCCAGATTGTGTCCAAGATAAAAAAAATGATTCCACCCCCTGTATTTATTTACAATTACATTTCGCAGACGTCAAATGACCAACTGATGACGTGATAAAAACGTTAATTTTTAACCTTTTTCGGTGAAACGTCAATTTAACGTCCCCGGAGACTAGATATAAATCTATGTTATCAATATGTATACAACATCCTATCAAACAAAACGGTGTCATATTTACGTCAGTTTTCGGAGTTAAGATGTCGTCAAATCGATGGAAAAATAACGATGAATTTTTAACTTATTATGACGTGTTTCTGACGTTATTTTGATATAATGGAAAAAAGGCTTCACCAATATGACGTATTTTTGACGTATATTATTCTCTAAATACAATTTTTGCATTTACATCTTAACATTCTTTATAGATTATGGTGTCGTCGATGCTATTTGCATGTGAAATTTTGACGTCATTTGTACTTCCATCAGTGACGTGTTTCGGCTGTAGCGTGATAAATTGACTCATATGTAGTTAAGTTTGAATGTAGCTGAAGTTTCTTTAAGCTGACGTCGTAGACATGAAATGACTGAAAAATGACGAATCATTTTGATGTTTCTGTTTTTTGGCGAACTTTTAGACGGCATTAAAAAAATGGCAAAGAATTTAACGGCTATTATGTTATAAAGACAGTTATTGTTTCGAGGTTTGGGAGTAACTGTCAAAATATTTCTAACTAGCTGTCAATTTATCCTTAATATGACGTATTTTTGACGTATTATTCTCTAAATGCACATTAATGTCGTTTATATCAGAGTCATTATAGTGTCGTCTATGCTAGATAACCACTTAAAATTGACGTCAAATTGTTTGCTGGCATTACTATAACGTACGTACGTGGAATGTTGACGTCATTTATACTTCCATGAGTGACGTGTTTGTGTTTTGCCTGTATAGCATGACAAATTGACGTCAGTTTTAGTAATATGACGTTAAGTTTGAATGTAATCGAACTTTATTTACGCTGTTACGACGTCGTAGACCTGCAATGACTGAAAACTGACATTGTTTTGACGTTTCTGTTTTTTGACGAGATTTTTTACGGCATTAAAAAAATGGCAAAGAATTACACGACTAATTGTTAAAACACTTCTGACAGATGTTCGGTTTAAACTCAGCACTTATTTTTTTTATAATTTACGCCCGTTTAAATCGTTAGAATTCTGTTGCTGTCAGGAATATTTTAACTGTCAGATGTATTTTGACAGTAATACCATACGACAGGTTTAATTAGAAAATTAAATTAATGTCATTCTCCTTATAAGACGTGTCTCATGTTTTTGTTTTGACGCGGATAGTATTTTGACAGATAAAATCTGACAGCTGTCAAATATTTTAATAATTACAATTGTGAAACTAGGAACAAACTATTTTAAGGTGAATTCTACTTGACAAAGCTTGCAATTCGATGGCAAATAACTCGAAACCGATCTCAGTGTTTGGTTTGTTTGCAAGAAGGTGTTAGGTTCCTGATCGAGGTCCACTTCATTTCCCAAAATCTAGGTAACGTAGGGGGTAATTGAATTCGGACTAGCCGGAACTTTAAATAACATTGTAAACGGTTAATAACGTCGGGGTTTTCGTGAGGGATTGTAACCTTATCCCCGAGAGAAGGGACGGCAAAAACAAATACGTCAAGCGTTGAGAATCACAATCGATGTTTTGTCGGAAGACCTATTCAAATATATCCATATCTTCCGAGTAGTGGGTGTTCGGATAGTTTCTATTGTGTTATAATTATATAAAGTTGGTAGTTATGTTATTTTGGTGTTTTGTTACGTCATAATATAAGGCTAACTTCACGTGTGTTTATAAAAATTAAAATAATTACTATTTCTCCGAAATTATGTATTATAATGTGAAACCCTAAAATTCTAATCATTTTCGTCGTATACCCGACATTAACTTCGGTTAATTTACATTCTACCTCGATAATTTTATAGCAACATAATACACTACGCCCTGATTAACCCACAGAAGCACTTAAAATTCAACATTTTGCACTTTATGGGCCGTCCCTAACTTGTAATTTTGTATCTACTACTCCCTATATGAACTTATCTACCAATTTATTATAATTTTTTTCCTGCATTACATGAAATGACAGATCGAAACATTGTTGCCAATCTTAAAAAGTTAACGCCCATTAAGTTCTAATTCGTAAAATTAAATCACACGATCTGTGAATTCAACGATATCTCCTTTATAAATTAATCACTGAAATTTTACGAGTGTGACAAGTATACATAAAGGCAGGGAATCTTATTACACACCCTTACACAATCCGTCGGTTTTCTCATCTCAGTTCACACGAATGACACACTTACGTCGACTACCCCTTTTCCTTTTGCCTTAACGTCTTTTGAGAGGACATCCGTGGAAGACACTAATAGGTAGGTATCTCGTAAGGGTTACACCCTGCTTGGATAGAACTATAAAGCGTTTACGAGAGATTGTCCTACGCCTGATGTTACGTTCATAATTTTTATTTTTATTTCCATCATGGTTTTTTTTTTCTCTTTTGTGTAGTTTCCGAACATAACTTTTTACCAGACTTTTTGTTTACTTACACGGAAAGGTTGGTAAAATGTGAAATTCTATTTTACTTGCTCTGCCTGGAGGTCCAACAAATGTATTTACTTTTAGTTTTACTTTTTCCGGAACGTTTCATGAACTCTCGAAGGTATTTAATAGTGTCACCTTTTTTACCCAATACTTTAATAAAAGTTTGTTACCTTAAGAAATCTAGTTTTATTTTTGTTGTTTCTCAGTATTCTTCAGTATTTATTATTTATAACAAACTTAAGGGTCATATTTATACTTTGTGTTTGAGGTTATGTCGCTGCTTGAGAATGCAATTTTGACGTAAATGTCATTGCAAATCTGTCAAAGCATCGACATATTTCTAATTTAGAAAAATACTGGAATAAAAAAATTTAAAATTTTCTTTTTGGGCTAGTTGCTCTTACTATGGTCAATCACACTCCTGCAAAGGCCGAACAAGGTTCTTGAGCCTTTTATTTTTCATGAACTCCCTTCAAGGGCTGGGTGAATAGGTAACTAGGTCTTCGCTGCTTCAAGGCAGGGAGATGATAGATGGTGGTGTTCTTGCGTCGGTTGTTGTTACGCTATGCTGCGGCGTCTTCAGCCAGTACCATGGCTCTCCTGACGTGGATCATGGGAGGTGGTCTGTCCGGATCCAAGGTTGATAGTCTGTTGATCAATGGATTTTCGGATCTATCAATCCTTTCCAACGTCTTCTCGGCCAGTCCAAGCATGAATTGCTTGAGGGAAGAAACCCCCAGGTCGTCACGAATCTGTTGATTGCGGACGAACCACGGGACCCCCGCAATCATTCGCAGCATCCTATTCTGTAGTACTTCCAGCCTCTTGAAGTTCGTCCTCGCCAAGCTAGAGATCGGCAGCGCTCCATATGTAATGATCGGTCTCAAGAACGTTAAATACAGGAGGATTTTGATCTTCAATGACAGCGCACTCCTCGCACACAGCAGGGGAAGGAGAAAACTCCTAGCGCCATAGAACCTCTCAATAGATCTGCTCACGTGTGCCCGCAAGGTTAGTCGTGAGTCCAACCTCATCCCCAAATATAATACCGAGGGACTCCAGGGGAGTCGAAATCCATCCACGATAATATTATTTGGCGGCGGTCTAAGCCTCTTCGTGAAACGAATAGCGACGCATTTGGATTTATTGATGTGTAGACGCCACCTGGAAGCCCAGCGGAGGATCTCATCAAGTGAGAGCTGGAGCCTGTTGCGGATCGGCATAGATGGCATTTTCCACTTCTTCAAATCTCGGGAGATCGGACATGAAGATTAGAAACAGGCTCGGGGCGAGAATGGACCCCTGCGGAACACCGGCAGCGACAGGCCTTCCAGAGGAAAGAGCGACTCCCTGTCTAGCGGCAAATGTTCGACCTTGTAGGTACGACTTGGCTAAGCGGACCAGATTGGGGTTAATTCCCCCACGAATCATCTTGTACACCAGACCATCATGCCAGACAGTGTCGAAGGCCCTGGCTAAATCTAGGAAAACAGCGCCCAGGGTCTCGCGACGTTCAAGAGCGTTTCGAATCGCCTCTGTCAGGCGGAACAATTGAAATTCCGTCGAATGACCTTCTCTGAATCCGAACTGTTCATCCTGTATGATTTCCGTGATGAAGAGCTCTTCCCTGAGTCTCGCGAGAATTACGGATTCGACAATCTTCCCCAAACAGGAGATCAAAGAGATAGGCCTATAGCTCTCCGGGAATAGTTGGTCTTTCCCAGGTTTCAGAATGGAGACTACTATTGTGTGTTTCCACACAGATGGGAAGTGACAGAGGCGAAGAGATGAGTTTACGACACAGGCCAACTGGAGGATGGCGTCAAGGGGCAGCTTTTTGAGGGCTCTGTTGGAAATCTGGTCGCTACCAGGAGCTTTGCCGGGTTTGAGGCGTTGAATGATGGACTTTACCTCATCTTGGGAAATGAGGGCAAGATCTCTTCTCCCTCTAAATCAGGGAGGCCGCGAAGACACTCCTCCACGATGTCAGCCGTCTCGTCGCCGGAATCCACGTCAGCATTGGGCTCGTGAACAGATTGCAGATGGTCCGCGAGAATTTCTGCTTTTCCAGAAGGCGAGTAGGTAATGCCATCAGGGCCCTGCATGGGTCGAATGCCCTCAGACTTGCTTTTGTTCAGCTTTAGGGATTTTGCCATTTTCCACAAGGAACCGCTGCCAGTCGCGAGGGAAGACACCTTATTCCACCAATTATCCTCTCGGAATTCTCTTAGAGAGGTTCTTAGTTCCCTAGAGAGCGCGTTTGCATGTTCTATATCGACAGGGTGGCCAGTTCTTTGGGCCCTTTTCTTCGCTCTTCTACGATTCTGCAACAGCTCTCGGAGGGAGTGTGGTAGCCATTTATTTGGTTCAGGCCTAGCATATGTGGTGGCAGTCACTATACTGTTCGAAATGTTACTGGTCAGCCCAGAGGCGGCAGTTTGATCTTCGATGGTATTCAATTCGATTAAATGATTTTCATTTTTGTTTTGAAGGACTTCCAGTCATCCCTGCGGCGAAGGGGAGTGGCGGCGGACTCCGCCTAGTTGCTCTTACAATTATAGAACTATAGACCCTGGAAAATATTTTCAGATTTCCAAGATGGTCGCCAGGGGGCGTAACCGGCATCTTAAACTTTTAAAGTGATTTTTCACTGAAATCCACCAGTAAATGTTACCAAAAAATATATGCTCTTTAAAGCTAAGCTTTAATCGAGTAATTTTTGTTTAACTCTTTTTGACGTATCTATTAAAATAAAGTGGTGGGGGGTAATTCAATGTTTTTTTAAATAAACAGCTGTAACTCCTAAACGACTGAACTGATTTTAACAAACTTGGTCTCATTGGAAAAAGCATTTATTGTTCCATCAAACCTATCTTACCTGTGATATGTCAATTTCTTAGTGATGCCGCTAGAGCGCGCTTTTTGATATAATAATAGAAAATTGCAAAATTCTCTAAAAAATTAAATGCAATAATATGATTTTTTTTCCATAAAAATGTAGCGAAGTGATGCCTAAATAGGCCAGTGAAAACCGTATCTCGATATCTCATTTGTAGCCTAAAATATCGCAAAAAGAAAATTTAGTTATCATTAAAGTTTAAGATGCCGGTTACGCCCCCTGGCGACCATCTTGGAAATCTTCTTTTGACAACTTTAGCAATCAAATTTTTTACCGCAAGATACAGCACTTTGCATTCTTATCTGGCCAGCCTGTACATAAATTGTTTTGACAGATTCTGTACATTACTACATAAATACCTACCAGTGTAGCTAACTGTCGAATGTAAAAATTAAATCTTTCCAGATTAAGGCGTTATTAGACTGAATTTCACTTATGGGTAGCGCTTTTAATTTTTGGTGAACGCGGACTTCAATTACAAACGATTATAGCTATCAAAATTGTAAAGTCAAATCGTAAACGCAGCCATTTTTTCCGGTTTATTAACTTGATGACTGTCTTGGCAGGCATAACAGCCGTAATATATGTCTAACAGCTGTCAAACTGTAAAAATATTTAAACGAGTCTCAATCTTTTATACTACACGGTATTACGATGGAGCTGTTGTTATTTTCTGTGTTGTGTCTTTAAGTTTTAAAGGTTATTGCGATGCAAATTCTATCTGTCAATATCCCTGACAGCTGTCAATCTACAAAAGAATACCTAGTTTAGACAGATGTCAAACTTTGAAAACCATTTTTTTCAAATTTCGCAACTTTAGCTCTCGATGTACTACGATTACAGACGATTATAGCTATGTCAAAACTGTAAAGTTAAATTTTTAAGAGGCTCGACTACCTTTGACAGCTGGCGATGTCGCCGCAGTTCATAATATTATGTTTTTATAATTTATTTGAAACGTATTTTAAAATCGGGCTTGATACACACATGTGTAGAGGTATTTTGAATGCTCATAGTAAATTTCAGTAATTAAATCTAAAAATTAATAGAGTAATCTCGATTCCCGCATCAAGGTAACGGCCTGTCACGGTAAAAGAGATTGTGAAGTTAATACCGAATATTAATAGACAAAATTGTACCTATATGTAGAAGTAAAACATTTGTAGAAATATGTGTACGAAGCCCAATTTTCAAATTATATTGAAATAAAATCAACCAAACGATTTATAGAATTATGTAGATATGGCACCGTTGTAAAATAATCAGCTGGTAGACGGCTTCATTCACGGCTTATTTTCTTAGAGTTTTGACAGTTATGACAGCCAGAATATAAATGTCTAACAGTTTAACAAAAGATATGAGCTGCGTTCGGCATGCACACTCCGTGCACTCTTTTTGTATCTAGAAAGGCACATCTAAGTAGTATACGCTCTGCGTTCGCTAAAGCTTTAGAGCAAAGAGAGCATTTTTGTTTCGCGTTCGGGGTAACAGATTGGAGTGTTTAGGATCATGCTCTCTTTGCTCCATTAATTAGGAAGGAGTGTTGAGAGTGTGGTTGAGAGTACGAAAAAGTTTCGATATGTTTGGTGGTTTGGATGCAGGTTTAACTGTCATTTGTGACGTATCGGTGATTACCTGTGCTTACACTGACCGTTTGTTGAATTGCATGATTGCATCATTGCATGCACTATGCTCTGCGTTCGCGGAAATTACTTTGTGACACTCTATTCATGATCCGTACTCTATTCACTCTACCCTGCTCTGCTCTATTCATACTCTACTCTTTTTGAGCAGCTCATATTGTAAAGCTGAAGTCTAAATTTGCACATCGTGAACTAGTCTTTCGATTTTAGAGGTTATCGTGATGCTAATATTATCTGTCAGTATGACAGCAATGATTGACAATCCATCAATTGATCATCTGTTTACTTGTATGTATATGAAAGACATATTTACAGTAGCCAATTATTTGTGTCCGGAATTTCATGCTCCTATTATAACTGTACATACATAATAGTTATCGAAACACTAAACTACTACAGTTTTTGGTATTTAGTGGGGTTGTTTAGTTGTTCTACTTCTGCACCAAGAGATCCAGTGAACAACTTCATAATAGTTATTTATGTATTAAGCAGGGTGTGAAAAAGGCTTGTATGGATGCAAGTCTTCAAGTTTGACAGTATTATCTTAAGGAATATTATCATTTTCATTAATTGCAAATACACATTCTTTGGATTTTATTCTGGTAAAGTTGCAGTTAAAAAATTTGTCCTGTCATTTTGACGTTTAACCCGATTTTGAATAAAAATACATCTCGTGAATCAGTCTTCAAGTTTTGGAGGTTACTGTGATGTAAATATTATCTGTCAATATGACAGCTATGATTTGCATGCCAGTTCGAGAATCAATTTACAACGCACAAAAGCGATTCAGTTTTTGGGAGGGGAAACGATACCTCTTGTAGATTAAAATCGATGTTATTATGATCCTTAATAATATTACCGAGCTTAAATCTATTGTAAAATATCGAAAAGTTTTTAATAGAAATTGATCACCTTCAGCGCAAAGATAGCTTATCGAAAAGTTAATAAAACTTTCGGGAGCGTTCGAGGAAATCCTAATCTAGAAATAAATTTCATTTAGCGGACGACTAACGCACACCTTAAAACTTTAAAATAGTGTTTAACAAAAAATTTCTCCTCGCAGTTAATTCTTCCCCGATTACTAACCCACTTCTTCTTCTTCAACTCCGTTAGATGATCCTAACGACTTCGCCACAAACTTTTCCCTCTAATACAGACATATGTTCCTATACAAAAGTCATTTTGTGTTTAGAAATAAATCAAACTCTCTTGTGTTCCTCCTTTACGTTTTATTTACTCTTTCGTTTTTGACCTGATTTGGCGTCTCGGTTTTAAGCAGAATTAATTAATTCTACGCCTACCCGCGTTCAGGCAATTTTTATACGAATATAGTCTGTTATGGAAATGAAATCTGTTGGGATTTCTCTCCTGTTATTTACTTAATGACGATCTTGGGAGGCTTAATTTTTAATTTTCATTCTAACAGGTGTTTTTGTATAAGGGAAAGTGAAAATTGTCGGTCCTAATTTATGTAAATTTTCCTTTTCTTTCGTACGCAAGAGAATTTAATTAATTATTTAATATTAAAAAAAAAAGAGGACGGTTTTAGTATTAAAAAAAAACAATTAATTTAATCAGATTAAATGTAGAAATCTACAATCTAACCTATAATCTTGTATGTATGTAGATATAACTAAAATATTATTTTGGGAAATGTTTTCGCAACCAAAGCACATATTGGAAGTTAATCCAAACAAACTCCACCGTAGGTACTATATCCCTAACAGCAGAGCAGCAGAAAAAAACTTGACTTTAGGGTCTGATAAATATATCAGGACACTTTCTACCACACATAGGTAGCAAGTGCTAACACTTGTATACAACGTTCCTTTTTTGCATACTCTATCTGTGTAAGGTTATCCCTCTCGGTTCTCGCAGCACAATTCCTTAGCCGCCTGTAGGGAGTAGGTAGTAGCAGAGTCTATATAATCTGATCATAAATTAGATGTGTGAAAGGATTTTTAACGTGTATACATATAACAATAGGGATATTTTTATGTTATTTTTTTTCAAGCGAAATAAAGACATTAATTTCAATTTATAAATATGGGAAAATAGTGTTTCTCCCAGGTAATAATTCTTTTACAACCAAAACGAAAAAAAAAAACGAAGTAGTATAGGATTTTAAACAGTTTATTCAACACTATATATCATCAATTAAACACATTCTTTATTAACAATAACTATCAAAAATCAAAGCAAAATTGACAGCTGTCAGAAATATTCTGAAAGTTAATTGTCCAATGGTCCTTCTTGTCTCCTTCTAGGGCTAAACCAAAGGTTCTTAAGCCCTTTTGTCGTCCTGGACGCCCGACTGGGCTGATGTGTTAGTTTTCAGAGTCTCTCTATCCTATTGGAATGTAGATTATATATATGATAATTATGTTTTTTAGGGTCCTAGTTCGTCGTCTATCGCCAAGGCTCTTCGGATGTTTACCATGGGAGGAGGTCGATCCGGATCGAGATGTGCCAATCTACTTATTAGAGGATTTCCTGATCGTTCAATTCGTTCCCGAGTGCCTCTTGCAAGATCGATGATAAATTGCTTTAGTGTAGGGACTCTCATAGCTGTTGGTTCCTGATGAACCATGGAGCACCGGTGATTAGTCTCAGGATCCTGTTTTGAAGTACCTCCAGCTTTTTGTAATGGGTTCTCGCCAGACTCGACCACACCAGGGCACCATAGGTGATGACTGGGCGCAGAAACGTATAATAAATAGATATTTTGATCCTTAGCCAAAGAGAGCTTTTTGAACAAAGAAAAGGATAGAGGTAGGATCTTGCCGCGTAAAATTTTTCAATGGATTTTTTCACATGAGATTGCATAGTCAGTCGGGAATCCAATCTGATACCCAAATAAACTACGGAAGGGCTCCAAGAGAGCCTAAAGTCGTTAATAAAAATGTGCTCTGGTGGAGGGCGCAGTCTTTTCGTGAAGCGGACTGCTACAGATTTCGACTCGTTTATCTTTAGCTTCCACTTGGATGCCCAAGCCAGGATGTCATCTAATGAGTGCTGAAGCATATGACATAGTTGGAATTCGTCTCTAGATGCAGTGTATATTGCAGTATCGTCTGCATATATTGCTAGCTCAACACCTTCCGTTTTTGGGAGATCAGCCATGAAAATTAAAAACAGACTAGGGGCAAGGAGAGAACCCTGTGGTACGCCAGAAGCTATTGGCTTTCTCCGTCCACTACGCGCAGAGAATGTGCGTTCAAGAACATACGAGTGGACCAAACTCGGATTAATACCATTAGACACCATTTTGAAGACTAAACCCTCATGCCACACCGTATCAAAGGCTCTTGCAATGTCTAAGAAGACCGCGCCTAAAGTTTCCATTTTTTCCAGAGCGTCGCGGATGGCCTCGGTGAGTCGGAACAATTGAAATTCGGTGCAGAGACCTTCTCGAAACCCGAACTGCTCATCCTGTATTAGTTCTTTAACGAACAACTCTTCTTTAAGCCTTTGCAAGATAATAGATTCCGCTACCTTTGCGAGGCAGGAAATTAGCGAAATAGGCCTATAATTTTGCGGGAAAAGCTGGTCTTTATTAGGCTTCGGTATGGAAACAACGATGGAATGTTTCCATACATTAGGGAAGTAGCCAAGGTGTAAAATTGCGTTCGTGACAAGAGCCAATTGGGAGATGACATTTGAGGGTAACTTCTTAAGGGCTGTGTTGGTGATTTGGTCGTAGCCCGGTGCTTTCCCGGGTTTAAGATTTTTAATGACCCGTTCTACCTCTTCGTTGGATGTAGGAGGAAGGTCCTCGCCTTCCATCTCGGGAAGGGCTCGAAGGGTGTTTTTGATCTCGGTCTCGAGCTCCTCGTCGAAAACGTTGCTGAATGTAGTTTCGTGGACGGTCTGTAGATAGTTGGCAAAAATCTCAGCTTTTTCAAGAGAAAGATAGGACACGCCGTTGGGACCTTGTAAGGGCCTAATGCGAGGCACAGTCGTCGTACAACATGCTGAGGAAATTGTGGGCATCGAAAGACACGACAACAAGAACTAAATTGAGACACTTTAATACGATTTTACGGATGTGAATCGTGGGTTTTAAACGAAGGAGACGTGCAAATAAGAATCCTGGTTTTCATCAATAAATGTTTAAGAAGAATAAATTATAGGAATCTCTACTGGTCCAGCATAATCCCAAGAGCAGAACTGTGGAATATTAGCCAACAAGAGTTAATCGAAGTGAAAATAAAATTAATTAAGGAAAAAGACGCAGAGGCCGTCCCCATACCCAGCAAACAAAAAGTCGTTATCAGGACGTCAAATTTCGTATTTTGAAGACCAAAAAAGACGTCCTTCAAAGACGTCCTCAAGAAGAATGTATGTACACGTCTTTGAGGGACATCTATACACTTCTTTGAGGACGTCTATAGGTGCATGTCTTTGATACGTCTCCAAGGACTCCAAAGATGCACGTCTTGGAAGAGGACATTTATTTCTGCAGATATAAATCCAATTTAGGCCAATAAAACAACAAATATTATAAATCAATTTCGATGTATTTTACAAATAAAATACATTTATAGTCGATTTATTGTCCTAAAGTGATTTTATATCTGACGAAACAAAACACGTCTTCCAATGAACGTTTTACGTACGTCTTCAAGACATCATATTTTGACGATGACTTATTTCGTCGAAAATGAACAATATTACGACGTCCTGAAAACGTAATATTTTGACGATGTCAATATACGACGTCCTCAAGACGTACCCGACGTGTCTCTGTTTGCTGGGTATGACCTGGAAAAGAAGTACGCAATCATAACACGACCGAATAAATAAGATCAATTGTCAATAACATCCTCGGATGACCCATACTCCTAAAGGAGGAAAAGGGATCTACTACTACTACTATGTTTGCAATTACAAAGAATGAAATTTGATTGGATATGCAATTTAACAACCGACTTTCGTCATTACAATTGATGACGTATTATTCCAACATGGTCGCCATGTATAACCCTTGTAGTAACACATGACTTGACAGTAGTGATGTGCTTAGTAGTTCTTTTCAGCGAACTAGTTCCCGCGAACTATTTCACTTTTGCGAACTAGTTCGTGAACGAACTATTAAGCAAAATCATTCCTTCCCATTCACGCATTCACTCGGTTGCCTCGTTTACCAGAAAGAGAATTGACTCTCAGCGCAACCATAATCCTGCTTTAATAGTTCTCTCGTTCGACGTTGTATATTTATTAGTCGGCTAACGTCGCCCATCACTCGTTCTCGCCATATACGTGTATGTAATTCATGCCTAATGGGCATCAAGCCTTAATAGTTCGGGCGAACTAGTTCATTTCGAATCTGTGAACTAGTTCTCTTAGTTCATCTCAAAGAATAGTTCTTTTTAGTAGTTCGTTCACGAACTACACATCTCTACTTGACAGTTAGTAGCACAAATTAGGTTATGTTTAGCTATATGCAAGTAAAATCTCGACGCCAAATGACAAATGTCAACCGGCAACGTTCTAATTATAGAAATCCTACACGGACGAAATGTCACTAGATTTAGCACACAATTGTAATATACAAGTGTAACTCAATGTGAGATTGTGTTGGTATGAACTTTAAGAAATTGATGACGAAAGTCGGTTGTTAAATTGCATATCCTATATTTAAATTTCGCGGTATCGAAGTTTCAAGCTTAGTTTACCGATATTTTAAGTAACGCATGTTAATTTGTCAGATTTGTAAATTTAAAATATGAAGTGTAATGAAATGAAATCTATAAAAGGTACAAAACGAATAATTAATTTTGAACGTTTGTCAGTTACCAAGTGACATTTTAATGACATATATCAGTCCAATTCAAATTTTGCGTTTTACGCAAATATGCATCAGGTAAATAACAATATTTGCACCCTTCAAAATTTGAAATATTGGCGGCAATTTCAAAAAAATGTTGATTTAATTTCTTATTAAAATCGGTCATATTTTATACAGTTATACGTTAAAAAAAATAGTTATTTAAGAAATTTAAAATAAAAATACCACATTTGATTTAAATAAATGCAAATTGATTGCACAATTGTACAATTTTATTAAAATGTGCTTTCGTTAGAACTCTATAACTTTACCTAGTCCGATTTTCGATTTCTTATTTAGTTTGGTCATAATTGCAATGCATCATTTTAAGTGGCCCATCCTGTATATTATGGGAAACAAGCAGGTGTTAACGGCGAATTTAACACGTTAGTAATTTAATGATTACGAAAGAAACTAATTTATAAAACAATTGATTATGATTTGGCAGTTTTTACTGTATATATATATATATATATGTGTGTGTAGACGAAAGCTATTACCTACTAAAAATAGTCGGCGAAATTGTTCGATAAATTAGATTGAATCTTGAGCAAATTATCCAGGAAAGTTTTAATCCTTTTTAAAGAATAAATTTAATACAGAGACACATCACGTAATATTGAAAAAACAAAATTTCCGCCCTCGCAGGACATATTAAAGCCACTCGATTGTAATCCGTTACAAAAATAAAAATTGCTCGGGCTTTCTCTATACCTGAAGCGCAGTTCTAAAGAGCTTACCCTCGTAAAATTACAACATTAACCCGGACGGAACATTTTATACAATATGAAAACATTTCTCGTCGTCGAAGTCGTGTGTAAAGAGAGCTACTGTGGATATCATCTCATGTTTTTTTGTTGTTGTTGTTTCTGTAATATAAGCGTGAGTATTTAGCTTTAGAAGCGGAGTCAAGTAAAAATGTTAAAACATCATAAATTTTCACAAGCAAGCTTCCATACGAGATTAAACTTTAACTTCGTATTTATGGCGGATGCGCGGGTTCTTTATTAAAGATTTAATATTTAAGGATAAGAGAGTCGAGGGAATAATATCCGTATTAATAAAAAAAATATATATGATTGAATTTGATGTGACATTATATTATCTCGAGGTATTACATGATTTATCACAATCAGTCAACTTCAGGCGTATAATTGGATCACAAAAAGAAGAAAAAAAAAAGAAAGAGGAACAGAATAGTATTTCTATCACACCCTTGTTAAATGTAACGGACGTATCGCTCCATCACATTCGTATCATTTCCCCGGAAAAGATGGACAGCCAAATAAATTAAAGTCGAAACGAATAAAATTAAAGAGGAGGGTATTTCGATGCAATTTTATCAAAAATATAATTTCAATCGATTCGTATGTAAAAATGTAAAAAAGTTGCTTTTCAATTTTGCCTCATTTCGATTCCTCGATTCCTGAAATTGTATACGTTTTTATTACTTTCAGCTTTCAACCTTTAACCTAATACATATTAATGTTGGACGTGGAATTCGTGCTGCTGTTCTTTTTAGTTCTCCTCTCTTGTTTTTCATCTCCAATAGGGGAGAAACGTTTTTTTTTTTTTTTAATGCGTAAATATACTCGAAATGTGGAAGTTGCTGCTGTATAAGCTATATTTTTAAAATCGATAACTCCGTGCTTTTTTACTCTCTTGTTCTTTTCGGGATGGAAACGTCACCGAGGTATGTTGACTTTTTTTTTTTTTGTTGAAGTGATATTTTAAAATGAGGACGTATGTACCTACCGATGTTATATCAAAAGAAAAATTCAACTCAGTTTCTTTCTGGTGTTACATATTTTCCTATTCTACTAACTAAAAGCGTTTAACAATACAAAAATATACAGGATGGTCCATCGGGAACTGCAACGATCGATTGTGGAAAAACTATAACTAGGAACGATCTGAAATTTTGGCATTGTAGTAAAGTCGATAGGGCCCATTCGCCTAAAATATTTTCAAGATGGCGGCCCACCGGGCTATACCGGAAATAAGCACCAACTTCGTAATTTTAAATGGAAATACCCTATATATTGTCACATTTTTAGATTCTACGTTAAATTCTAAATATATATATTTCATGTATAATGTCCTATACCTAAGTCTAACCCTTTTTGACTTATTGACATTCTTATGCTAAATTTGACGTTTAAAGGCAGATAAAATCAATTGCATTTTTTCCATATAAGAAGAAGTTTATTATTTAATTTGAAGTAAATTCTCTCAAAAAGATGACCTAATTAAATATCTATTATTTGTATAAAATTGTTACCATTATTAATTAATACAGAGTGTGCGAAATACAATCATATACAGGCTGGTTCCCGGGAACTGCAACGATCCATTAAAGTCGGAACGAACTAAAATTAGGAATGATCTGAAATTTTAACACTATAATAAAGTCGATTCAGTAATTCGCCTAAAGTATTTTCAAGATGGCGGCGCTCCGATTATATTCCGGAAATTGTAAGCACCAACTTCAGCTAATTTTAAATGAAATACCCTATATATTGTCACATTTTTAGATTCTACGTTAAATTCTAAATATATTTCAGGTATAATGTCATATACCTAAATCTAACCCTTTTTGACTTATTGACATTCTTATACTAAATTTGACGTTTAAATGCAGATAATCAATAATTGCACTTTTTCCATAGGTATAAGAAGAAGTTTATTATTTAATTTGAAGTAAATTCTCTTAAATAGATGTCCTAATTAAATATCTATTATTTGTATAAAATTGTTACCATTATTAATTAATACAGAGTGTTTAAAATACAATCATATACAGGTTGGTTCACCGGGAACTGCAACGATCGATTGTGGGAGAACTATAACTAGGAACGATCTGAAATTTTGGCACTGTAGTAAAGTCGATAGGGCCCATTCGCCTAAAATATTTTCAAGATGGCGGCCCTCCGGGGTATACCGGAAATAAGCACCAACTTCGTAATTTTAAATGGAATACCCTATATATTGTCACATTTTTAGATTCTACGTTAGATTCTAAATATATTTCATGTATAATGTCCTATACCTAAGTCTAACCCTTTTTGACTTATTGACATTCTTATGCTAAATTTGACGTTTAAAGGCAGATAAAATCAATTGCACTTTTTCCACATAAGAAGAAGTTTATTATTTAATTTGAAGTAAATTCTCTCAAGTAGATGACCTAATTAAATATCTATTATTTGTATAAAATTGTTACCATTATTAATTAATACAGAGTGTGCTAAATACAATCATATACAGGTTGGTTCACCGGGAACTGCAACGATCGATTGTGGGAGAACTATAACTAGGAACGATCTGAAATTTTGGCACTGTAGTAAAGTCGATAGGGCCCATTCGCCTAAAATATTTTCAAGATGGCGGCCCTCCGGGCTATACCGGAAATAAGCACCAACTTCGTAATTTTAAATGGAATACCCTATATATTGTCACATTTTTAGATTCTACGTTAGATTCTAAATATATTTCATGTATAATGTCCTATACCTAAGTCTAACCCTTTTTGACTTATTGACATTCTTATGCTAAATTTGACGTTTAAAGGCAGATAAATTCAATTGCACTTTTTCCACATAAGAAGAAGTTTATTATTTAATTTGAAGTAAATTCTTTCAAGTAGATGACCTAATTAAATATCTATTATTTGTATAAAATTGTTACCATTATTAATTAATACAGAGTGTGAGAAATACAATCATATACAGGCTGGTTCACCGGGAATTGCAACGATCGATTGTGGGAGAACTAGAACTAGGAATGATCTGAAATTTCGGCACTGTAGTAAAGTCGATAGGACCCATTCGTCTAGAATATTTTCAAGATGGCGGCGCTCCGGGGTATACCGGAAGTAAGCACCAACTTCGTAATTTTAAATGGAATACCCTATATATTGTCACATTTTTAGATTCTACGTGAAATTCTAAATATATTTCATGTATAATGTCCTATACCTAAGTCTAACCCTTTTTGACTTATTGACATTCTTATGCTAAATTTGACGTTTAAAGGCAGATAAAATCAATTGCATTTTTTCCACCTAAGAAGAAGTTTATTATTTAATTTGAAGTAAATTATCTCAAGTAGATGACCTAATTAAATATCTATTATTTGTATAAAATTGTTACCATTATTAATTAATACAGAGTGTGCGAAACACAATCATATACAGGCTGGTTCATCGGGAACTGCAACGATCGATTGTGGGAGAACTATAACTAGGAACGATCTGAAATTTTGGCACTGTAGTAAAGTCGATAGGACCCATTCGCCTAGAATATTTTCAAGATGGCGGCGCTCCGGGGTATACCGGAAGTAAGCACCAACTTCGTAATTTTAAATGGAATACTCTATATATTGTCACATTTTTAGATTCTACGTGAAATTCTAAATATATTTCATGTATAATGTCCTATACCTAAGTCTAACCCTTTTTGACTTATTGACATTCTTATGCTAAATTTGACGTTTAAAGGCAGATAATCAATTGCACTTTTTCCATATTCTATTCTATTCATCCTTTACTCGAAAAAAACAGATCGAGGATGCGTGATCCGTTTGTTAATACCTCTTATAATTACCGAGATCCCCTATTAAAACATCGTAATTTGCCCACTCTGTACAGCGAATTCTTACCATTCACACATTTCTCGAGATATCTTCGGATAGGTAGAAGATAGCGATACCCGGTTTTCACTGATTTGTCGGTAATTTAGTCTACATTTTTAATCTACAATCAAAAATATATATTTGCATTTAATATTTCCGATAAAAAACAAAATTTCTGCAAAAAATTTAAATAGCGCCCTCTAGCATGCATGATACTTATTAGATGGGTTGGAATTTCAAAGCATTAGATTAGAGGAGTAATGCTGTTTCGAACGAGACTAAGTTTGCGAAATTCGGTCCAACAGAACCGGAGTTATAAGCATTTCTTTGAAACAAAGTTTCCCCTTCACCCCCCACCCTTATTTGGTAAAATTAAAAAAAAATCGTTTGGTGTCGAATATGCGGAATTCCTAGAAGATTCCGATTTTGGTAAATTTTGTATAAAATAAGAATTTAAATTTTTAGTGTACAGTTACGCCATCTAACGGTTATTCTCCACCTTCTTTTATTAAAATTATAGTGTTTTTTTCTTTTTACGTGTGGTGAGTGCTTAGTATAGTAGTAGTATAGGATTTTACAAGACTGTTGCGGACATTTTGGGACACACTGTATAGTGGTTGTCACGGTAATTTAAAATGCCTGCGATTAATACTAATCAGTCATGAATCAGACTGTAAGGATTACCTACGATGAGTACAGAAGATAGAAGAACCTGCTTCAGTAATTGCTGTAGATATTCTAAGATTGTGATGTGTCCTCATCGTTTACATTGTAAAATGATTCTCGATCTGTCAGAGGGACTGTCAATCATAGCTGTCACATTGACAGATAATATATATTGACGTTTGCATAACAATAACTCTCCAAAACTTAAAGACAGGTTATACGATGTACCAAATTAATCAAGATTTCGTTAAATATTAAAATGATTATAATACATTTTTTGACTATCGACAGTTAAAAAAAGTCTCTAATGCGTTGCAACATTTAAATGTATTAAAGAAACTAAATTGATTCGTTTCAATCTGCATGAAGTTCGGAATGTGTCTCCGAAGAAGATTTTTAAAGCAATCTTAAACTACTGAGTGAGCAATTTCAAATGAAGTAGGTTGGCAGAACAAACTAACACCGTGCTGTCAAATAATTAAGCGTATATACAGCGTTTTAAAAGCATATTATGCCAAAATGATGGACATTCTGTATATACATTATCCATTCTGTAATAGAAGCTCTTCGCAAATTAATTTCTCATAAATATAAAACTAGTTTGCGAAAATTTAATTTCGAGTTTAAGCTTGTAAACTTTACACTTCCAATAGATCGTGCATAATTGAGCGTTGAGTAGATTTAATATTTAGAATTTCGCCTTTCGGAAATAAAAATAAAATCAATAACACCACAATACCAATTATTGCTTTCATATTAAATTCAATCTTTCAACGATAAAAACATATTTCAATTTAAACCGAAAATCTCGTCTGATAGGATTGAAACCCTATTTCTGACGAATTTGTATCGTCAGGACCTTCGCTACATCGCTTACATTCAATATTTTCGATTACATCTGTTCTTTTCAATCTAATACGACGATATAACGAACAAAAAAAAGGTTAACATCAGCAAGTTTTGAACTCTTTATTCCTAGGAAATTGGATTCTACCGCAAGTTAGTTAGATTATGTCGGTATTGTAGGGAATTTTTATGTCAAATTTAATGGATCATACCGTATTATGTTTAAAGTTTAAAGGAATTAATACGAATTGTTTAATTTCTCGATTTAAATCCGCCAAAAACTTTCAAACGAGAAATCATTATTTCACCGCAACTAGTAATACGCATGTGTCGTGAAGTTGTCTATTATTGGGAGCTGGCATCCTGGCAGAATTGAGCAGCAGCACCGAGCACCGGGTTTTTCTCCAGTCCGCCGTTGAAATGTCAAATGGCGTATATCAGCTGCTTTCATAATAAATAAAATTCGATCTGTTTTTTCCGACGATTTCGACGACATAGCTGCATGTTTAAGATAGAGGACGATTATCACCGTAAGTACACCTTAAAAATACCCGTTTTTAACAAAATTTCACCTCGTATTTTACGAGGGTTGTTATCAACATAACCTCAAAATTCACATCCTTGAATTTTTGTGTTTTCCTTTCTAGATCTTAAGATGGATGATGAAGCTGTAATTGCAACTAACGACGACGCGAGCGAATGTAAAAGAGGAGCAGTCCTCCTTGGTTATTGGCAAGATAATTATATCCCGTATTTCATTAAACATAACCAGCGCAGAGCTCCTGAGATTAACAGAGGATACTACGCTAGAGTTAAAGGGGTCGAGAAGATTATACATAAGTTTTTAAGTAAAGCTGGAAGTAACGCTCAGATTATAAATTTGGGTTCGGGTTTCGATACTCTATATTGGCGTTTAAAAGATCAAGAGATTAAATTATGTAATTTCGTCGAGATCGATTTCCCTGCGGTAACCTCGAGGAAATGTTACTTGATTAAGCGGAATAAACAGTTATTACAGAGGATTCACGAGAAAGATCAGGAGGTTAAATTAAGCCCGACCGATTTACACGCTGGACCTTACCATTGCATCGGGGCCGATTTACGTAATATATCTGAATTGGAAAGTAAATTGTATCAGGCGGAGGTGAATTTTTCCTACCCGACTTTATTTATAGCCGAGTGCGTTTTGGTTTATATCGAGAACGATTGCGTTAATCGTTTATTATCGTGGATCGCAACGAAATTCCCGAAATGTTTATTTATCGTATACGAGATGTGTAATATGAACGACACTTTCGCTAACGTCATGCTGGAGAATATGAGGGTACGCGGTTGTAATCTCGCTGGGATATCGTCATGTAAGAATTTAGAATCGCAACAGGCGAGATTCCAATGTAATAATTGGCTCGGTTCGAAAGCTTGGGATATGGTTTCCGTTTATTATTCGTTACCGAATTCTGAAAGGCAGCGTATCGAGAAATTGGAATTTTTAGACGAGCAGGAGTTGTTGATACAGCTTTTTCAGCATTATTGTGTGTGTTTGGGTTGGACAACTCCGGAGTTCGCTGATTGTGATTTCGAATAAATGTTTCGTTGTGTCGTGGTGGATAAAGTGTATTTTTAATGTATATCGGGGTGGTGAATTAGAGTGAGATTTGTCCGAAATAGAGTTCGAACTGTTTTTCGTTTAGGTAGATTATTATTATAGATTTGTTTCATTTTTGGGTTAAAATTTAAAAAAAAAAAACGAAAATTCTAATTCAGTACCCTAAAATTATATTTGCTTTGACTTAAAAAAAAAAGAATATAAGAGAAATTTATATATATTTCCAAAAAAAAAATTAAAAGAAATTATAATATATACAATATAAGAAAAGAAAGAGAGAAAATTGAGATAAAATTTCGATATTTGTGATGAAAATAAAAGCATACTTAATGTAATATTATAATTAATGTTTGAGCCAAAGTTTAATGATTCTAATTCTACTTAAAAACGAATTAAAATTCACTGTAAAATCTAATGTAATATTAAAAAATAATTTATTATAGTGTTTTTTTTCCTTTCGTTTTGCAAGACTGTTTAATCGTATAATTTACGTTGGTAGCCCTGCATATTGAATCTTTCATTTTTGTGTTTTATTTTTTAATATATTACTTATATATATGCATTGTTATATACTTATATTTTTTGCCGTTTATTATTATTACATAAATAAATTATTTATAAAACATTTAAGATAAAAATAATAAAAAAAAGTACACAAAATTTTGCGTTTTATTCATGACAGTTCGATTGACGTTTGATGCTAATTTGTTTAAATCCTCTATAAACGTCAATATCCTATAGTAATCGTTCTTACAATGAATTGTACTCGATTTCCTCGTTAATGATTGATTAGGGTCCTCTGCGATTGGATTTGGAACCCTCTATTAAACCCAAAGGGGGGGATGGGATAATATCTAATCGAAAGCTTGAATTAATGTTGTATACGTATTAGCAGTTTAAAATTTATGAACTTGACACGGGCTTAATCTGTACTGTACAGAAACGGACGTCACTCAATCCTGTTGTATCGAATTAATTATTGTTGTATTATAGGAACTGAATTAGTTACTAATTAGTTTTGTGTTGTAATGTTTAATAAATTGAAGGAATTAGATTGATTAGGATTAGATCCGGTTTTGAACGGTATCCGATGAGATAATGTTGGTAATACGTAATCTCTTTATTAGTACTGTGGTGGTTTAATTGAAGTTAATTAATCTGATTTAATCATTCATTAAAAGTTTATGGGGTTCTGGACAAAATATAAATTTGAAAATTTAGAATTATATATAATCGATTATGTTCTCTTCAATGAAAATTAGATTAGATTTCTAGCACTTCCTCTTATAACGGAAGTCGCCATCTACTTTGTTAATTTTAATGGAACACCCTATATATTTTTACATATTTGGATTTATCTATCTTTAAGCTTTATAAATACTTTTAGTTTTTTTAATTTTGATTCGGGCGTTTTGTAGTTATTCGATTTTTTCTAAAAAAAAATTTGCTATAGCGGACTTTTATTCAAAAAATCAGGTAGCGCTCGATTTTTCGAATATCAATTTAGAATTCGTAACATGCTTAAACAACATGTTGGAGTATATTTTGGCGCCGAGAAGGGTTGTCTACATTGCGTGATTACTTTATTATAGCACGTTAACTTTTCGAAATTTTGAAGAACCATAACTTAATTTTTTTAAATACCACCCCCTATATTTTATTACTTAGTCGTCTTCAGCGTCCAATTCTACATCTTTTATGTCTGACTTGTCTCATACCTAAAATTGATAGTTTAGGAGATAATTAGAATTTTTGAAAAATACACACAACTCATCGATACTCAAAATCACACTTTGTCGTGTTTGATTCTTGTGAGACGATCATTTGATTGGAAAACTTTAGAAATTTTATCTTTGTGATGTTGGTTGCACTAATTTTTAAATTGACATTTAAAAAATTTTTAAACGATAAGTAAATCTGAAATATTCACGTCAAATCCTATCGTTTATTTAACATTTTATGCATACTTCTTGTTAATTTTGTATTAATACAACCTCAACCGCATGAGCTTCATGCTTTTTACAATTTCTTCTTTATTTCGGCTGATTTTGACATTTAAAATTTAATATGCTTATGTAATTAGGAAATTTAATTTATTTGCTGTTGGTATCATCGAAATCGCCACCGAAAAATCAGGTTTTAAGGAACTTACCAAGAACTTTTTTAAGTTAAAGCCTCGGTTAAAAAATTTCTTCAATTATTTTGACGTTGAACGAAATTTTGAGTGATTTTGAGGAAATTGACACATCGTGAATTAGTCTTTAAGTCTTGGAGGTTATTGTAGTATAAATATCAATGTATATTATCTGTCAATGTGACAGCATTGATTGACAGTTCATTTATTCACTTTTGTGACCAACCTGAACACTATTTTTTTTAATACAGGCGTACCAACTTACTAACGAATTAACTATTTTGTGTATGCTCTTTATTGTGTACTTATATCTAACATCCTCCCACAGTAAAAGCATTGTTTTACATTATTTTCGAAATGCCATTTTATTTAAACCTTTTGTACACAGATCTCCTATTTGTTTTTCAGATGGTATTTCATTTTTCATTGCTTCTTTAAATGTCAATTTTTCGGTCGTTATTACTAATCCTGTCTCATAGTCGATCGTCAAGCCATTTTGGTTTCTTTATCTCTCGGTTGCTTCTCTTAGTTCTAACTGCTTCTTCTTCTTCACTTGAGTCGTTAGGTACTATCCGTTTTTTCGCTTTCATCAACTATAGGCTGTCTCCAGTTCCATCTATTTCTTCCTCTCTGCATTCTTGTGACGTTTGTTTTTCTATCATCGAAATGGTGTCTTCTTCATGAAGAATGTGTTCACTCTTAATTGGCTCTTGGTTCTGACTATTTCCTCTTATAAAAACTACATCTCTATATAGGTATCAACGTTCGTTGTATATGTAAACCATATTCTATACCCCTTGCAATTTTGTTCATAACTCAAATATTTACTTTTAGAATCCCATTTTAACCTTCTTTCTTTTGGGATGTGTACAGGGTGGTCAGATAAGAATGCAAAGTAATTGAAGTCCGCGAAAATGCAAATCAATCTCCCCCATCTGTCATATAATGGCGTTCACCAAAAATTAAAAGCGCTACCCATATGTGAAAATCAGCCTAATAAGGCCCAATCTGGAAAGATGACCTCATTTACAATTTAGCAGCCGTCACAGAGATTTTGACAGCTACACTTGCTGTTAAAAAATGCGGTGACAAAGGTACATTGCGAGCATTGAAATGAAGTATAGTGGTAGCATAAAAATCCCTGGTTTCCTTGAGTTTTACATTCTATAGTAAGCTACACTGAATAAATACTTTCTGACATTTCGTTGTTTTCGTTTACTGTCATTTTTTTATTTATTTATTGTATTTATGTAATAATGTCAGAATCTGTCAAAGCAATTTATGTATGTACAGGGTGACCAGATAAGAATGCAAAGTGCTGTATCTCTGAAACTATTCGTTGTAGAGACTTGCGGTAAAAATTTTTAAGACTAAAGTGGTCAAAAGAAGACCATTGAAAATATTTTTAGATTTCCAAGATGGTCGCCAGGGGGCGTAACCGGCATCTTAAACCTTTAAAGTGATCGTTTCCTGAAATCCACCCGGTAAATGTTACCAAAAAATATACGCTTTTTAAAGCTAAGCTTTACTCGAGTAATTTTTGTTTAAAACTTTTTGACGTATCTATTAAAATAAAGTAGTGGGGGGTAATTCAATGTTTGTTTAAATAAACAGCTGTAACTCCTAAACGACTGAACTGATTTTAACAAACTTGGTCTCATTGAAAAAAGCATTTATTGTTCCATCAAACCTATCTTATCTGTGATATGTGTATTTCTTAGCGATGCCGCTAGAGCGCGCTTTTTGATATAATAACAGAAAATTAATGTTAAATTAAAGAATTTCTGCTGGTAAAGTCCGTTTTACAATGCAAAATATGAGGAGAAGGATTATTCTTTTTGACCCCCAAACAATTTTTGAAATAAACAATGTTTAGAAATCTAATCTTAATTAAAAGATAAATAGAAAGAGAGAAACAACCTAATTAGAGAAGCGTATCTTCTTATCGAACGCTCCATCGCTTCTTAAAATTAATTTTTTTTTACCACTTCGCGCAATCTTTCACTAATTCGTATACCTGTCCGAAATGAAAAACGTCCGAGTACAGAAGTGAAAGAAGAACTTGACGAAATCTCGCTCTCCCCGGTATAATAAATCGCCGTAGCTCCTGGTTGGTGTCCATATTCGTCGGCGGCGCAATCTTATGCCGAAAATTAATGAAAGCCATTAATATTCCCACCCGGGGCAAAATGTAAGGGTAGTGCGGTAGCGGTAGTACAAGATTGCTTCAAATATTGACTGAATGAAACCATTAATTTGTCGGATTCGAAGTATTAGCACCGTTATACGTTCGTTACCAAAGGGTTTCGGTGTTGGTTACCTCATCCGAAATCGATTCTTCTTTTCCTTGAACGAATTAGCGGTGTTCTCTTTGATGAGACTTCACCGAACGAGATTTTCGTTTTGAAACGATTATCAATTTTCCGATAATTTCGCCATTGTTTCACGTTAACGCAATTGTATCTGCTCGGGTATGTAGGTACTGTATACAGTAGCAGTAGAGAATGTTAATAATGGTTTCTCACGAAACCTTCACATTTCACAAATTGTTTCCTCTTGCAGCCTCTATACTAATACATGTATACAGTAATTGGACTATGCATCCTCCGCGAACGAGATACACAAATAAGACCTAACAATCCGAAGCATAAATTGTATTGCTCCCAAGAATAATGTAATCTAAGGTAGGTACTCTTGGTTACGCTGGTGTAATCTCGTGTTATTGCAAGGTAATAAATTAGAAATGGTGTGACAAGATGAATGTATGTATGCACATCATCTATAACATTATTATTATATTAATAGTTTACACGAGATTTATACATTAATGTCGGATGCTTTTAAATTTTTTGCATTGTAAAATGGCTCCCGATCTGTCATACGAACTGTCAATCATCGCTGTCACATTTGACAGATAATATTTGCACCACAATAACCTACAAAATTTAAAAGATCAATTCACGATCTGTTAGTTTAGGCGAAATGGATAAACCGTCAAAATGATCCGACGTTTATAACATTCTGTCATTTTTGTCTATCATAACATGTTTTTAAAGCGTCCTTCTCCCTTTTTTGCGTCGTAAAATGACTCCCGATCTGTCATATATGAACTGTCAATCATCGCTGTCACATTTGACGGATAATATTTGCATAGCAATAACCTACAAAACTTAAAAGATCAATTCACGATCTGTTAGTTTAGGCGAAATGGATAAAACGTCAAAATGATCCGACGTTTATAACATTCTGTCATTTTTATCTATCATAACATATATTTTTAAAACGTCCTTCTCCCTTTCTTACGTCGTAAAATGACTCCCGATCTGTCATATATGAACTGTCAATCATTGCTGTCACATTTGACGGATAATATTTGCATAGCAATAACCTACAAAACTTAAAAGATCAATTCACGATCTGTTATTTTAGTCGAAATGGCTAAAACGTCAAAATGATCCGACGTTTATAACATTCTGTCATTTTTATCTATCATAAGACATTGGTTTTATGTTATAGAATTATTCTTTTAACCGTAATAAAACGTTTCTTTTCAACTCCATCTCAACATTACCAACTTGGAAAGAGGTTGAGAATAAATTAATTTACGACGATTAAGCGAATAAATTCGCAATAAAATCAGTTTATTAGCGGTAAATATTTACAGGTACAATTTTCGTGTCTTGAGCTGGCAACAAAAAAGTCCCTGGATTTATAAAAATTGGGAAATATTTACTTTCGTGAATTGTTCACACTGGATTTATATCTGAAATGTCAAAACGATAGTGCGTCGTAAAATGGCTGCCGATCTGTCATAGGAACTGTCAATCATTGCTGTCACATTTGACAGATAATATTTGCATCGCTATAATCTACAAAACTGAAAAATTCAATTCATCATCTATCATTTTAGTCGAAATGTCGTTAAACGTCAAAATGACAAAACCAATTATTATCCTTCTCATTTCTTGCATCGTCTAGAATGGTTTTTAATTTGTCAATCATCGCTGTCACATTGATAGAGAATAAAGAATAAGGGCTATTGTGAGCCAAAATAGCAGAAGCAAACAGTTACCATTGGTGGGAAAGATGGACGAATTAGGGGAGCGGGGGGGGGAGGGGGGGTTGCAATCTGGTATGATTGGTCGAAATTTAAATTGCGATCGATCAGAATAGAACGGCCAATTTACATGATCAGAGAGCCATCTTTCTGCTAATTTATGTCATATCATGTCACATGTAAATTTTCTTCTTGTGGTCATTGTTATGTTTTAATAGTTATTTATAATGATATCAAGAATGTCTAACAGGCGTTTATGGATCGCGACATGGAAATAATAATACAAGCCGTCAGGCGATAATTCTAAGCTCTTTGTCTACGTCAATTTTCCTTTTTTTTTTGATGGGAAGCTTGTTTACAATAGTTAGAAATATTTTAAAATTAGTGCGAATTTGAAATGATGTTGAGTTGGCCACAGTGATTTTAATATGGCAACTCTGCGTAATTGGCGAACCTGTTTTGATTCATTTTATTTATTATTTATGTACATGACATGTTTTGACAGCAGTTGGCATGTAAATACTGCAACTTCAGATGTATCAATTGTTATTTAAGGCTGTTCCATGCGCCATTTGCAGGACGCGCCTGGTCGCCACTCGCGGAGGAGGTCTGTCCGGATCCAGCTCTGCTAGATGTTGGATTAAGGGCGCGAGATGCCCTGTCCAACGTTCCTCTGGCCAGTGCCATCGCATACTCCGTTAGAGTTGGAAGTTGTAGATTCCTATGTATCTGTGCATTGCTTACGAACCAGGGTGCCGAAACAATCATACGCAGCACCCGGTTCTGCAACACATTCAGACGCCTAATTTGTGACATGCTAGCACTGGACCAAGTTAGAGCTCCGTACGTTAGAGTCGGCCGGAGAAACGCCATATATATCAGAAGTTTAATCTTTATACTCAAAGAGCTTTTATAGCAGAGCAGCGGATACAGGACAGCCCTCACTCGTAAGAATTTGGAGATGACGTTCGAGAAGTGTTACCTAAAAATCAGCTTGGAGTCAAGCGTTATACCCAGGTATGTAACATGGGGTCTCCAAGTTAGATGTTCGCCCTGTATGACAATGATGGTAGGAGGAGGGTTTCGCTTACGCGAGAAACGTAAGGCTTCGCACTTCGAAGGATTGATCTTCAATCTCCATTTTGTAGACCATTCCACGACCTCGTCGACGGTATCCTGCAAACGGCGGCAAATCAGAGCTTCATCGCGCGAAGTTGTAAACAACACCCGCCGTATAGATCTGGGAGTCGAGAACTCGCCAAGCCTCTTGATCCTAAAAGTCCTACCAGATAGGTAGGACTGAACGAGGGCTGTTAGCTCCGGGTTGATGCCCAGACGCCGCATCTTGAATAACAAGCCGTCGTGCCATACCGAGTCGAAGGCGTGAGCGAAGTCCAAAAACACCGCACCGGTCGAATGCCGCTGCTCCAGAGCATTCCGCGCTTCCTCCGTCAGTCGGAGGAGTTGAAAGTCGGCCGACAAGCCTCTGCGGAAGCCGAACTGTTCATCAGGAGGGTAGTTACCTTCACTGATGGCGCCACGCAACCTTTCAAGAATTATGGCTTTTTTTTTTTTTTTGTGTGGTGGGTGCTTAGTTACCTTCACTGATGGCGTCACGCAACCTTTCAAGAATTATGGCTTCGGCTAGCTATTGCAAAAGATCACGTGGGTTATAACCTTTTATGAAGGCTCTGTACAGTAGGGAAACATAACCTAACAAAAATTACGTAAAACAATTCGTTATATTGCCCAGTGGCGTAGCCAGAATTTTGGTTTTTGGAGGCGGGGGAGGGAGAGGGGCAAAAGGGTTGAAGAACTAAAAAAGGAACGAAAGTTTTGAAAGAGTATATTTAACATTTTTAAATCATCCAAATTCTGACATTTGTCACAGTTGAAGCGCGAAAGACCAACTACCAACTAGAAATCATGTAAATAATTATAAATTCTTAAGGGTGTTGTCTGGTAAGCGCACAAAGTGATGTGATTGGTTAACCATAAGATGTAGTAAATGTATTGTGGATAGGTAGTTTTACGGATTACGTCTTACGTAATGATTACGTTTTATGTTTCTGTATTGTGGAACAGGCTTTAACACGATATCTTTTGACATAAGTTGGCAACTTCAGATGTATTAATCGTTAATGCGTTTTCAGCAGAAGCAAACGGTTACCGATTGATTGATGTGATTGGTTGCAGAGTGTTAGCAATCCATACAAACAATTAACGGTTTGCTTCGGCTGAACGTGCCTATTCTCTTAAAGGCGTATTCACACTTATGCAATTTCTTTACGAATTCATAAATCAGAATTGCATTGCGAAAAATTGCATAGATGTGAATCTCACTTAACTCACTCAGAAGATTGACGTTTAAAAATGACATTTTTTCATTAAAAAAAATGATTGCTTGATCTAACACTCAATCTCCCACAAATTACTTGCTAGCTTATTATATTTATAAGTCCTTTTTTATATATACCGCAATTTTATATACGAGATACACCTATTTATAAGTCTCATGTACCTACACATAATCTAGGGGTTTCTTCCCGGTTTAGAAAATATACCTTTCGATCCGGAAAAATCGACGATGAACGCTAATGCAAAATGGGTCTTTTATTCTTTTACCCTGTTTTTTTTCCCTTGCTTGGTGTAGACTAGGTATATAGATGGAGAATATTATTAAATGGATTTAATAAAGTGCGTAGTATAAAGAGAGGCGATAGCTCTCGTAAGTACGGGAGCTCCTTTATATCCCGAACAACACTTTTACGATATGATTAATACGATCTATTTTCCTATCGATCTCAAACTATTCTAATACACAGCGTGGATTTCTTTCTTTGATTACCACGCATGCATATACCTATAACGATTACATTACAGGAAGTTAAACCGGGAGAATTCTAACCGACTTGTTTATTTTCTTTCGACCTAGATACATATATTAAGCAAACTGATAAGATCCACTACAAATATAGGCTAGGAGCAATTAGCAAATTAGATTCCGATTGAATTTCAGGAATAAATTTAACGGCACTCCGCACACTTACAGACAACGAAACCGAACTCTTAAGTGGTTGATTGAATAAGAGGACGTGAAGTGAAGTATCCGAAGCTATATTCTCTCACGTGCTTGTTGTAACCGGATATTTTTCTCTTGTGAACTGGATGTTAGGAGCTTGAATGCAATTTGTTGTAAACCGAAAACTTAACATAGATTTTTAAATTTTAAATTTACAGAGAATTGTATAACAAAACACTTTAAAGATTTGCGTGTAATTTTAGATAACTATCTTGTAAATTTACATGAGTTTAAGGGTAACGTACCCGAGATTGTGATTGCAGATAATTATATAGGTACGATCAGATTTAATTTCGAGGTCGTCTCAGTTTAGGGGATTTGACTATTATATTTCGTTTGTACATTTTATTAAGACGTACGATACGTGTATATTAAACGAAATTACAAGAAAATAAAGTAACGTGTTGCTTGTATTTTTATAATAAATAAGTTATTCGATAAATTTTTAAACCGTTTCGTTGTTATAGATAAAAAAATGTCTACATGCAACACGAGAGAATCGGCTTTGTTTAATTTTTAATGTTTAATTTTCTAAACAGATGCGTATCCAATTTGCTAACGTTTCAATTATGCATGGGAATCTACTATACTAACCGATATCGTATCGATCGTTTAACAAAGGTTAAATATCGGTTTCCATAAGCAGAGCACAAAAATGTTACTATCTAAAAAGACAAGACCTTTTTATAATTTGATATTTCATATAATAATGAGGTTGATACTTAAAATAAGTAAAGCAGAGTTTAGAATGTCTGAAAGTTTTCAAAAGAAAAATTTTCGCGATTTCAACACTTCAGACGTTACGATTTTTTCTTATTATTTCTGCAACCAATCACATCAATCAATCGGTAACCGTTTGCTTCTGCTGAAAACGCATTAACGATTAATACATCTGAAGTTGCAGTATTTATATGCCAACTTATGTCAAAACATATCGTGTTAAAGCCTGTTCCACAATACAGAAACATAAAACGTAATAATAACGTAATCCGTAAAACTACCTATCCACAATACATTTACTACGTTTTATGGTTAAACAATCACACCAATGTACCTATGTACATCAAATTTCAAATAGATACAAATACAAACTTTGTTCGCTAACGTGCGCTTACCAGACAACACCCTTAAGAATTTATAATGATTTACATGATTTCTAGTTGGTAGTTGGTCTTTCGCGCTTCAACTGTGACAACTGTCAGAATTTGGATGATTTAAAAATGTTAAATATACTTTTTCAAAACTTTCGTTCCTTTTTTAGTTCTTCAATCCTTTTGGGCCTCTCCCCTCCCCCCAAAACCAAAATTCTAGCTAGCTGCTGTACAGAGCCTTCATTCATAAAAGGTTGTAACCCACGTGATCTATTGCAATATTGGTTGCATTAATTTGGATTGGCAATCCTGCATAAGTAAACTCAAATACTCAAATGTTTTATTATGACAGTTTTGTGCGTGTTGTGTACTGTGTGGGTTAGATTTTCTTTGCATTACTTTTATATTAATTTCGCGTTTAAAAAGTCACTTGGTCAGTTCTTTTAAGAGCTATTGAATATATTGTAACTTTTATGAAGGTCAGTTATCTATTAATAACACCATTGAATGTAATAATAAATAAAATAATTTCATCCAAAATGGCATTTACCATTGGACACGATGCATTCATTTTAATGGCCCTGGTATGTCAGTTGTATGTAGTGGGATAGAGTTTAATTTGATTGATTGACGTTACGTAAGATACATAAAATTTCCAACTTTACGAAAAATTTCGTAACCATTTACGGTTACAGATCCAATATTTACGTTTACGTACAATTGTGATACATCTCATAAATAAATACAATATGAATTTTGCTTATGTCACACGTTTTACGTTTCTGTATTATGGAACAGCCTTAATAACAATTGATACAACTGAAGTTGCAGTATTTATATGCCAACTGCTGTCAAAACAAGTCATGTACATAAATAATAAATAAAATGAATCAAAACAGGTTCGCCAATTACGCAGAGTTGCCATATTAAAATCACTGTGGCCAACTCAACATCATTTCAAATTCGCACTAATTTTAAAATATTTCTAACTATTGTAAACAAGCTTCCCATAAAAAAAAAAGGAAATTTGACGTAGACAAAGAGCTTAGAATTATCGCCTGACGGCTTGGACTATTATTTCCATGTCGCGATCCATAAACGCCTGTTAGACATTCTTGATATCATTATAAATAACTGTTAAAACATAACAACGACCACAAGAAGAAAATTGACATGTGACATGATATGACATAAATTAGCAGAAAGATGGCTCTCTGATCATGTAAATTGGCCGTTCTATTCTGATTGATCGCAATTTAAATTTCGACCAATCACACTAGATTGCAACCCTCCTCTCCCTTCCCCCAATTCGTCCCCCTTTCCCACCAATGGTAACTGTTTGCTTCTGCTATTTTGGCTCACAATAGCCCTTATTCTCTATTATCTATCAATGTGACAGCGATGATTGACGATCCATATGACAAATTAAAAAACATTCTATCTAGTCGATGCAAGAAATGAGAAGGATAATAATTAGTTTTGTTATTTTGACGTTTAACGACATTTCGACTAAAATGATAGATGATGAATTGAATTTTTCAGTTTTGTAGATTATTGCGATGCAAATATTATCTTTCAAATGTGACAGCAATGATTGACAGTTCATATGACAGATCGGCAGCCATTTTACGTCGCAAGAAAGGGAGAAGGACGTTTTAAAAATGTGTTATGATAGATAAAAATGACAGAATGCATTAAACGTCGAGTCATTTTGACGTTTAACGGAATTTCGATTAAAATTACCCATCGTGAATTGATCTTTTAAGTTTTGTAAGTTATTGTGATGCAAATATTATCTGTCAAATGTGACAGCGATGATTGACAGTTCGTATCACAGATCAGGGGCCATTTTACAATGCAAAAAATTTAAAAGCATCCGACAGTAATGTATAAATCTCGTGTAAACTATATTAATCTAATAATAATGTAATAGATGATGACAGCTGTCACAAATTTTCTAACAGGTACAACTACGAGAAGCAGCGAACTTAATAATTTTACTATTTTTATCGTCAAGAGCATTTTGCACTAGAAAAATCATAGAGTTTGACAGCTGCTAGTATTGTTTTATTATTAACAGTGACAGTGACAGTTTTCAGAAGAAAATATAACGTCTGCACGTGGTCTGCACTTATTGACGGCCGTCTGAAATACTTTGACAGTTACTTATAAATCAAAATGTGAAACTAAATATTGTATGACAGCTTTTTAAATGAATTCTAATGCCTGAAATTGTTCAAACAGTGACACATGATTGTCTTTATAATTTTAGAACTTTCCCAAGAACTTCAGCTGTTCGAATTTATTTTGACAGTTATAATTATCCACGCCGTGAACAATATTTGACCAATTTAACAGCTGTCAAAAATTTAGATCCGCCGAAAAACCGCCTGCAACTGTTAAAGTTGTTTTTAAAATTTCGACAGCTGTCATTGATATTCTGACAGTTACAATTGTCGAAACTGTATCCAGTAAGTCATTTTACAATGTCATAATTGCTCGCAGTATTTTGAATCGTAAACATTAACTGTTTCTATAGTTTGACAGATGTCAGAAGTCACACCCTACAAGATTGAATGTGGTTGTCTGCTTTTTTGATGGTTAGGTTAGGTTGGGAGTGGGGTGGTATGCGAGCCTGTTTCACCGCGACCTTTACAGGTCTATTGTAATCCCATTAACCTTAGAGAACGCTCTCTAGTTTCGCCTTCTTAATCAGACTTATCATTTTTTAGAGCGGCTTTTTTTGATTGGTACTAGAGATTTACAACGATTTCGCATCACTTTTTTTTCTCTTATCTGAACGACAGAAGCATTGAGCCCCAATACGATGAGTAGAATGGCTACCTCACTCCGACGCCACATTTGACCTTGAATCGCGAAGCGCGTTTTTAATTTTGGGTAGGAATGTATGATGATGAGGTATTGAACGGCTTTGATCAGGTATTCAACGGCTTTGATCAGGTATCATACATTCTTACGCAAAATTAATGTTGCAACGCGAATCGAAACTTGTTTTTTCCAAGAATAACCTTCATAATAATGAGATAATGAAAATAATTAGCGATAAAACATGCGCTTCGAAATTCAAGGTCAAATATGGCGTCGGAGTGAGGTAGCCATTCTGCTACGATGTGATGCACATTATTTATGACGTATTATGACGCCATAATACCAGCTGTCAAATTCGTATTTGCTACAAAGTGTCCTACTCGAATTGCACCGGGTTGGCAACATAAAAATCCCTGTTTGGATGAAAAATAGTTCAGTTTTATTTTTATATGTTGGACAGGTTTAAGTTAACCCCTCCTACTACTGTCAGTTTTCACTGTCATTATTGTATTTACGTTTTTGTTAGTGATTCTATCAAATTTTGCGTTTATTTAGTAAATTTAATGATGATTAGTATTTGGTTTTTCTGATAAAAAAGTTATCAATTCAAGGATGTATAAATATTGACATAAAATTTTCATTTTTGACAATTAAACATAATAAGAATGAAGTTACCCCATCAAGGCAGGCAATATTACAGTCTTACCATATTAAATCTGGCTTGCCAACCTGGTGCACTTGACCTTAAGTCATTATTTTAAAACGGTATTATCAATTAACAAAAAGCAAATTCCTTCTCAATTATTGGTATTAAATTACACTATTGTCACTGTTATTTGACAGTCTGACATCTGCCTTGTGTTTGTGCCGTTTGTTCAGGTTCAGGTTCATAGAACGTTGATAAACATAACCTAAATGACAAGAACTAATCATATGTGATTGTCAAGTTATTTGACAACCAAGTAGTATTTTACGTCATTAACAGTCGGTGACGTGCATCGATATTTACCTTGAATATGCTGTTATAGTAATTTTTCGTTTGTTATAAAACATGAGAGATAACATTGTCAATTGTAGTTTGAAGAAGCAATAAATATATTATTATTACGTTAATTATACGTTTATTATACCACGGTTTATTGTTTAGGGAGCTTTATTGACGAACTAAACCCTTTCAAAAGATCTTATTAAGAACAATAATAAACTAAACGTCGTATTATAGCTATTACAGCAAATCCGATATTAAACATTTCCTTTAACTCTTTTAAAAAAGGATTTAAACATCAAGAAATATTATACGAGCGAAGTCATTCAGTTCGATGCAGCTCGAATTCGTTTGCGGATATCGGATAACGTGATGTGATGTTAGCAGCGGCAGACATATATTTCAAAAACAGAATTTATTACCCTTATGAAAACTGGTAATCGAAATGTCATTAAGGCGAATCGCGATGTCGCTGTTCAATTGTTTTTAATAATAGAACGTCGATTTCGCGCTAAATCCTCTCGTATGTACACTGTATACCTAACGGCTGTAGCGTGCATGACAGCTTGAATATGTACTACCTACATATATACAGGGTGATTAGTGAGAATAGCCTATATTAAAAGTATTATACAAAAGGATCAGAATTTTAAAACAAAATTTTGTAGTTGTATATGGTTGGATGTGAACTATCACGTGAAAATATTTTCGAATAAGTATCACTTCCGGTTAACCGGAAGTAGGCATCAACTTCGATTTTTTTAAATAGCATGCTATAAAATAAATTACAAATTCAGCTTCTATGGTGAATTTTACACATATTTCATGTATCATACCCTATACCTAAATACCATTCGTTCTGAGTTATTCGCAATTAAAGAAAAAAAGTGACAGATACCGATCTTATTTTTGACATATCTGAGCATTTTAAGTGCGGAGGTTAATTAAATCGTTATTCACCTTCTATTTTAGGTATAGGAACACCTAATACTTTTTAATTTTCGCAGGTTGTTAAAGTAAGATCGGTATCTGTCAAATTTTTTCTTTAATTGCGAATAACTCAGAAGGAATTGTATTTAGGTATAGGGTATGATACATGAAATATGTGTAAAATTTAGCGTAGAAGCCGATTTTGTAATTTATTTTATAGCATGCTATTTAAAAAATCGAAGTTGATGCCCACTTCCGGTTAACCGGAAGTGATATTTATCGAAAAATATTTTCACGTAATAGCTCACATTCAACCATATCCAATTGCAAAATTTTGATTTAAAATTCTGTTCCGTTTGTATAATACTTTTAATAGGCTATTTTAAGCGATCACCCTGTATAACCCGATCCAATTTAAAAATTTTGAAAATGTTATCATTTTTAACTTTATAAGGTAGAACATGCCGGCGACAGAAATAGGTCACTTATCGGGAAATAATCGCTTTACAGGATAGTTCCTGGCATCGACAATTTTCGTCTGGAGCGTTTGGGAAAAATGAATTAAGACGTCATCTTCGTTTTTAAATTATTAACGCGACCTGTAATGCTGTGACAGTTCGGCGGATCCGTCGCTAACTTCGCTAATATCGTACGGGGCTCACGCAGATGTGCGAAGTTAGCGACTCGTGCGAGATAAATGTCACACCATCTGGTAATCGCAATGTTTGTTGTAGGTACAGTTAGTATAGGGGGATGGAAAAGGGGTGGTTAACGTGCTGCAATTCCGCCGTCGACCAAGTTTAAATTAGCCGAGGCGACGCGAGTTTTAAGAAAATTCGACGGTGGACAAACTAACGTGAAGTTAGTTCCGCAATGTCGGCTAATTCGCTCCATCAATAATGCATGAGCAATTGTCTTTGAATTGATAATTTCGCCAACGTCAATACTCTATTGGTTGGGAAGAATTGATAAATTTAAAATTGATGGACGCTCTTTTGAATGTTAATACGTTCCCTTTTATATTTTCATTTCATTTTACATTTACAAAAGCTTTCTAAAATATTTTACGTCGTCTTACGAGTATTAACTTGTTGACTTGACACGTAATAAAAATGTATATATCTATATACTCTCCTTGAAACTTCATCTTGAGAATAAAATATATGTTCTCCGATATTATCTACGCTGCACGCTCTTTTTCTCCTTTATCGATCCATCCCTTTATATATATATTTATGTGTACACCCCCTCCAACCCCGACTAAGTTTTCGGGAGGTTTTTTTTTTCGCACAATTCATTGAGTTACCTGCGAGTTTACTCACGTATAACGAGCGTGGATACTATAAACAACATATAGATACGTACAAGAGCAGCTGTTAAGTTCACACTTAAATATCTAAATATCTTGTATGGTTTATTGATTGGTGAAGATTCCTTTTATTTATATGGATGACGATGGGGTTTCTTTAACGCCATTATTTTCGTATTTGGTTGTGTTGCTATGGTTACAATGTTATATGTTTTGAGTAATGTCAGATTGAATTAAGCTGTCATCTGGTGTCAATAATGTGTACCACCCTCCCCCCGAAAAGGTAAAAATATAGAAAGATGTGTAATCTGCAGAATTTAATTGTTCCCTCCTTATTTTTTGCATCGTAAACGTCATCTTTATCTGTCGTAATAACGAATCTCGTTTATTTTTAAAATGTATTTGTCCTTTTCATTTTTTACTCATCGTAAAACGGTTCTCGAACTGTCATCGCTACTGTCACATTGACAGATAATATTTGCGAGATACAATAACCTCCAAATCTTAAAGATTGATTTTCAGGATCAATTTTCATGTTAATTACATACAAGATTAGCGTTGTATCTATGTGTATCTATATAGTAGAGGATGTATTATTGAAGTTTCTAATAGGACTAGCTTCCGACATCATTTTAATGCAACGAAAGCCAAAATAATGTAATATTAGTTCAGGCTGGAATGTAAATTCCCTGCTTGATTAACATGTAAATTTGATACATGTTATACGAAGAATTATCTCGAGTTCGGCCGTGATTCTCTGACGAGGAAAGGTTTCAGTTATATTTAGTTTTAAACTTTGATAGATCTTAAAATATGATTCGTCGTATTCCTCTCCTTCTTTTGCTTTTCATTAATGTCTATTAAAGGTGAATAATTGTTTTGTGTGTGTTTGGAGACAAATTCTGAGAGATTAAAAAAACAATTTAATTCCTTCTAATAAATTTTTCAGTCTAGAGATACGAATGAGTGCAAAAACTTTCACCAAAATTGCGGTTTAGTGCTGTGCACTTGGAGGAGGTGGTTTCATCCTCTTCCTCGCAGAAACAGCATTCTGCTGTCAAATAAGGTTGATTTTGTCGATTATATTTTACATTTTTTGAAAATAAATGTAGATATGATCTTTGTATTAAGTGACAGCGAAAAGAATTGTCTACTTGCAAGCAGAATTTATGCGCTCACACATATCCAGACAAAAGGAGTTTTAGGAATCTGTTGAATAGGTTCTTAGAAACAGGAAATGTGAGATACAAAGAACCAAAAAAAACCAAAACGAAAATGCAGGGTGTTCCATTTAAAAAAACCTTGTGTGATTGTGCCTATGATATGAGCAATCAAAGATCGGAATTCAGCTACAGAACTCTACATATACAGGGTTTCCACGGCCAAGTGGGACGTAGGGAGAATACATGTAAAATCGGTTTTCGGTGAATATTATCTCCCTAATACTACTTCATTCAAAATTAAGGGCCGCATATTATAACTGGGTTAACAATGAACATCTCCACAATCATAGTACAAAAAAAGTCATTTTAATAAAGCCAAAAAATTATTATTTTTAAATCTATTGTTCGTGAATTCCTAATAAGGCTTTTAATACGTGACTTAGTGCAAGCGTCCGTGGTGTAATGGTTCGCGCGACGGCTTAATAACGCAAATGCACGAATTGTTTAGGGTTCGAATCCCGACAGATTAGTTTTATTTTTTATTTTTTATCTCCAAAAATAATGCTACAAATTCAATAACACTATAAAAATCAGAGATCTTGAAGACTATAAAATCGATTTTTTGAGGATTAAGGTAAATAATGAAAAATTTTTACAATAATAAAAATGATCACGTGCTATTATATTATTCGATTTTTAATTGTTACTAACGACAAATCATTTGTCAAAATAAACAACAAAACTTAATCAAGCTTTAAAAAAAATAAAAAATAAAATTCATTTCTCGGATTCGAACCCCAAACAATCTGTGCCTTACTTTATTAAGGCGTCACGTGAACATCTGCGCCACTGCCACTTGCACTAACTTACGTGTTAAAAGCCTTATTAGGAATTCATGTACAATAGGTTTAAAAATAATAATTTTTTTGGCTTTATTAAAATGACTTTCTTTGTACTATGATTGTGAAAATGTTCATTGTTAACCCAGTTATAAGATTCGGCACTTAAATTTGGATGAAGTAGTATTAGGGAGATAATATTCACCGAAAACCGATTTGGCCGTGGAAACCCTGTATAAATCATCCTCCTTGTTTAATTTTGATGGATTTTTTTTACTTCCTTTTTCTTGGTACTTTTTTAGCGTGGTTTTGATCGTTGATATTTAGCCTTAACTTGTTTTTTTTGGGATAAATTCTCCCCCAAGATATGAAATCAGGGGATGTTCATTGCGAGAAATTTACAAACCAAACCTATCATCAGGACTTAATTCAAGAGATCTTGAACACGTCTTGAACTGTGTGTTGGTTGTCCGCCTAGCTTTGTTGTGTGTTTAATGGTAACTTTTTCAATTCAACTTGCACTTGTTGTGTAAAAACAAGTACCAACTCGTTGATAATTGAAACGTTGCATACCAGATGTTAATTTTAAGATATATTACTGCTTTCTAGCTTCAATTACAAAGAGATGGTTATTATCAGCCTATCCTGATCCTGTTGGATGTGAACGTTTTCTCTCTACTATCTTTGAAAGTCAAAACATGATCTCGTCCTGACAACCATCGTTATTATCAAGGTGATAATAATACTGTATGGCCATAATAATGACAGTTTAGAGTTTTGCGAGTAAAATAGTGTACTACAGATAAAAAATCAGTAACACCAACATCGCAACATTGTATTAATTAATTGGGAAGACATGTTTCGAAGGCTCTTGGGTCCTCATCGTCAATCGAATATCGGATGATGAAGGTCTGCCAAGTTACCAAGTCAGTAGTAGGTAAACTAGGGGGGAAAACTAGAATATATTTACTTCCATGGATTGGCTCTACTGAATTTACTTGTGTAATGTCAAAATCATATTGTCAACACATGTCAAATCTTATCTATTATCTCTCATTATACAGGTAGTTTCCTAATTAAATGTCAATATTTTGGGGGACGATTTTTTGGTCCATTTTAAAAAGAAAACTTCATATGAACATATTAAAAAAATGTGGTGCCTCCTGATGCCTCCTAGTACCTACACGTATACCACATTTCATTAAAATATCTAAAGTAGTATTACAGGAATTAATGAAAAACTATTTATTTTTGAAAACTTTACCACCTTGTATCTCAAAAGTTAAGACGTTTAGGTCATACGTTTATATGAAGTTTTCTTTTTAAAATGGACCAAAAAATCGTCCCCTAAAATATTGAGATTCAATTAGGAAACATCCTGTATAAATAGTAAACCTAACCACCAAAATAAATAAACATGTGTACCAATTACATACTAGTGTTGCCATATTAAAATCAGTGCGGCCAATTTTGTTGTTGTTTGACGCTGTCAATTATTTATATTTCTGACAGCTGCCAAATTGTTAAAATTTTTCTAGTTAGGGTTTAAAAATTGAATAAATTCGTTGTTTAACGTTTTATTTATAAAAATTAAACAGATCTTTAAAGGTAATTATTTTTTTTAACGAAATTAAATGAAACTAAAGAAACTGAGTGTTTTTGAGTGAAACAAATTGACTTGGTGGTCTTGAAAATAATTTCGAATAGGGATTTTATGACAGATCAAACTGTCAAACTATTAAACAGTTGTAGTACTTTTTTAATTCAGTATTGTTTGACATTTCATCATGGACGACTACGATGGAGGAATTGGCGGCCAACGTTACTCGCGTTGTTCGCCAAATATTACTCGAAATATTCGAACAAATTTATTGTGTATAAGAATTATGCATTGAAGAATTACAGCTTTGGAAAAAAAAGTATTACTGACTAAAGTGACCCCGAGTGGGAATTATTTAGAAAAGCGTAGGATGATCGCTAGAGGGCGTAAAACTGATCACCAAAAATTTTAATTCTTATTTTACGTAAAATTTACCAACTCTATCATCTATCATAAATATGAAAATCGGAATCTACTGAAAATTTTGCGGACAATTTTGTTGTAGTTTGTCAAATAAGAGAATGGGAAACTTTGTATTGAAGGAATGCTTATAACTCCGGTTCTATTGAACCGAAATATCTCAGAAACTAACCATTTTAGATATAGGGAATTGTTAATGAAAATGAAAGTATATCAAGTATTCTTCCCTTTCTTAATATAAAATACAGGGTGTTCCATTAAAAAAAAAAGAAAATAATGCATTTATGTTTTGAATCGCCCTGTACACAGTTTTCGTAATATTGAGAAAACACCACTTAGCTATAAAAGTGTAACAGTATAAAAAAGTTATTCCAGTAAAAAAATAATTTCAAGCTGTTTCGTATGGAATACACAGGACGTTAAATACGTAACGATTTTCACACAAAATTGACCATAACTTCTGAAATACTCGGTATAACTGAATGAAACCTTATATTGAAAGAACGAGGAAGATGGGCTTAATCCAAATTTGAAATAATATATAGTGTGTTCCATTTAAGAAAATGTATGTTTGGTTCACCCTAGCGATATGAAACATCCTGTATATATGAAATTAATTTTAAAATGTGTAGCTTAAGACTGTCTATGATTCTTGTACATCAAGTTTTTTGATATCTTCAATAATAAGGAATATATTGAGCTTTGACGCACTAATGCCTCACCCTGTATACAGGGTTTTCAAACTTAAGTCGGCACTATTGCTAACTTTGTTATTATTGGAGCTACAAAGTCGGCTAAATAGGCAAACTAGTGTAGTTTTTCAAGCAAACTACAATGGCATTAAAAAAATAATAATTGACATACTGGGTCACGTGATATTGTGAAAAATGTAATTTTTTTTAATGGGACACCCAGTATATGGTTCTCACGGTCGACAGAAAATTTAATTCTGAACAAAAACTTTCCTATGAACTTTTATTCTAAAGTCAATAATAACAGAGTTATTGATGATTTTTGAAATTTGCCAAGGTGGCTGTTATTTCATAAACAAAATTCGATTGTTTTGCAAATGTCATCAACATTGAAATATTGCATTAAAGCTCTGTCAGTAAGCAATTAACATTTTGTGTTTATTGATGAAAAAATGCCTTTCACGCATTTAGAAAAATGTGATATGATGGAATGTTACATCGTTTGTAATAAAAATTCCCTGCAAGCTCGTGAACGTTACGGTGTTTTATTTCCTACGCGCAACTTGCCAGATCGAAGGTACTTTTTACTTTTGTACCGTAAGTTTCGATCAAATGAAAATGTGTTCAAGAAAACTAGAACCAAAAAACAATTTATAATAAGTGAAGCAACTGAAATTCACGTCTTAGCTTTCTTTGAAACTAATCCTAATAATGCAATTAATGATTTAAAGGAAGAAAGTGGACTATCTTTGGGAACTATTCACAATATTCTAAAAAAATATAAGTTTGTACCGTTCAGATATAGACCTATTCAGACGCTGGCAGACCGGGAGATCAAGAAAGACGGACTCAGTTTTGTCAGTGGTCCATTAATCAAGTTAGACTTAACCATAATTTTTGGCGTTTGGTTCTTTGGAGTGACGAATCAAATTTCTCCAACAGGGAGAACAGCCACTATTGGAGTCGAGAAAACCCGATGCTTTTCCGTCCTTGTAATCCGCAGAGACGCTTTAGTGTTAATGTTTGGTGCGGCTTGATTGATTCAAGAATTGTAGGCCCCCGTATTTTATCAAGGTTCATTAACTGGCGAGAGGTATGTCGAAATGTTAACCGCTACCCTTGGAGAATTCTTGGATGACCTGAATTTAATGGATAGACAACAGATATTCTTTCAACAAGATGGCGCTCCTGCCCATAATGTTCGCCAAATTCATAACTTATTACATGACCTTTTTGATGGCCGATATCTATCAACTAACGGGCCTATTCGTATGCCTCCCCGATCACCGGACATAACACCTTTGGATTTCTTCTTTTGGGGATTTGTGAAAAGTGCAGTGTATTTGTGAAAGACGGTATGATACTCTTGAAGATCTCCAGCAGAGCATCAGCCATGCTATTAATAATATTGATGGTAGAATCATTGCTAAGGCTATTAGAAGCGTTAACAGGCGGGTTCAAAAGTGCTTGGAGCAAGAGGGTGATGTTTTTGAGCATCTGCTCTGAATTTAAAATTTCTTGTTTTTTTTTTTATTTTCGAAACTAATAAAATAACTTAAAATAAACAATACTGTTTTTAGTTTCTGTAAAAACAATCATCAATAACTCTGTTATTATTGACTTTAGGATAAAAGTTCATAGGAAAGTTTTTGTTCAGAATTAAATTTTCTGTCGACCATGAGAACTGTATACTGGGTGTCCCATTAAAAAAAATTACGTTTTTCACAATATCACGTGACCCAGTACGTCAATTATCTTTTTTTAAATGCCATTGTAATTTGCTTGAAAAACTACACTAGTTTGCCTATTTAACCAACTTTGTAGCTCCAATAATAACAAAGTTAGCAATAGTGCCGACTTAAGTTTGAAAACCCTGTATATAGGATGATAATCCGAGCTTTGCAGAAAATTTACCTTTATAATGGGAGTACGCAAGTTCGATAGAATGAAGTGAATGTCTCATTATATACATAGGTACTGCAACAGTCTCTTGTCGTGTGGTTTTCTAAACCACCTTTCCGAAATCACCGGACGATAAAATTTGCATCAAACACTCGTTTGCTAAGAACTCTCCTCCAGCTTTATAATATGCATCCGCGTATTGTTGAATACCACTAAATTGTATACACTCTCTCGCCAATTTAAAAAGATCCACTCGGTAAATAAAAAGGAAACAGGATGTAATATCAACTAATATAATCTTGAATCTTGTTATTTATTGCGAGTCATCTCTTCACTATTATAAATTAAACTGAATATATATAACCAACTCGTATAAGTACATATATTGGTCAATTAATTGTCAAGCTTTATTGCATTGTTTAATTAATGTCCGTTGGATAATAGCCCGGTTTCGATTTTGGCAGTTATATCTAAAGTGCCCGCAGTTATTTGCCGGTATTATTGGTTCTGTCTATATCCTTCATCCCGATTTTATTGGCAAATTAACGACAGGAAAAATATAAAATATGATGATATTTATCCCGATTTTATTACGATTTTTATTTTTATTATAGCTCTATTACAGGTACATCCTATTAATTAGAATTTAAACCTTTATATTTAGATAAAATTTAAATAAATAATAAAACTTACCGTTAGCTCTTTCGGAAGGGAAGTTTCGATTCGAAACAAATCTCACTTAATTATAGAATTAATTTCTTCGTTTCGATCGCGAAACTATCGAGATCAGATATTTTAAACGACACGAAATCGCGGATTCTAATCGTGTGCAACTTTTATATAGATTAAAGCGGAAAATTTCGCTGGGAAATCTATCCAGGATCAGTACAGTACCGGTAATTTGAAAGGTATGAGTTCGCGGAGCGCGTTCTACCTTATTTTATAACGGAATTGTCCGGCTTTCAGCCTGCGCTCTTTGAAGTTAGTTTTGGCGGTTGTATATATGTATGTGTGTGTAGACTCTCGTCGGTATATACGGGTGGTGATGAATCTTTGATTGAGAGCAATATAGATAGAAAGGGATATCGAAAGGACATTTTAAAATTTAAGTAGATTTTTTGGTTAGTTTTACGTTTAAATCTTCCTTGGGAAGGTCGTTTCTGTGGTATCAACGCGGTTTTAAAGGTCTCGTCCTCTAGTCTTGACCACTTCCGCTTTCGTTGGTTTCGGAATTCCTCTGCGAAAGAGAGAGAAATTGTTTTTATAGTAAATAAGTCAATTTGACTTATTTAAAGGATATTTTTACAAAGATGAATACGTCCCATTAGCATTCTATACGTTATGTCCAAGATTTTTGCGAAATTATTGGAAACTCAAATCAGAATCTTTATTAATAAACAAAATATTACACCGAGCGGATGGATGACATCACAAGTCTTCTATATTTGGTTCAAAATTAGATTTCTGAAACACTACTTCAAAGAACGACCACTTCTGGTTCTATTTGATGGTCACAAATCACACCTGGCCATCGAACGCGACGAAGACATTACAGTGTTGAAACTGCCACCACATCATTTAACGTTTTCAAGAAAAATGGGACGAAATCCTGGTTTCTTGGTAAAGAGAACATTACAGCCAAACGCTTAGAAAAAGCGATTTTGCAATTTTGCTGGGAAAAACTTGGACTTTCAATGAAAAACAATCCAACAATTCCAACATTGGACCAGTCTGTAGTGAACAGAAGGGATGCTCGCCCAATAGTTATCGCTTCGCAACCTCCAAGTCCATCCTCAAGATCAGTAAGCCTGAAGTCGTTGATTTTACAAAAGATTGCAAAAAAAAAGGTCAAAATAATCAGAAGAAGTCTAAAGCAACGACTAAACTAGTAGAGCTTCTAACGAGAGAAGAATATCTCGAATCGCTGAGGTCCTCTGCTTTGAATATGCAAAAGACAAAAAGAGTGCGAAAGCAGATGGCAGAAACAAATAGTTCAGATAACAACTACTCAGTCCACGATTCAAATTCTTCAACGGGTCAATTAGTTGAAATAGAATCAGTTGTTGATGACCCAGACATGGGACAGTCACATGTTTCTTCTAATGTTTCAACCTATTCGATGAGACGGAATTTGGTTCAATCGTCTTTTCCTCAAGATGTCTTTCAATCTAGTTCATGGGTCGTGGTCGACTATTCAAAAAAGAAATCAAAAGTTTACTATACAGGAACAGTCCCAAGCAAGACTGATATTTAAAAACTAGACTTCGCGTACAATTTGATCTTCTAAAAGATTCACTCAAAATGGGACAGTCCCATGGTACTGGTACAAGTTGAATTTTTATTTTGATATTTCAGAAAGATGCATCGAAGCAGATGATATTGAAAACGCTGCTATTCGAGTACGGGCTGGTTCTTCGTCAATTAGACAAGCCGCCAAATCCTTTAATCTTTCCAAAAGCGTCTTGGCAGGTCATTTAAATGGGAAAAGGGCTAACCTATTATTCGATTTTAAAACTAGACTTGCGCGCAAACAGATCTTCACAAAAGAGGAAGAGGATTCTCTTGAGCAGTATTTAAAAACGTCTGCTAAACTCTATTAGGGGGTATAGTTGAGAAAATTCGCGTATCAATTTGCTGTAGCTAATAAGAAGAAAGTTTCCAATTGGGAAGAAAATGGAATCGCAAAAAAGGGTTGGCTCCGAGACTGAATTTCATGTTATTTCAATTTTTATTTTGATATTTCAGAAAGATGCATCGAAGCAGATGATATTGAATTGCAAGGCACTCCTCCAGGAATGTGCCCTGGTGTAGTAAGGAATTTGCTGAACTGAGGGGACAAGTTAGGAAGAAATATAATAGGGCCAAATGATCAGGAGAGTGGGAAGAGTACAGGGCCGCTCTGACTGGTTACAACAAGAAACTGACTGAGGCGAAAAGGAGGTTGTGGAAGGGCCACTGTGAGGGGATTGAAAACACCCAGTACAAAATCCTTACCAAAGAACCTCAAGCATCAAAAACCATTTGGGAGAGTACACCACAACAGGGAAGGAGACCATAAATGAACTATTTAGGGTACGCTTCCCTGGCTCTGAGATCGTGGATCAATCGAGGAACATCTGGGAGGAGCGTCGGAAGAGGAGGGTGTCCAGCGCCGAGTGGCAGACTTCCAGATGGATGGTTGACTACGATAAAGTCAGGTGGGCTATTGACTCATTTGAACCCTATAAATCGCTGGGCTTAAGAAGACCTGAAGCCACAAGTGTGGCTCGTTCCACGATATTTAATAGGCACAGTGTTAGAGAGAACACAGATGAAAGTGGATGCTTCACTGTGCATGTTTCGCCCAATGTTTTTGTTGAAAAACGAACAAAACAAGTTATTATTGGCAGTATGACGTCTGGTGAGAGAGGAGAGAATGTCACGATTATTGCTGCAATCAATGCAATTGGCAATAGTGTGCCACCGTTTTTTGTTTTCCCTCGTACTTTTTTCAAGGGCCATATTATGATAAAAAATGCTCCTATAAGGTCTAAAGGAATAGCAAACAGAAGTGAACACTTCATTGATTGGAGAATCCACACCTCGTGATTATGGACAATCATATTTCACATGTCTCTGTCGCAGTCATCCAGAAAGCAAAAGATAGAACAATTTTCAATACTTTCAAAACATTCTATCATATCAGGCAATGCAGGAGTTGACGGGTTTGCTAAAGAATGTTGGGAAATGCATTTCAATATATGACGTAGCAGAATTAGCTAAGAAATAAGCTTATATGTCAAATCTTTTACCCCAGTTAACATTGTTAGTGGCTTCAGAGCTACAAGAATCATACCAACTAATGCTGATATATTTAGAGATGATGAATTCCTCACAGCATATGTGATAGATCGAGCCGAAGAAAGTGAAGTCCAAGAAGTAGAAAATGCTTCAATTGACACACCAACCTGCTCAGCGACCAATTTTCAAAGCCCTGAAACTATTGCACTATTTCCAAAAGCACAAGCTAGAAAAGGACGAGGTGGAAGAACAAGGATCTTGCCTGATATACTCCTGTTAGAAAACAGATAGAAGAAGAAAAGTTGGAGAGTGGTGGGAGACTTCGAATACCCTGCCTGTGCGTAGTGGCGTACCTCAGATCATATTTTGCGAGTCCTAACTTAATGAAAAGAATTAAGAAATGTTTAGAGTTTTCGCGTTTGTATTTATTGATTTTCTTTTGAAGAATTTAATTTTTATCTAACAACACATCCTGTATAAAATATGTACATCGCATTAATGCAATGAAATTCCTATATCTCATGACCTAAATGCGTCTAATGATGATAAAATTAAAACTACGATTCTGCTCCATTATTGTGTATGCATCTGTGTATATACAGGCGTCTGTTCTCCAATAATTTTATCTTCCTTAACATTGTGGATGTTACTCCCGCAAGGGATCGCAAAAGTTGGCCGGTAGGTTCAATTGGTCGTTAAGAACTTACCATTAAGATAATACCTTTTCCTTGGGAAGTTTTCATGACACCATATTGCTTCGCGGCTTCGGGGAAATCTCGTTTTTCCTTGTGAAGTGTTGTATAAAGAAAAGAATGAATTGTTTCTCTTTCTACCGGCGGATTTTGTTTTTATATATCTCTTAAGGAAAACATTTCCATCACGTGATGGTTGGTAATTGCTGTAATAAATAGCGTCGGATTATACTGCCTTATAAAATATTAAAGATGAAACGGATTAGGGCGAATTCTGCCTGAGGAAATCCGCCGTCTCCTCTCTCCCCGTTCTAAACAAACTTTAAAGCAACAACCTGAAAAAGGAGGGATTTCCTCTGAAGAAGTAACAGCCTATGAAATAATATGAAACGTTTCCGCACAAACGGGATGAGGCCGATAAAGGAAGGATCTCTTTGAAAAATGAAAGGGAGTTTTTAAAACAGATTTCAGTTTTAGTCGATTGGAAATTTAAGTTTGTAATACTTGGATATCCTCAAAATTTTCTTAGATTATTTCAAACAAGGCGGTATATAAATCACTAATAATATGTAACTCATTATTTCATCACATTTTCTTAAAACGAGTCCAGTAGTGTTCATTAACACAATTTTGTCTATTAATATTCGATATTAACTTCACAATCGCTCTATTATGAAAAAATTTAACTGTGGCAACATCCGCCAACTGTCAAACGGTAGGTGGGCCTCTACTAATCTACAAGGTGTTTGTCCGACATATTTAAATTTATATCTCAAGTTAAGAGACTTAACATCCTGCAGAACCGTTACTTGGAGGAGTTGGATCCCGACAAGCCGCCTTAATCTAAACGAGAGGACAACCTACCAGGAAGGTACATTAACGCGTTTGAGCGCTGTGACCGCTCCAAATTGATAAATTTTCTGGACAATTTTGTCATCAGATACGTTACCTAATATTACCTAGCTCGATAACCGTTTGCACAACAATGCCAAAAATAAGAGTTTATGAAACCCAATAGAGCATGGTAACGTACATTTTTCGGCAGAGATTTCTTTAAACTCTGAACATTCAATTTATAAGTTAAAGTACAGCTCTAAGCTTCTCTCTAGCTTTTTTCGTTTCCATTCTTGATAAATGATGTTATTTGATGTTATTTGCTGGTTATTTTGAAAAGAAAAACTATTAGCTAGTTTTCTAACTTTAACATTCCCACTAAAACTAAATTTATTTAACAATTTACAATACCTACAGCTTCAGTACAAAATATTTGTTTATTACTAGACACAGCTTTGGTTAAATAGTCAGCTATCATTTTATCTGAGCTTATATATTCCAGATTAATTTTACCATCATTTAGCAACTCTTTAATAAAATGATGCTTAACATCAATGTGCTTGGTTCGTGCGTTGTAAGTATTGGAACACGCTAAAGCAATTACACTTTGATTGTCACAATAAATTGTAAACGATTTCCCAGACATTGGACATAATTCGTTCTCCAATCTTTTCAGCCACATGCCTTCTTGAGAAGCAGCTGTGAGAGACATGTATTCGGCTTCTGTAGTTGATAAAGCCACTGTTTGTTGTTTCTTAGTGCACCATGATATAGCTCCACAACAGGCAAAATATACATATCCGGTAATTGATTTCCGGTCATCGGTATCTGCAGCCCAATCTGCGTCACAATAGCCAATAATTTCAGTTACCATCCCTTTTAAATTCTAATTTGACAGTGGCTGCGCCTTTGAATATCGAAATACTCTTTTCACTGCCTGCCAGTGAATTTCTCCTGGATTGTTATTGAATCTTGATAAACTAGAAACTGCATGACATATATCTGGTCTCGTGAGTTGCGCCGCGTACATTAAACTTCCCACTGCCTCTTGATATGGTATGGACTCCATTAGTTTCTGTTGTTCACTAGTTACTGGACTCATATCTTTCGTTAATTTGCTATTGGGATCTAAGGGTGTTTTAACCAAGTTACAATTTTCCATGTTAAACCTTTTTAACATTTCCTTTGTGTACAACTCCTGGTCTAACCATACCTTTCCTGCTTCTCTATTTCGGGTGATTTGCATCCCTAAACAATAACGTGCTTCCCCCATATCTCTCATTTTAAATCTTTGAGAAAGATACAAGTTTAGATCATTTGTAGAAGTTTTGTTATTGGAAAAAATCAATATATCATCTACGTATATCGCTACTATAAGCATCTCCTCGTCATTTATTTTGTAATATATACATGAGTCTACTTTAGATTGGTTGAAATTATACTGTTTCAACGTAGAATCCATATTCCTACTGGCTTGCTTCAAGCCATAAAGTGATTTTCTCAATCGACAAACCATATTTCCAGAACTGAAATACTCGGGTTGCAACATATAAATTTCCTGGTCTAAACTTCCTTGTAGGCATCCAGTGACGGCATCCATTTGATCTATATCAAGATCATACTTTGCAGCTAACGCGAATACGTATCTCAAAAAATTGTAACGCACTACAGGTGAAATATGTTTCCGTATAATCAATACCCTTTCTCTGCGCACAACCCTTAATTACTAAACGTGCCTTATATTTGAAGATTTTACCAGTGCCATTTCTCTTAGTCTTGAAAACCCATTTACAGTCAATTGGTTTCCTTTTACTTGGTAAATCACACAATACCCAAGTTTCATTTTCTGTTAGAGAATCGTATTCCTCCTGCATGGCATTTATCCAAAGTTGTTTATCGCTTCGGTATAGCGTTGTAGCTGACAAAATCTTCAAAAACCTTTGGCTTAGGTTTTCTATTAGACTTTCTAGATATATCTTGCGCTGGATTTTCTGGCTTATACTCTTTATCGGTGGTTGCCCAATTATCCTGAATTTCAGAACTTTCAATTTCGATTAAATTCTAAGAATTTTCTTGAACCGTTTCAAGTTTCTGTTCATCATCTGTGAATATAATAAACTCGTTAGAACTGTTATTATATTCAGAAGTTACCTGCACATCGTTGGTAATGCCTTCTAAGAAGATTACATCACGACTCTTCAATATGACGTCTTCGATCGGATCGTAGATGCGATAGGCCTTGGAATCCTCATAGTAACCCACCATTACCCCCTCAATGGATTTTGGATCCCACTTTTTGCGTTTTTCTCTAGGAACATGGACCATTGATTTGCAGCCAAAAACTCGTAGATGGCTTAAATCCGGCTTTTTTGCCGTTCCAAATTTCTTCTGGAGTCAATTTTGTTTTCGATGCTGGGGACCGGTTAATATGGTATACAGCTGTTGCAACTGCTTCGCCCCAAAATTTTTTGTCCAATTTCGCGTCTATTAATAATGTTCGCGCTTTTTCTACTATTGTGCGATTCATTCTCTCTGCTAAGCCATTGTGCTGAGGCGTGTACGGAGAGCCTTCAAATCTTTGTTACAATATTCTAAGCCATTGTCAGATCTCAAAATCTTAATTTTTTTCTTGTTTGGTTTTCTACCATAGCTTTGAATATTTCAAACTTATGCTTAACTTCACTCTTTGCCTTTATAAGATATACAAATGTTCGTCTACTAAAATCATCAATAAATTTTAAGAAGTATCGATTTTTGCCAAGAGAGTTAACTTCCATTGGCCCACAAAGATCGCTGTGAACTAATTCTAGTAGATCACTAGATTGCCGAGTACTTTCCTTAAAGGAAAAACGTGAGTGTTTACCCTTAATACATTCTACACAGGTAGGATAACTTGTTTCCGAAAAATTAATGCCATTTGCAAGCCCATCTTTTAGTTTAATCAAGTTATTGGTGCTCAAATGCCCTAAACGACGATGCCATAACTCTATATTTTCTATTTTTGAATTTACTGCCAGAGTAATCTCATCTTTAACATTATTTAATCTAAATATATTTCCAACTTGGGAAGCTGACACAACATGTTCCTTCTGGCTGTTATAAATCTTACATTCATTATTGCTAAATGTTACACTATTTCCATTTTCAATTATCTTACTAACGGAGAGCAAATTAGCACATAAATCAGGTACATATAACACATTCTTTATGGTAATATCATGATTTTTCAATTTTAGTGAAAAATCTCCAATAGCTTTAACTTCTAACTTTGTGTTATTTGCAACTAAAACATGATTTTGAACTTCTGTCACATTTCGTAGAATATCTTTGCGGTTATTGTCATGTGAGCCGTAGCACCAGAATCAATGTACCATTGATTTTCATCAATTGTGCTACCAACATTAAAAGACATATTAAAAGTAGTTTCTGACCTCACCTGTGACTTAACCATTTTCTTCTTTTTGCAGTGTTTTGCAAAGTGTCCGTAATCATTGCAGTTATAGCACCTCGCACCCTTTGATTTATTTGGATCTTTGACATTTTGTAGCAGCTTCGCTTTAATATTTTCGCTAGTAAGCTTTGTTCCTGAACTTTCTAAACCCATTATCATTGGACTGTAGCTTTCAGGTAGACCTGCCAATAAGATTGCTCCAACCCACTCATCTCCAACTGTTAAACCACATCCTGACAATTTGTATGCTGTTGTTGTTACCTTACTGACGTAATCATCAACTGAACTACAATCAACCAGTTTTGTATTTAATAATGTACGTAACAAACCTACTCTGCGGGTTAAACCATTATCTTGAAAAGTTTCTTGTAATTTAGTCCAAATTTCTTCTGCATTCTTTGCATTCAAAATATGATGGTGATTTACCTTATCAATTAGTAAAATTAACTTTGACTTCGCTTGTGTAAGTTTCAATTGGTCAGTTTCTTCACCAGAAATACATTTGCACAGACCTTCATCTTCTAAGTATGCTTGAACTTCAAATGCCCAAGAAGCATAATTCTGTACTCCCTTTAATTTTTCTATGCAGTTTTGCAAATTCATTGTGCAGAATCCTTTTCCGCTCTTTTGACACGTTGGTTTCCGAAAGGCTATTGCAACGTAGCCTGGGCCCATAACCTGATGTTATTTGCTGGTTATTTTGAAAAGAAAAACTATTAACGATATATAAACGTTTAATGACTTCTAATACTGAGAGAATATATTTGAAAGTAAAGGAGTCAAAGTTTAAAGAGATTCGTCTAAAACATAGATTTAAACGCAAACCTACGAGATATGCTTGAATAATTACATTGAAACTGGAGTTTCCCAATCGAATTTCGCACGTAAAAAGAAATCGTCCTTGAAAACGTTCAAGTTTGAGTGCTAAATTAATTGTATTTCGCGCAATAAGTAATTTTAACAACTTATCAAATCACGTACTACGTGTAATAAGTAGGTACTTAAAGATTATCAAAAATTTTATTAACCAAAAAAAAAAACAGCGAGCATTACTCACGAAGGTATACTACATAGAACGTTATTGACGTCAAATGCAGGGAAAAAAAAACAAATACTCAAACAATCTTATATAACCGTATTTATCGAAACGTGAAAAATAAATAAAACTAGCCCGAAATTGTGCAATTTCACGTCCTATTGTAATATCTATTATGCTGTCTGCATTGCAGGTCGTTTTATCTTGTGTAATAGTCGTAAGTTATGACGTCTTGCTACACATACATACAATAATATAACTACATAACAAGCTATTTAAACTGTGTGTAGGTACAATACGACGTCTTGATAAATTATATATAATACAATTTTCTACGTTCAAATTTTATAAAAATTGTTATTTTAACGTGGACACAACCTTGTTTAAAACTGCGTCAGCCAAATTTACCACGTCCAGATTGCCAAAAAAATAAAAACAAAAACAGAACACATTACAATAAAACTGTAAGGATGCATGTTCCGGTTGTCTGGATTATAGTAAACAGTTCCCGCAACTACGCTCGTCGTTTTCTTATTTTCTCCTATAGGTATGTACATACGTAGAATGTGAAGAGGTCGCTGCGGGCCAATTAGGTAGAATATCCTGGACGGAGAGTTTTACACGACGCAGGAAGATTGTTAAAAGCGAAGCTCATACACTCCTGTTTCTAATAAACTAGGGTCATTCACATGATAAAAGCCATGGACGTGATCTCCCGTCTAAATAGGATGTTTTTAAAGAGACACTGTGTACGTAGTTCACTTCAATCTTGTCAAATTAAATGAACTCAAACTTAGTTAAGTAGTTTAATTTAATAATATTAAAAATAAGTTTTTATATCTATAGATGATGTACTAGATAGCTACTTGATCACCTATGGTGATCACTTCAAATCGTAAGAGAAAACTGATGTTACAGTAGAAGCTGTAATGTTTCCGAAATCGGCAAGAGATGGTGCACGAAGGTTAGTCGGTAATAGCAACCTTTATTATAGCAACTGTCAAAATTTCAGACGTCTACTGTCAATAGTTGTTTAAGAGCACTTTAAGAGTGTGTTTTGGCTGAGAAAACGTCAGGTTCTGGGTGAGCGAGTTCCAACGTGGCAGAACAAGCACAAGTGACGAACCGTCAAAAACCGCTACCAACGATGAAATGGTCGACAAGATTCATGATGTCGATGTTAGCCGATTGAAACTGAAAGAGATAGCAGAGACAACATCTCAGCTTCTCAGAGGAACACGTTGGTCATATCGTACAAGAAATTTTGGGCATCAAATAAAAGCTTTTGATGCGTTTGCTCACGCCAGAGCAAAAACGAAATCGAGTGACTCTTTTGGAAGAGTGTTTGACCAGGATTCAACGCAATCCAAGCGATTTCTTCATACGTTTTCTAACCTTGGATGAAACTTGGATCCACCACTACATGCCGGAGACCAAGGTACAATCGAGGCAGCTCCGAAGAAAGCAAAGACCGTTCTATTAGCCGGAAGGGTCATGGCGACCATTTTTTCCGATTCCTAAGATGTTATCATCATTGACTATCTGCAGAAGGGAAGGATCATTGACTATCTGCAGAAGGGAAGCACCATCACGGAGGGGACATGAGGGGGGGGGGGGGGAGGGAGGGGGGGGGGAGGGGGAGGGGCAATACTACAGCGATTTATTGACCCGATTCGAGGCAGTATTGAAGGAGAAACGACCTCGTTTGCAGCGAAAACGAGTTTCACTCAGAAGAGATGATTGGATGATGAATTAAAAATTTGGGTGGAGATAGATGATGCTGTACGGTTAATTGAAAATTATTTCGAAGAAACTATAGTGGCAAGTTTTTTGGAAAAACAGCAGCTGCAAGAGGGTGAAGATCTAAGATCAAATGCAATTCGTGCAGCTTTGCTATAGTCTTGAGAAGAAACTTAGAATTGAGAGGAGCATCTGCAGAAGAATTTAGATCATTTTATAAGGTTGAAGGAAGAATAATTTCCAAGATACCCAGTTGAGGTCGACTGAGTTGACAAATCTGCAGCATGCTAATGGATTTAATAAGGAAAACGTTGACCACTTCTTTAATAAATTAACTGAACTTATGGACAAACATCATTTTAACCCTGAAAGCATTTTCAACACAGACGAGACTGGAGTGTCTTGTGTAAGTACATAACAACAACTTAAAAGTTATATCAGTCAAAGGGAAAAAAACAAGTTGGAAAACTGACTTTAGCTGAACGAGGGAGGAATGTCACTGTTTGGTTGTGCATCAATGCAGCTGAGGACCAATTTATAAGCCCATTATTTATTTTGCCTCGGGTAAATAATCGACAATGACTTAAAGGAAGATGCACCTGCTGCTGGCAGTACATTTGATGGATAAACACTTGGTAATCCAGCCTTCTTGAATGGTGGTAAATGCTGTGTTGGTAATCGTCGATAGTCATTCCAGCCACAAGGAATTAGATGTAATTTCCTTCGCCAAAAACAATCATTTGCACCTGCTGAGTCTACCTCCACACACATCGCATAAAATGCAATCGGTTCATTATGAAGCCTTTCAAAACCTTGGGCAGGGTGGAACTGATCCCAAAACTCTTAAATGGAAGAATAGATTGAGTTGTACCTCGATTGAAAGGTCTTTCGATTCTCTTTACAACGATACCTAGTTTATGGGAATTTCATTATGATGCTCAAAAATTAACTTTTATTTCTGTTATTAGGAGATAACAACAAACTTGCATGTAATAGTCAAGTTGACGTTGAAGAACTTGGAGGGAAAGAACTGCTTTCTTTTGTCTGGATATTATTATGTTTTAAGGTGATCAAAATTCTGATGAGCTAGAGCTCTGTGCCACCATATTATATTACAATTTACTGCTACTAAACAGCTCTCTTCTACCACCTTATTCTGGGTGTTTGACTGAAATAACATTTTGAAAAACTTATTAGTCGTGGACCGAGTAGCCATGGCACACACATCATGATCTTCATTCATTAATTTGGCTTTTTTTTGAATCAGAAACTAAAGATACATACCTTTATCTAATACACAACCCAATGATATCAAATTTACTTCCAAATCTGGCACATGAAGAACATCATGCAAAAACACCAGGTCGTGAAAAATTTTCTCCATCGTATGCTTGAACATTAATCTTTCCCACTCCTACAGCTTTCAGTATTGTTCCATTGCCAATCAAAAATTCTGTACAAAGCTTTTATTTTTATGGACATTTTCTCTTAGTTTTTGTTTTCTAAACTTCTAACTTTCCTTGTTAACAATGCCACAGTTTCTTCTTTATCTTTTCCCAGACTTTACTCTTCTATCAACAGTCTTGATGTTAAGTAATTTTTTCCCACGCTGACTGAAAATGTTTAAATTTATCTGGTAGTGCCATCATTATTTTAGTGATTACCATCTTCTCTGGTATTTCATCTCCTTGTTGCTTTATCTTAGCACACAAATTCATTACTTTTGATACGAAATTATTGACAACCTCATTTAAAAAGTTTAAATTGTAAAATTGGCCATTCAGGAAATGCATACCAACATCTGATTTCCTGTCATAAATATATTTTAACTTTACCCACATGTTATTAGTACTACAACATTGTATTACATGTGACAGTGGCCCTTCTTCTATTCGTGTAATTAATGCCTCTTGTGCCTTCGCATCTTTTAACTTCCAAGCGGTTTTTAATTTTTTATCTTCTGGTTCCTTCTCCACACCACACAGACAGGCTGAGGTGCAGATGCAGGAAAATATGGTTCTACTCCCAGAAATACGTCAAGAATCCGCGACTTGTAAAAATCAACGTTCCCGTCAAAGTAGCATCTACGTCAACAAACGTCAACGTGTCGAAGTAAGTCAAATACAGCAAATGTAAGCTATTCCAAAGGGAAACCAGGACAGTCGTATTCTGCTACAAAAGCTTCTGAAAAATGTACGTTTTGTGGACTACAAATCCATCCAAGGAATAAGTGTCCAGCAAGGAATATGCAGTTTGCAGAAATTGCAATAAGCCAGGAAGGCATAATATGGATTATCACTGACATTTTTCTCCAAAATTCCTCGTGCTTAGCACATTTTGATCACACCAAACAGATTATGGTAAGTGCTGATGCATCTACTTATGAGCTAGAAGGAGCACTAATGCAAATTACCGAGCATGGTGAAAGTGAAGTAGTTGCGTATGCTTCTCGACTTCTGACCCAAGCAGAAATTGAAAAAGAAGCTTTAGCTCTAACTTGGGTTACAGAAAAATTAAAAGAATATGTCATGGGTCTTCCATTTATAATCTTAGAAACTGATCATCGTCCTTTAGTTCAGATTTTACAATCTGAGAATCTGGATGATTTGACTCCTCGTCTTCTAAGATTCAGAGTAACAGACTTCGTCTCATTATTAATGCGAATGATCAACTTTATAGACAAAATCGGTGGTTTCTTGTGCCTGCACCGTTCAGGGAGTACCAATCCGATAATCTTAGACAACAAAAATCAGATTCTAATGAAATCAAGTTTTCGATCACTCCAGCAAAGTCAGAAGTCAATGATGTAAAAAGTGATACAATGATTAGTGATAATCAGCCAACACCTACGGATGTACCTGAGAGGACTGAAAGTATAGAACACGCAAGCTCGGAGATCACCTCCAGGCCTCTCAGAGAGAAGAGAAATTGAGATACCGAAGAGCACAGTCTATCGAATTTTGACCGGGAAGATTTGGACAAACAGAAAGACTGTCCATGCTTCATGACAGACGAGTAAAAAGATTTGAGAATTTAGTTTATTGCAAAGACGTGTTAAAAATGTCCCAAAAGAATCGGGCAAGCATGTCAGCCATTGCAACTGGTGATGATATGAAACGTGGTGTTTCCAATATGAGCCAAAAACAAAACGACAGAGTGCACATAGAAGTCACCTGAAGAGCCGAAAGAGGAGAGCGAAATCAAGACAATGCTGGAGATCATTTTCTTAGATTCAAATGGAATTGTTCACAACAGTGAATTCGTTCGACAATTTCGACAAATTTGTTGAACGTTTCCTGTGTTGTATTGGATCTGGAACAGACTATGTATAATGAAATAAAGGAGCGATTTGTAAAAATCAACGTTCCCGTCAAAGAAGCATCTACGTCAACAAACGTCAACGTGTCAAAGTAAGTCAAATACAGCAAATGTAAGCTATTCAAAAGGGAAACCAGGACAGTCGTATTCTGCTACAAAAGCTTCTGAAAAATGTACATTTTGTGGACTACAAATCCATCCCAGGAATAAGTGTCCAGCAAGGAATATGCAGTTTGCAGAAATTGCAATAAGCCAGGAAGGCATAATATGGATTATCACTGACATTTTTCTCCAAAATTCCTCGTGCTTAGCACATTTTGATCACACCAAACAGATTTATGGTAAGTGCTGATGCATCTACTTATGGTCTAGGAGAAGCACTAATGCAAATTACCGAGCATGGTGAAAGTGAAGTAGTTGCGTATGCTTCTCGACTTCTGACCCAAGCAGAAATTGAAAAAGAAGTTTTAGCTCTAACTTGGGTTACAGAAAAATTTAAAGAATATGTCATGGGTCTTCCACTTATAATCTTAGAAACTGATCATCGTCCTTTAGTTCAGATTTTACAATCTAAGAATCTGGATGATTTGACTCCTCGTCTTCTAAGATTCAGAGTAACCGACTTCGTCTCATTATTAATGCGAATGATCAACTTTATAGACGAAATCGGTGGTTTCTTGTGCCTGCACCGTTCAGGGAGTACCAATCCGATAATCTTAGACAACAAAAATCAGATTCTAATGAAATCAAGTTTTCGATCACTCCAGCAAAGTCAGAAGTCAATGATGTAAAAAGTGATACAATGATTAGTGATAATCAGCCAACACCTACGGATGTACCTGAGAGGACTGAAAGTATAGAACACGCAAGCTCGGAGATCACCTCCAGGCCTCTCAGAGAGAAGAGAAACTGAGATACCGAAGACCGGGAAGATTTGGACAAACAGAAAGACTGTTCATGCTTCATGACAGACGAGTAAAAAGATTTGAGAATTTAGTTTATTGCAAAGACGTGTTAAAAATGTCCCAAAAGAATCGCCCAAGCATGTCTCAGCCATTGCAACTGGTGATGATATGAAACGTGGTGTTTCCAATATGAGCCAAAAACAAAACGTCAGAGTGCACACAGAAGTCACCTGAAGAGCTAAAAGAGGAGAGCAAAATCAAGATAATGCTGGAGATCATTTTCTTAGATTCAAATTTGTTGAACGTTTCCTGTGTTGTATTGGATCTGGAACAGATTATGTAAAATGAAATAAAGGAGCGAAAAAAGGGTCATTTCATAAAGAATTCTTAGTTTTAATAATTTAACAGCTTATATAAAGAGGCAGAATCAAATACAATAGCGTTTATATGTATTAAATATACAAGAATTCAGAAGTTGAAACCTCCCCAAAACTTTAGCGAGAGCAATGTATATATATAGACACGAAAAATAATTCTCCTCGTCAGAGATACATAGAAGTTTCTATCTAACAGAGTTTGGTCGGTCGCTTTCGCTAAACATATTTACCATCAAACTTTGCACAATTTACTGATGTTTAATTTGAGTTTGGTTGTGTTATAAATGTAATATGTTTACGACACTTTCGTATTATACATTGAAATTCCATATTTTAAAACGTAATTAATTATATTCTCAAACAAATATATTCTTACAAATAAATTGTATAATAATAGAATAACTAGCTTAAATAAAATAACATTTATGGCCAATTCGTTTCGAGTATGTAGGTCATTATTCGAGGTTGATTTATTTCAATTGCTCTCGTATCAATTTGAAATCAATGAAACGTTATATTTCGAGTAAGTATATTACTCGAATAGAGGAAACGATTTCGTGATATTGTAAATATTGATCCTAGCAGGAGATTTAATACATTTATGATGGTATTAAAGCAATTTCCTCAATACAATTTTTTTGTAATTTTAATAAATTATTTAAATATTCATTAAAATGTCATTTAATAAATTATAGCGCCATCTTTCTATTATAACCTGAATAATTTAAACGTCAAATTTTGACAGAAATCGATAAAATTAGTGTTAGTACAGGAATCTGTATTATTACTATCGCAATCTGTAATACTAACGTTTTAAAATCAAATTAATTCGACGATCTCCCAATATGTGGCAGCACTATATTAATATATAGAAAAAAAAACACAATTTTCTCCCCGAAGTTTCGGCGGTTTAATTACAGTCATTATTGTTTGTTGATGATTAATTTCGACCTTAATTTAATTATATATGATTACATTACTATCTATTCTTTCCTATAGATAAAATTATCTTAATTTAATTTTTGGTTATACTTATATTTAATGATAGATACAATTAAGCAAAATTAGATGAAAGGTCACACAGTGAATATTGAACAAGCTCTACGATTACACCATAATATTTATTAAAGCTATAAAAATGAACTGTCAACGCGTCTTCCTTTTCTATTTAATATTTAGAGGGATTTTTCCATTTTCTACAAGATTTTCAGGTGTACACAGATATAATTATGAAGGCTTCATACGGTGCAAGTCCGCTCACACCTCGTTAATTGAATTACGTCGTAATGGGGAGGGAAATGCGGTTAGCTACAAACGATCATAATAATTTACTGCCGTACGTTTCAATTATATTCAAAGTTTATTGCATCTATTTCGCTATATACTGTACAGATGGAGATGATTAAGTTAATAAATTTATATTAACGGATTCGTCGTGTTAATCTGAGATATTGCGGGGACTCTCGAATCGCGTTTGAATTTTTTAAACGCGTCGTCTCAACAGCCGATGACGTCGAAACCAATCATAATTCACGATGCAAATGAATAAATCAACGAGAAAAAAAGGTCGTTGCTTACACTATAAATTTTTTAGGCGCGCGTATCAATAAAAAACGGATGTATAGGCACAGTTTTAATAATGATGGATTACCTTAAATCGGACATGAGAAGGTGTTTGTTGATAATAAAGTTACACCCACAATCTGGATGAAAAAATAAAGGATTCACTTCTATCAAATCATCCAGTATAGAACACCTTTTTTTTCTAAAGAAACGGAAATTCGGACAAAGAATGTTTGGCTTGACAAGCACTGTTTTAATGAAAAAAAGAAGACCAGGAAAGGAGTCATGGTTCTATAATTTTATGGTAAGACAGCCGAAATTATCTCTTAGACAAACTGACATAAGAGTTTTTTTCTATTTTTTTTTTTTTTAGAAGAACTTGTCTTCCTCCCGTTCTTCCTGTCTTCCTGGGGCAATGAGATCGACCCCCACAGCCGCAATGGAAGTCATTCTAAACCTGCCACCGCTACAAATCTGTATACAAGGAAGCGCGAATATGGCCCTCCAGTACGAGCGGACTCAAGCTGGTATACCGACGGCTCTAAAACGGACCACGGCGTAGGAGCTGGCATTTACAGAAAGAAGCCGTGCAAGGCCCTTTCATTGAGCTTCAGCAAGGACTCGACAATTTTCCAGGCTGAGGTTGCGGCGATTCACCACTGTGTCAGAGAAGTAGACAGTTGGGCCGAACCAGGAAAAAGCGTCGCTATTTACTCTGACAGCCAAGCAGCACTTAAAGCTATCAGTTCCGCAAGTGCTGACTCAAAGCTGGTTTGGGACTGCGTAAGAGCGCTAAATGAGGCGGGCACCCTAAGGAAAATCACTTTGGCCTGGGTCCACAGCCACATGGGAAACGAGGCGGCTGATGAGTTGGCCAGACGAGGCTCGTCAAGGCCTTTCATAGGAGCGGCCCCTTCCTTCGGCACTACCAAATCACAAATTAAGAGGTCCATCTACGAATGGTCACAAAACAAGTCCAAGGAATGGTGGGTAAGATCGCCAGGACAAAGACAGGCTAAGGAGTTCCTAAGGGAACAGAGGCCTAAGTTTACTGAAGACCTACTGAGTAAAGACAGGAAGACTGTCAAAATGATAGTAAGTCTGATGACCGGTCACTGCAGACTGAATAGGCATATGTTTAACATAGGCCTGGCAGAAAATGCTCTCTGCAGATTCTGTCAAGAGGAAGAAGAAACCCCAGTTCATGTTTTGTGCCACTGTGACGGCCTAGCGAGGACAAGGTTTCTAGCAATGGGGGTAGAGAACCCCACAGCCAACGGCTACACAATTGAGCCGCTCTCAAAAATGATAAGTCTGATTAAGAAGGCGAAACTAGAGAGCGTTCTCTAAGGTAAAGGGGATCACAATAGACCTGTAAAGGTCGCGGTGAAACAGGCCCGCATGCCACCCCACTCTTAACCTAACCTAACCTAACCTGTCTTCCTCCTCCTTTAATATTTTCAATGCTTCTTGCTTCGCAGCAATAGTGTGCTTATCGGGACCTCTCTTGGCATCTTTTTCTTCAGCTTTTCCTTTCTTCTTCTTCTTTTTACTTTCATTTTCACCTTCATCGCGATCGCCTTTTCTATTCATTTATCTTCGGCTTTCACATCCACTTTCGTTTCGACTACCAATTTCACCATTTCTTCTTCCGGAACAGTTGATTTCGTCACTATCATCTTTCTTCTTACCCTTTTTTGCACCGCGGTTTGTTCTTTAATCCTGTTAGCTTTTTAAAATTTATTTTTTGCTAACATCGATTCTGCTTGCGTGTTAATTTGTACTTTCTTATCATCTTTCAGTATTGTCACCCGCCTGTCTTTTGTCAAAATTACTTCACCTTCGTTTTCAGTTATTGCATGCACAAATATTAGGTTTTTACAAAGTTCCGATAGGTACATAAATAACATTCTTAAGAATGCATTCAGTCCCCTCAATTTGTTCCAATACCTACTCCTTTCAGATCTTCATCCTTTTTCGCAACAGATATATGTTTGTTGTGTTAACTTTCCATTTCCTCCTTTTCGGCAAAAAAAAACGCAATTCTATTCTTACTACTTTGCTCTTCTCGTTTTGTTCTCCTAAAAGACAGTGTCCTTTATTCCCACATCTAAAATATTTTCCTTCAGTTTTATTGTCCTTGTTAGGACAATTTATTTTTGTTAGGACTCTAATTCCTCAGCCTATTTCTAACAGCAATTAGTAGAAAAAGACGTAGCACAAGCTCACAACTTAGAAGAGTAGAAAGCTCCAATAGATGAGAAATTAACAGCAAAAGCAACACGTTTAATATTAGTTCTCTAAGAGTGTTTAGAGAACTTATGAAGAAGCTGACAGTATGATCAGCGAAACGTCAAGTTTGTTACAACGACCACGGCAACACCCGAAAGATACGTCTTTATGGAACAGTGGGCGTGAAAGCCTACAGTCGATTACGTTCAATATTGTTAGTAATACGTGCTTTGTACAATTATTTAGCTCTAGTTTAGTTTAGCTTTAGTTCTAGTTCTACTGTTTCCTTCATTTAATTTCAATCATTTCAAATAGATTTCAAGGTGTTATTTTAGTTTCTTCTACTTATTACGATTTTGTGGAAAAGTTAAAAATTGTATCCAGTGTCATGTATATGTATGTTTAAAGCTGCATCCCTTGGAGTAAAAGTTCACGAAACTGTCATTATAAAGATACAAGTCAACAGCGAAGCTGAAATATTCAAATTCTGCTAGTTTGAGCTAGAAATTTAGACTTCTGAGTTAGAGAGGGTGGTAGTAGGTCAATTAAACATAATGTGACTTATTATATCATGCTTTCATTTGAATGCTTTCTTTACGGTATATCACAGGTGTCAAAGTAGATTTTTTGAAAAGCATATTTATGAATACGATGGTGGGTCAATATGTCCGCAACTTTTTGAATTTCCCGCCTCTTAACTGAGAGGGCAACACTGCTCCTGTCAACAGATATCCGTCAGTTGACTCCTCTTAAAATTTGAACAAGCCGCGTCATTTAGTTTGTGTTTTACAGCCATTGATAGCAGACTATCGCGTGATTTGAGGAGAAAATTAATCATTACTTTTTGCACTTTTTTTACACTTCTAATAGTAGTTATAACATTTGCTAGATTTGCACAATACTATTTAAAAAAAATAAATAATAGCTGTGCTTTTTGACATTGACATTTATATTGACATTGACATTTAAATCTAGCACGTTATCTTTTCTTTGCTAACTTGGCTTTGCAGTTTATTATAAAGTCGGTTCTCTTTTTCTTCATTTCTCGTTAGATTTCGTTAGATCATAATTGTCTGAAGATTGTAACGTTTGGGCTTGTTAAACCATTAAGATCTATATAAATAATGTCATGCCCAAAACATCGAAATTGTGATTGGAGTTTCTTTGTGTTTTAAGTCTTGCAAGGGAATCTAAGCTTTCTAGGAGTGCCATCTGTGGATTATTGCGTTACCATTTTGATACATCTGCAATCGATTTCCAGCTACATTTTTTACCACACCATCATCTTCATAGGTTACGATGACAAGTTTTTTTAAGATAACCTGAGCATATTTAGAATTTTGATGACGATTTTAATGCTCGAAGCTCCAAAGATTTCTCCTAAATTATCGAAAATTTTAGTAATTGGATGATCATGTTGTAGGCTCTGCATTTTGAATTGCTAATGTAAGGTTCAGCTAACACTTCCTGTATTCTTCGAACGTGGATGAGCAGACGATTAAAGAAGAAAATTAGATTAATTTTGAATTTAAATTGCTAATCCGGTTTCCGACATGTAAGCACCTGTTGAGCGCTCCTAACAACGAGTTGGAAGTTTGGATGATCTTTCTACCCTTTCCAGCATCTTCAGCGCATATTGTGATGCGTGTTCACGGAGTGACCAAAAAATCTCAGAGGATCCTGATCTGCTGGGCTTGGATTTTCTTGCGGTGGGTTTTGGCGACACAACCCCACAACAATACTTCGTAAGTGAGGGCAGTATGGAGGAAGACACAATAAATTAAGTTTAGTTAGAGAGAGTTTGAGTTTTAAATCTCAGCATTCTGTTCAGCTGGACTTCCATTCTCCTGAAATAGGTTTTGATGACAATACTTCGTAGGTGAGGAGAGGATGATGAAAGACACAATAAATTAAGAGCTTAAGATTGATCTAGCGGCACCAAAGCCGTTGACAAGTGGAAGTCAGCCATTACAATAAAGGAGTTTTTATTCGATAGTAAACGTCACTGTTAAAATAATAATAAATATTGTCTAACTTGCGTGACCTTTTACTTTGACAGATGTCAAATGACAAATTTAAATTTAAAAATCAGGATTGCTAATATAAAATTGCAGAAGTGTTGCCAAATTAAATCGAAAATTTGTAAGGATTGCCAATCATCGCTGTCACATTGACAGATATGACATTCATACTTACATTAACGCTGGTGAAAAGTACCAGCTGGTCTTTTTTTAGGAAATCAGGAGTTGGGGAGGGGGGTGATGCCGGAAAATAGCAGCCGAATAACAAGATTACAACGTAATTGCTTTATTAAAACATCTAAGCTTTATAAGGAATGTCCATAAATATTAGCTTATTGAAAAAATATGCATCTATTGTAATAATTTATTTTTACTCCTTTCGAAACGACTAAGACGTACCTAACTAAGTTATATTTCAAAGATTCATTAAAACAAAATCTTTCTTTTTTTTAGGTTCTAATAGGCGTAGGATGACGTAATTAATTTTGAATAAAAAAGGTTTAAGGACCTGGTGAGGCAACCATATTGGTACACCACTTAAGCCCCGCCCAGTGCGCCGTTTTGAACATACAGGATGCTTGCTTCATAGCGTCTCCTTAGTATACTAGCTCAATGGTTTGGACATTGACATTTATATTGACATTGACATTGGCTTTGCAGTTTATTGCAAAATCCTACTTCTCTTCATTCCTCATTGGATCTCATTAGATCATAATTGTCTGAAGATAATATCGTTTGGGCTTGCTTAACCATTAAGATCTAAGTAATGCCACGTCCGAAACATCGAAATTGTGACTGGACTATACGTTTTGAGTCCCTTTGAGGATCTAGACCTGCCATTTTTATGTTTAGACGATATTCTTCTATCATATGGATTCGTGGGACCATTTATGGACATTTCTTAGAAAGCTTAGATGTTTTAATAAAGCAATTACGTTGTAATCTTGTTATTCGGCTGCTATTTTCCGGCATCACTCCCCTCCACAACTCCTGATTTCCTAAAAAAAGATCAGCTGGTACTTTTCACCACCGTTAATCTAAGTATGAATGTCATATCTGTCAATGTGACAGCGATGATTGGCAATCCTTATAAATGATTGTAAATTTTCGATTTAATTTGGCAACACTTCTGTAATTTTATGTTAGCAATCCTGATTTTTAAATTTAAATTTGTCATTTGACATCTGTCAAAGTAAAAATACCGCAAATTAGACAATTTATTATTATTTTAACAGTGGCGTTTACTATTGAATAAAAACTCCTTTATTGTAATGGCTTACTTCCTGTATCAGCAAACAAACATTATCCATCTGATAGAAATGACGTTTTAACGCACGAAGTTATATCTACAAGAACTAACCATGCAGTGTTGCCAAAGTAAATATTTATTGCAATGAGGTTGGCAGCAACTTGACGTTTCCGCATTCTATTTTATCATTTCAATTTCCACTTTCACTCCAACTCTTTTTTTTTGTCTTCATATTCTTAAGAATCGTCATCTTTTCTTGTATTTAACTAGTTTTAACATGGAAACGTTCTATGAAAATGCCACTGATGTTTATCATATTTCAGTGTTTTAAAATATTATATTATATTATAATCTTATCAAATCTCAAAAATACCTGAATCCATTATCCTAAGCCGCCTTCCTGCACGATAATAATCCAGGAGGAGCAGTTCGGTTTCCGAGAAAGAGCTCTCCACCGACTATCAACTCTTCCTGAGACGTTACTCAGGCAATTCGTACTTCATCGTGGACTTGTTTACGAAATGGTGGTGGTGCGGGTTAACCCCACTTTATGGTCATCTCTTCAGGACCGATGTTACAGGGAGGGACCTAGGGAATACGCCTAGCAATGAGAGTTCGCTCACAGGAACTTGTTTTAAATACTACATCTCTCACTCTACCAGGTCGAAGTGGTGTACCTCATGGCTCGGTCCTGAGATCTTTGCTGTATTTACTTGATACATTTCCAAACTTCACATGTGTCTGAAGCATTGTTCGTATTATCTCTACCTTGACGACACTTAAATTTATTATTCCTTCGAACGTATTAACTTAATTACAGCTCCCCCTGCACAATACAATCCAGAATGAGTAATTCGGCTTCCGAGCAGGCTCCTCGTAATTCCTAATTCCTTTGAGACGCGAGAGAAGATGGGTGTGGTGTTTCTTGAATTTGCACGGACCTTCGACAATGTTTGTCATATTGAAATTGTTTACAAAATGTTATATGGTTATATCTTCAGAATCGATGATCCATGTCAAGAATTGCATCTAATTGCTCTTTCTGGTTTTTATCGACGACCTACCTACGATTCAGGGAGTACACCTAGTTAGTTAAGCGAACGATACCGCCATCTTCACGTCGTCCAGAAGTGAAGCCATGTCAATGTTTCTGTCTTTAACGCGCCCTCGATGCAATGTTATTCTTGTCTTCTAAATGGCGTTTAAAACTTAATGAGACGAAGTGTCAAACCATCGATTTAACCAGCCTAAGATTACTTTTTTTCAGTGCTAATCTTCACTTGCCTTGGTGCTCATTAGTGACTTATTACCTTAGGATTATTCTTGATAGTTAAACGAATAAAGCTGTCAACCGCTTTGGTGCCGCCAGATCAATCTTAAACTCTTAATTTAATGCGCCTAAGACTACTTTTTTTCAGTGCTAATCTTCACTTGCCTTGGTGCTCATTAGTGACTTATTACCTTAGGATGATTCTTGATAGGAAACTAATACTACGCCAACACGTTAATAAAGCTGTCAACCGCTTTGGTGTCGCCAGATCAATCTTAAACTCTTACTTTATTGTGCCTAAGACTACTTTTTTTCAGTGCTAATCTTCACTTGCCTTGATGCTCATCAGTGACTTATTACCTTAGGATGATTCTTGATAGGAAACTAATACTACGCCAACACGTTAATAAAGCTGTCAACCGCTTTGGTGCCGCCAGATCAATCTTAAACTCTTAATTTATTGTGCCTAAGACTACTTTTTTTCAGTGCTAATCTTCACTTGCCTTGGTGCTCATCAACTTATTACTTAGGATGATTCTTGAATTTACGCCAACACGTTAATAAAGCTGTCAACCGCTTTGGTGCCGCCAGATCAATCTTAAACTCTTAATTTATTGTGTCTTCCCACCTACGAAGTATTGTCATGGGGTTGCGTCGCCAAAACCGACTTCTGGAGAATGGAAGCCCAGCAGAACAGGATCCTGAGATTTTTTGGTTTGTCCGAAACTCGAACCGTAAACACTCATCACAACATGAGTTGAAGACGCTGGAAAGAATAGAACGATTGGTGTTCACAATCATCTTCGAGGTATGGAATTGGAAGCACAGAATGTATGCTTCAATATTGGGCATAATTGAAACAAATGCCTATTTGGCGTATAAATATTTCAAAGTAGAGAGAACAAGATTAGCCATGTTGCTTTTACAAAAAAAACCTCAGTTAGTATATTGTCACGAAAGACTGGATTAATCGTTGAAGTAAATGAAGTAAATCGCTCACGACCTGAAAAAAGTTGTTTTGGACAAAATATGAGTAAAAACAGCAAAAGGCAGCAAAGTTATTTCTGCAGTGGTTGTGGAGAATCAGCTGTTCTTTGTGCACAAACTATAGGCCCCTTTGACGTTCTATCATTAAACTTTCTGTCTCTATCTTTATTGTGGATCACTACAGTCGACAAGCTTTTAAAACGAGAGCTTTCTTTGATAAATTCACACAAATTGTATCATCTAGCGAAGGAAACGATAAAAAAAAAAAACAAACTAGACGCAAATAACTTGAAGGTCAGTAAAAGTGAAACAATAAAAAAAAGAGGAAGACAACCCCGAATTTATTTCTTTTAACACACGGTATTGTTTCGAGTACATAGTATTAAACTAAAAAAAAAATCCACACATTGAAGTTTAAAGATTTATGTTCTAAAGGTGCAAAGTATGTATGTATATCTAAGGTATATAAATATCTGTTTACTGTCTGAAATATTTGAAACTTATAGAAATATACGACCTATCTCGCCATTCACTGCAGAGGAAATTCCCTTCGGTGTGAATAACAAATCACTCACTTTAGGAAATAAGCTTACAACAATGTGTCCTACAAGAACACCCACGCTATTTCAATTAAAATATAATTAATTTTTTTTTTCCCCAATTTTAAAGAGTGTGGGTGCTATATTTTTACAAATCCACCTCTCCTGTTTTATATAATCTCAATCTAAACAAACGCTTTCACATTGATAAATCGACGATGGTAAAAAGTTAAGCGGCGATGCTGCTCGTGATTCCCCCGTCAGCACCTGTTGTGTTACATGTATGTATGGACATACGAGTCGTAGAATCGCTTCATTTGCAAGGGTGCTACCTGCGGTGATCCCGTCAAAGCTTAACAAGACCGGATAAAACGTATACCTATATGAAAAATTGAGAGGAATTTTTTAAAATTATTTTGGATAATTTTAAACAATCTTCAATCGTGATTTACCCATTGGAATGGGACAGGATTCCAACTTAGGACCTTTATATATTTTAAATTTTTAACTGATAGGTAGGTACATAGAAATATTTTCTAATTACTTCGTTAAAGTAATGAAATAAGTCGTGATGGTAAGAAATTGAAGGACATATTTTATATCCGTTAATATATTATTTTTTCGCGTTGAGAACTTTATTATCAAATTTACCGCTTTAATTACGTATATAGAAGATGTTGGTGAGCTAAAATTAGCCTAAGCGTTAAATATGAGAGCATCAAGTTATCGCGGCGAAAATTCTTTTTTAAAATTTCATTAAAACAAATTAAAACCCCGGCTTGTAATGCATAGCGCTCATCCATCTTGATCTGGATATTGCGATGTAAATAAGAATATGTATTACCACCTACTAAATATATCCTTCTTTTTTTAAGTCGTCGTTTCGGCGAGGCGAAATGGTCGTTAGGTAACTCGTATGATGTTAAGCGAGGGGCCATTAGTAATGTTCAATTGACACCTGTATCCATTTCTATTTGAGAAACATCGATTGAAGCCAACCCCTACTGCTGTTGTATTATTTTATATAAAACAGGTCAATTATGATAGTTGATGTGTATTGCCAAATTAGTTCTGTCAGTAGGTCTCACGTAAAAAATTAACCAAAACTGTTTTTACAATGACCTTGAAGGTATCAATTAAAGATTATCATTTCAGTATTTTGATTTGTTGAAGTTGGTAGTAAAGAGTACTATAACTATTGAACTATTGATTTGCGAGGAGGCACGCTCGAGTTCTAACGCAATTGACGTGACCAAACTTAGATATCGCCGAGCCAACTTTTTAGCAAATACCCTGCGAGACGAACTCAGAGACTTCACAGTGAGCTGGTGGTGAATAGGGTTTCTGTCTCTGTCTCCGACGGCTCCATTTAGAAATTGGCGAGATCCCTTAAGAGAAGCAAAACTCCTTCCACTTACGGACCTATTCATTGTTACGAATGGGCTGATGTATGACAGCGAGGGTAAAGCTGAAATTTTTTCCGAGCACTTACAAACCGTATTTGCGACTGTCGAGGGTGACAATGAGTTTGAGGTCTTTGATGAAGAGGTCGAACGGTTTATTCAGTCTTTGTCTTTTGCTTTTCGTGATCCCATTCCACCTTTCCAATGTTGACGAGATAAAATTCCAAGCATAAAAAGTTGCAAAAGTGGTAAAGCCCCTGGTTATGATGCAATTTCGAACTCCGCGTTCAAAAAGGTGCCGGATAGGGTCGTTCTGGTCCTCTTGAACATTATCAACGCCATGCTACGTTTGAGATATTTCCCGTCCATCTCGAAGCATGCCCGCGTCCGGGTAATACAAAAGAAGGGCAAGGACAGTCTCTTCCCTCAAAACTATAGGCCAATAAGTTTGCTCTCCAATATCTCGAAAATCGCGAAGGCCATCCTTTTGAATCGACTTAGAGCCGAAATAATTGATACGAACATCCTGCAGGATGAGCAGTTTGGTTTTAGAGAAGGACTGTCAACTGAGTATCAACTCCTCAGGGTTAGTCGGAGATTAGAAATTCCCCAAAGACGTGAGTCTACTGGAGCGGTATTCATGGACGTAATGCTAGTTGCCTTCGACTCCGTCTGGCACTCGGGTCTTCTTTTCAAAATGCATTTGGCTGGGATCAATCCCAATATAATATACCTCATGAATTCGTATCTTTCGGGTCGTTCTTTCGATGTAGCAATCGATTCTTCCGTCTCCTCCACTAGGCCCATCCTAGCTGGGGTCCCACAGGGGTCGCTTCTCGGCCCTGAGTTGTTTTTAATTTTCATGTCTGACGTACCAAAAACTGCGGGCACTAAACTCGCCATGTATGCAGACGACACTGCAATCTACACTTCGTCTAGATCCGACGCCCTTGTCTGCTCGAAGCTACAAAGCGCAGTAGACGAATTCTTTTCCTGGTCTACCAAATGGCGATTAGACATAAACCACGATAAGTGTGTAGCTATACGTTTTTCGATGAAAAGATCTGCCTCTCCAGTAAACATCTTCGTAGAGGACGTCCGTCTGCCCTAGAGTTCCACCGTCAAATATCTCGGCATGACTCTGGACTCCAGGCTTACACTCAGACATCACTTTGCTGAGACAGCGGCTAAATTTTTAACTGCGAGGTCAGCTGTGTCCCAGTTGCTATGTAGCAAAAGCCAGCTCAGCTTAAAAATTAAACTTTTACTTTATACGATTTTTTTGAGGCCAATACTCACCTATGGATCCCTGGTCTGGTCTAGCGCTGCACTCTCCCATAGGAAAAGGTTTAACACCCTTCAAAATAAGACCCTGAGATACATACTGAACGCACCTTGGTACGTCCGCAATGTTCAGATCCATCAGGACTTGAATATTCCCACTCTTCTTCAGCACGCAGCAGCGTTGGCCGAAAAGACATTTGGAAGAGTTTCTCGCTCCGACAATCCCCTGGTAAGAGAACTGGCTCACCTCGACCCGGACAGACTCCCTCCTCAGGTGAGGGTTGCTCGGATCTCAACCACCACCGAAATGACCTAAGCCGATACATTGGCTTGGTACTCCGCTTTAGACCGATTTATTCTAGTCCGCTCTCTGTTTGTGTGAAGTCCCATATACATTTTTCCTATACAATATTGAGCATGTTTTATTTATACTTCTTGTTTGTTTTAACCACTTTTAACTCCCTACGTTTCCTTTTTTTAGTCTCAAATTTCTGTTTTTTCTATTGACGACATAATATGTATAATCACTATAGTAACAACCAACGGGGGATGGTCGCGTACTATTAGGAGGACTAAAGGGTTTAAGGGCTAAAGTCCAACCCTAGAAAGAAGATGGAAGACGTTCGTCGACTATAACTATAGTCGAGGCACGCTAAGTTCTAATGTACGTCAATTGACGTGACGTCAAACAAATAATGAAATGTCATAATAAATATGCAATATGACCACACAAAATAAATTATTTATAAAGTATTTTTA